>CM073565.1:15359657-15959657 GCA_037074615.1 Leucaena leucocephala | reverse complement strand
AATCCCCCTGTGAGTGCTGTTATTGCAACAAGTAATAAAGCTACTGCCCTTGTCTCTTCTTCCTACAAATGGATGATAGACTCTGGTGCTACTGACCACATGATAGGTAACTGCTATCTATTCTCCACTTATAATTCTTATGCATACCCTTCTAATATCACCATTACGGATGGTTCCAATCTTGTGTTTTTTGTTCTGGCACTATTAACCCTACCTCTTCTATTCATTTGGAATATGTGCTTAATGTTCCTAACCTTACATTTAACCTTTTATCCCCAAGTAAACTTACTCATCAATTAAATTGTTGGATCTCATTTTTTCCTGACCATTGCTTGATATAGGATATTTTGACAAAGAATATTATTGGTAGTAGTTACCAATCTGGCAGTCATTATTTTCTTGATGATAAGGGGTCTCGTGTTGTGGCTTATACCGATGGTGTCACTCCTTTTGAAGTACATTGTTGTTTTGGTCATTTATCTTTATCGTCTTTAAAAAAAGTTTATCCTCAATTTCAGCATTTATCGTCATTTGATTATGAGTCCTCTTAGTTTGCTAAACATCATCATCTTCCTTTAGTATATCGAGTCAATAACAAGCTTCGTCTCCTTTTGAGTTAGTGTACTCTGATGTTTGGGGTCCGTGTCCAGTTGAGTCTAAAGCTAATTTCAAGTACTTTATTACATTTGTTGATGATTATTCCCACACTACTTCATTATATTTAATGAAAAACCGTTTTGAGTTGTTCTCTCATTTTTATGCCTTTACTATTGAAATTAAAAATCAATTTAATTCATCTATTCATACATTGCTTAGTGATAATGCTAAAGAATATTTTTCTAAAACATTTCACTCTTTTATGCTTTAAAATAGAATTCTACATCAATCTTCTTGTGTGGATACACCAGCTCAGAATGATGTTGCCGAAAGAAAAAATCGTCACTTATTAGAAGTAGCCCATGGCCTTTTATTTCAAATGCAAGTTCTAAAATCGTTTTGGGCAGATGCGGTCTCCACTGCTTGCTTTCTCATTAATCACATGGCCTCATCTGTTCTTAATAGTCATATTCTCTACACCACTCTTTTTCCTTCCAAACCTTTATTTCCCATTAATCCTAAGATGTTTAGATGTGTGTGCTTTGTTCGAGATGTTTATCCTACTGTCTCTAAATTAGATCCTAAGTCCCTCAAGTGTGTCTTCCTTGGCTACTCCCATGTTCAGAAAGGTTATCAGTATTTCCCTCCTACTCTTAATCGTTATCTAGTTTCTGCAGATGTCACTTTTTAGGAATCTGTTGCATATTTTGCTTCTAACATTTTAGCTCCCCATTCTCCACTTGTGGAGGAGGACACTTTTCTAGTATATTCATTCACTCACTCACCATCACTGGCCCTAGCTCCCGTACAGGCACCTGGTCAACTACCTTTATCTCGGGTCTATACCAGACATTTGAAAGAAACCATTATTGCTCCTACGCCAGATTCTGCCTCGCCATTGTCTACTTCATCATCAGATCCTGTTGAAAGTACTACTCACCTTGAGCCTAACCTACCTCCTATTCTAGATCCAGATCCCTCCCTTGATTTGCCCATTGCCTTCCGCAAAGGTAAATGTACTTGTGCCCATCCTATTTCTTCTTTTGTTTCATATAACCACCTTTCATCTGGTTCTCGTGCCTTTGTTGCCTCTTTATACACTATTTCAGTACCTCACTTTATTCCTGAAGCCTTATCCCACCTAGGTTGGCGTACTACTATAGAAGAGGAGACGACGACCCTTGATCGTGCTGGTACGTGGAACTTAATGGATTTACCAGCAGGAAAGAAAGCAATTAGGTGTAGATGGGTGTTGACCCCTTTCAATAGTTTCATCATAATGAGGCAGGGTAATTCACAGATAATTCTAACTCTGAATCTCCATTCCCCATCCTTTAAAGTAAATTATGAAAAATTATTTGCAATTGAGCTATTGTGCCTGTTTTTTATTAAATTAAGTTTAAGAGAAAGGATTTTATGAGAATATTGATATTAATTGCTATGTCTTTTCTAATAGTGGCAAGAAAAAATAATGGCAATTCTTCATGGTGGGTGACAAAGGAGTCAGACCGGTGAAAATAGGCCTCCACCATATTCACTACAACAAATCTTACATTGATTAGATGCTCAGCAACAAACAATTCTGGAACTTAGAAATGAAGTCAAAGAAACATGAGCCCAGTTGGAATAGGTTAGAGATGCTAGAAACAAAGAACAAGAAGATAGAGATGAAGAAGTTGTTCCTAGAGTTTATGCCCAAGGTACATTTTAAAAATTTTGATGACGAAATTTATTTTACGGGGAGAGAGTTGTAACATACCAAATTTAGAGTTGTTTCTCATTTAGGATTCCTAATACGATCCTCAAGTGATCTTCTCTACTCTTTGAGTATATTAAGATACCGTCAATGAACACTACTACAAACTGATCCAGATATTGCCAAAAGATGCGATTCATATAGTCCATGAATATTGCAGGTGAGTTAGTCAATCCAAAAGGCATTATCAGGAACTCATAATGCCCGTACCTTGTTCTAAAGGCCGTCTTCGCCACATCCTCTGCTCGTACACATAGTTAATGGTATCTTGATCTAAGATCTATTTTTGGAAAGACTCAAGAGCCTATCATCTGATCCATCAGATAATCAATTCTAAGAAATGGATACTTGTTCTTGACGGTCACCTTATTTAGCTCTCTGTAATCAATACATGATCTAGAGTTTATGAGCTGACTCTTTTATTAAGGGTTTTTCCTGAAGATTTTCAGTAAAGAACTTGAAACAATTCATTTAAAAGCCAAAGTTTAAAAACTTTGTAATAACAAAAAGGTTCTTCCTTTTGTAAAAGGGATGAGATTTCCTATAAAATTTTGAAAATCCATAACTAATAATTATTTTTTCTTAAGTTAAACTTAGTTTAAATCCTTAAACCTCATTTAAAAACTTTAAATAAACTTATAAACTTGAGTTCTGTAACTCAATAACCAGCATGTATGTGAAGGGAATTGGAAGACACGCAGCGGAAATTAACTTTAAAAATTTTTTTCCATTCCCAGCCAGGATCTACCGAATGTGTTTAAGTCAAGGAGAAAGAAGTGTTACCTTCGGTATTTGAGCTTTGGTCGCGACCTCAATGTCCACTAGTCGCGACTCCTCGCCTCTGGAACTTTCAGTCGCGACCTCCTCTTCCTCTAGTCGCGACCTGTCGCCTCTGGAGTTTGTAGTCGCGACCTATTCAGCTTCACGTCGCGACCTGTCTCCTCTTTTCGGATTTCTAACGTTCATATGCCCGTATGGTCGCGACCTAAGTCTGTTTTGGTCGCGACCTTTCTTCGTGTCTGGCCGTATCGTAGAAGTCGACAGCTCAGATCGGCTTCCTCTACCGGTATCCACACGAACAGCGTTCCAATCACGAACGACGTACTAGCGCCTCTTGTCCCTCTAGGGCTTTCTAGAGATTCCGTCCTCACCGTCTCTATCTCGGCAGTTTCTTATGTGCAAACCTTTTGCACTCTCCCTGCCCCCTCTTCTCACGTCTGAATGTGTGTGTAGAGATGTATCTTGTGTGTGTAACCCTAGCTCCTAATGTCAAATATATAGGAAGCTATCGGGCTTCTAATAGGGCCGGGCTTCAGAATTAATCTTATATTAATTCTGAATTAATACAATATCATATATTGCATAATTTAATAAGAAACTGATTAAATAAATATGGTTTATATTAAATCCGTCCCACAGATTTAATTCACCTATTTATTTAATTTAAAATAAAGATAAGACAGAATTATATTTGATTTATTCTTATAAATCAAATTTGAGATATCTTATCAATTTGAATTTCAAATTCAAATAGATCATATCCATTTAAATTCAAATTCAAAAATGATAAAGATTTAATTTATCCTTATAAATTAAATCTTACAAATATCTCTTATATTATTTATATAATATATATATAAACTAATTTATATATATATATAAAATATATATCCACCCTAGATTATTCATTGAATTTAGACATCTCTTAGATTCAATGAATCTGGACATCATAGCTCGCATTGGGCTGTTTTGTGTGCGACCCTGTAGGCCCATATGAAGTTGGCAGTGGCCCAGTTACTATACTGACCCACAAGTCGTAAGCGGTCTCTAGCAAGGCATTACGACTACCCAAAACATATGAGGATCGATAAACGATGTAACCTTTCATACAACCATATCACGTCCCTTTTGTCACATGATATTTCGGTCAAGGATGAGGCATGGAGAACGTCATCCTCCTGTTCCTGACCGTTACTTTCTCGATCCCTGAGTAGTCTGAATATAGAAATGGAACTACCCTTCCATTCCAGTATGGCCATACATTTCTCAGACTCACTCATCGAGGGGCCCAGTAATATCTCTCTACGAATGTGAGGGACAAATTCCATCTTGACCATTCACATTCCTCCGCATGAAAAACCACTAAGCCCGAGCATAGCCTTTATGATCACTCGGTCAAAAGTGACTTTTGACTAGGTCAAAGCTGAGCGTTTGTCATGTAGGAATCCATGATGATCTCAGGTCAAAGGGCATAGTGACATGGCTTGTATATGAGAGAAGCTTATGACTTGACCCATGCAGCTCTCTCATTGCGGGTCGGTCCAACACCCTGTACTCTTACATGTGCTTATGACTTTGATTTATATCTCTATATATCTTCAAAGTCATACTGGTCTTATTTCATCTCTGCTCCCACATAGATGACCGACCAGGGACATTTAGGATAAGATCACGAGTTATCCAAGGATTGTCATCATAGTAAACATGCAAATAATATGATAACATAATTAAGAAATTCATAAATCAACAATGTTCATAAGATAATGATTGGCCCCTAGGGCACAATCTCCAACAGTATGTTCTACTTCATTCATGACCAATCTAAAAGCTTAATAGTCATATCACCATATAGCCATCTATGTTGATGGCACTCACCTGTCTCCAGCAAGGATTTGGGTTTCCTCTTAGGGAGGATTACATTCTTAACTATATAGTTTATATATAACTTTATATACAAGCCTCACACTGCTTAGCTCAAAGTAATTAACTTAATCAAAATATACATCTATCTCCAATCTCCTCAGTCTTCTGTTATAACAATCCCTTTGGCTCTAGACCTTTCTGCCCTTGCTGTATATCATATAAGAAAAAGAGTGAGATTCAAATAATCTCAATAGGAACATTTAATCCTTCATAATGATATGCATAATTCAATAAAAGCATGCCAAATAAGCCATGCAAAATCTTAAACCAACATAAATGTTGTCAATTATCATATACGTATAGATACCTGAAACATTGCTTTCTCAGCAATTGCCAGTCACTATGGTACTCTTTCTTGAGTACAGTATAATTCTTACGAGCGACCAGTCAACCCAGACTGTAACTATAATTTACGCACGGCAAACCATGCTTTATGCATGTCAAACTATGCTTAATACATATCAAACCATGTTTGCGCATGTCTACCATGCTTACGCTTGTGAACCACCGCACAAACAAATATGGGGAATTAAATACATACATATATGAAAAGAAAGAGTTACTACATGTTTGCCCTTTTTCCAAATTTACTATTCCAATATTTCTTTCTCGCCTTGGTGGGCTTGGGCAAATATTAAAACCTATACAAGTATTTCTATAAGGTTTATTAATACTTAAACCTTAGCACAAAACACTTGCATAACAAACTTTTATCATAACACATCTATAATAAATCCCTCTAACTCCTAGCACAAAACACTTGCATAACAAACTTTTCTCATAACACATCTATAATAAATCCCTCTCACTCCCAAACTCTAATCCCCCTTGTTGTTAGCTTTCTAAACTTTCTACCTTACTTTGGCTTCCAATTTTGTTTACTTTCTTACTTTAAATTTCTTCCCTATACTTACCTTCCCTATTTGCCTCTTTAAATATATTGGAGTATCTTATTAAAATTCAATCCCTTTGCAGAATAGCAGAGTTGGCCGAAAAGGTAAGCGAAAAGAAATGATGAGTTTCAATTCTATTGAAATAAACACATTCCTAGTTTTAATACCTTGTTCAAATCATCTTGTTAATGTCTTTACCCTTAAATTTGCTTCCTTTTTACTTTGTTCCTTTATTTTTTTATATTTCAAAAGAGTAGCATTAATTTCAGCATCTAGAAATTCACTAAAGCACTTTATTTCAAGAAAATCCAATTTTCTTTTGTGGTTAAATTTTTCCTTATACTATTTTCCACTTTCAAACTCATTGAAACACCTAATTTCAGCAACTCCAACTATTTCTCATGAGAATCGCTAATGACCGAAAAGAATAAAGGAAAGGAATTGATGATATCCTCTTCCATTATCATTAAACACAACTTAAAGCCTTTAGTCGTGATTTTGCGTGTAATATGGTAATCCAAAACACTTTCTTAACCTTAAGGAACCTCAAAACAGCAACCTTTAGTTTTTAAACATTATTTAATAAAATCTCCGATATAACTATCATGGCATCCTTTTTAAGACTGGAATAAATTTTCAGCTTTTGAAATTTATCTTAATCATCTAATAACACTCATATAACATTAATTCCATGGTTCACTATACAATCTTATTTTCTTTAACCAAGTCATAAAATTTGATGCTAATTAACATGAAACAGTAAGCATCAAACTCAACATAAATCAGAGCAGAGCAACTCAAGCAAGGTACAAAACCTCAATCTCAGCTCTGTTCTAAACTCTTATATATCATTACTCAATCCTATTTACTATTTTCCTTTCCATTTATCTTAATTTTTACCATCCTTCTCACATTAAAATCAGATTTTCAACTCCCAACATTAAATTTGACACTATACACATCAAGAGAGAGCTTTGGAGTTAAGAATTAATTTCCCTCTCTGCATACCCATATGTAACAGTAGCAACGACTCCTCATGAATCATACATTATTCCACCAACAACAAATATAGGGTCTGTTTGGATAGGCTTTTGAAAAAGGGCTTATGAAAAAAAGGACTTTTGGAGAGCTTTTAGAAAATGGCTTCTAGATAAAAGCTTATGGAAAAAAGTAGTTATGAAAAAATAAGTGTTTTGATAGTTATTAGCAGAAGGACTTTTGTGATTGATAAATTACCAAAAGAGGTATGAGATGAAAATAAAATAAAAAAAACCATCGAAGCTCATGCTAAAGGTGAGACGACGGATACTGTTCATCCTCATTCCTTTTCTCTCTCTGAGGACTGACGGAGGTTGACGGTGAAGGTGAGATGATAGAGGGGTGAGGGTGACGAATGGAGAGAGAAAAGAGAGAGACGACGACACTGACAATAGACAGAGGAGCACCACGAGCAATAATAATGCCCAAGTATGACGACGGTTACCAAGCAGTGACATAGGCACTAAAGATGGAGAGTTTGTGTTGATAAACAGAGAGAAAAGAAGGGGAGAGAGGAGAGAGAGGGAAAAATAAGAGTAAAATAGTAATTGAGTAGTCCATAAGCTTTTTACTGTTCCAGAAGCTACTCCTAGTAGCTTATCCAAAACTATGGTTTTAAACCATGATTTGGTCCAAAAACCCTTTTGGACAAATATGGCTGTTAATTTTAAAATTTCTCCAAACCAAAGTTTGGTCCAGAAGCACATTAAAATAAGGTTTTAAAGTTTACCAAACAGGGACATAATTCTTTGGGAAAATGACATCTGGGTCCTATGGAAGCAATTAAATGACAAAAAAGTCCCAACAAATGCCATAATTAATTGCAAGTCCCATAGGACCTCAGATGAATTTTTTCTAATTGTGAAAATACATTACTATCCTTTTAGTTTTCTGAATACATAACTCCCCAGTCACCCCCCGAAACCAAAGCCCTAGATCCTTCTCAAGATCACTCTTCTCCTCATCTCCGCTCTGTCTCTGCTCTCTGCTCCTCCGCTGCCACTCACTCTTCCTGCCTCCAGCACTTGCTTTATCATCGAAGTCATCATCAACTTTCTTCCTCTGGTCACCTGCCCCTTATCTAGTGATTATAGTGGCTGTCACCCACCCCTCCTATCGTATTTCCTCATCCAGTAATTATCGGCTATCCACCTCTAGTCAATCGGCCCTACTGCGGTTATTGTCATGTCACACGCCCCTCCTATCACCGCCAATCATCATCTAAATCATCATCGCCTTTCCTCCTCCTACCACATCCCCTAATCTGGGTAATATATTTCTTCCTTTAAATACTACTACTATATTTATTGAATGTGTGAAATATAACATACACAAGGGAGGCATTGGCCTTCCAAGTACAATATTTTATTTTACTACTAGAGTTCATTACAAGAGCCTAACATTGAATATAAGGGTCATTTTAGGCGAGCTGGAATCTATTAAAGGTACCTGCAAGTCATTGTCTTTGTAGCAACCTATGTCTTTGCAAGTCGTTGGACATGGTGTTTTTCCCTTTTTTTGAGTCTTGCTGCATATGAAGGGAACGATCCTAAAACTCAGTTACTGAGTCCTTATTAATTCATGAGTAAAATAAACATAGAACCAGAGGGATACACACTAGATTTTTCTTAGTTGTTATATTTGCTAAATTCACCAGCATAAGGAAGGTAAGGCTAAGAAAAACAATATGGAAAAGTTTTTTGTTATTAAAAAGAATGTAAGATGAACATAAGCTCAAGATGCCAACAGTACCTTCTATTTAGTAGAACTCTTAACAACATCAATAAGTCGGGGAAGGGTTATTGAAGTAGCTAGATATTCAATTGGTGGCTCATGATAGGATAAGAGCAATATGCAAAGATACGTTTGATATAGGAGCTTAAGTCTCAGAATGAAATATCTATTCACAAAGCCATTTTATTAATTCTTTTAAAATATCATCAATAGTAATAAATAGCTTATTTGATTTTGATGCTTATTCATTTGCAACACTGTTATCCTGCTATCATGCTATTGATGAAAGTAGATATTATTACAGGGTAAAAAGAAGTCCAATATGGGAAAAAGTGAAGGAGGACCAAGAAGTTGCAACTTCTCTGGATATGCACTCTTCGTTGAAGAGCAAAAAAATGCTAACCCGCGAAAGAAGATGTCATTAGAAGATGCTGGTACATCATTCAAGGAAAGTTAGAATAAATTGGTAGAGCATGAGAGATTTGAATACAAAAGTAGGGAGAAGGAATTAAGTGGTCTAGGCAAAGGGAAGAAATATGTCGTACCCTTCTACACAATATATGTACCAAAGCAGTTCATGTTTGACGAGAAGAAAAATGCTAATTTTGAGTTGCTCTTTATGATGTACAGCCTAGGGATCCTCTTAGACCCTAGCTCATGCATATATGTAAGCGACAAGGTGTTGAAGGTAATGGCCTCGACTAAGGATGGCTACAGCGAGTTTGATTGATGTACCTTTGTTCTTAGTAAACTGGCCGACTCTATTAAAGATTATCACAAAGAGTTGAGGAAAAGGGATGCCGGTGGGAGGAAGAACATAAGAGGATGCTTATACTTCCTCATGGTAAGTGTCTTTCGGTTAACATTTTTTGTGTGTGTAAGAACAATTAATTGTCAGTATGTATTAAGTAATGTGTTCTTAACTTGTGTATCATGTGAAATATATATTTATTATTTGTAAATGTTTCCACTGAGCCGACAAAAAGCCTATAAGGTCGGGGATGCCATTACTTATTGGAATGATGAGGAGGTCTAGCTAAGAACACGATTGGAGAAGAATAGTAAACAAGGTGTTCTATATGGTAACACTAGCGAGGACCGGCCGAAAGCGACAATGTTTAATCCAGACGTTGATCTTACTCATCTGGTATGTATGACATTAGTTGCTTTCATTTGTTGGTTTAGTACAATTTAAGTAATAAGCTATATTGTTTTCCTTTTTTAGCTAATAAATGCAACTTACACTAGAATCATGACCATAGTTGGGAAAGAACTATTGGCTCTTCAACGTAGCTTGGTAGGGGGAGAGGAAGTGGACATGATAGAGGAGAGGTCAATGAAGCAGTAGACCAACGTCAACATGAAGGTACAGATGAAGGTGGGGAGGGCGATGGAAATGGTGATAAAGGTGAAGAAGGAGGTGGGGATAAAGATTACAAGGAAGGTGGGGATGAAACAAGTGAAGGGAACGGTGGTAATGAAGGCAAAAGGACATATAAAGGACAGAAGAAAGGGAATGAATAGGAGGGCCAAACACATTTAAGAAGATCAAAGAGGGAAAATAAACTAGCTGTTAGATCTCCCTACTTTATGGAGACAAAGGCGAGGGTTGGCAAGAAGAGGAAGAACGAAGTGGACAAGGAAGTTATGTTTAACATGTGCACAAGTCAGTGTGCTGGTTGTGAGGAGCAAGAGTAAGTATTTCATTGTTGTTACTTGCTAAAAATCTTATATTCCACAGTCAAAACTGAGTGCCTAATTTTAGTGTCAATTGCTGTAGGGTTTTTATAGAGATGAATGGGTACCACCTGACTCGTGGTGAGCTAAGTTGCCTCAGTAGTAGAGCATGGATAAGCAACAATGTAAGATAATTATCCTTAACAACTTTGATCATTATGCACTGTAATGGTGGTTTGCTGATTCCATATTTTTATTCACAGGTAATGATGATGGTAGGGAAGACGTTGATTTAAGATGAGAAGGACAAACCGGTTCAGTCACAAGACACATATTTTTTGCACATTTCATGAAGAAAATGTTGGCTAATCCCTTACGGTGGTCAATTGAAGGGAATGAATCACAAATATTGCTAGAACATGTTGGCTACAACATTGGTGATTGTGACTTCATTTTTGGACCTGCTTGCTTAAAGGACCACTAGTTCTATTATGTTTTTTACATGAAGAAGATGCAATTTTGTGCCCGTGATTCGTTGGTTGACACCATCGAATTTATGAGATTACAAAGGCAGCAACATAGTAAAGCATATAAAGACGACCAAAAAGGTAAGCGCAAGAAGAAGATAATCGACGGGCAACATATATTCAAACATTAATTTTTTTTTCCTCTATATTCTGTATGTGCAGAAGTGTTGCTTCCTAAAAATACTTTGTACAGTGAAGCCAGACATTTTTTGTCAGGACAATCAGTTTGAAGTCAATTGGCCAAAACTACATCTCCAAACGGACACATGAGCATGCTAACCCATATAGTTGATTTTTTGCTTCTGCTTGTGACTGAGTGAATTCATGTTCTTGTATTACTGGATAACTTGTAGGTGTTCATGTAGGGTTATTGTGTTATCGTGGCTAAAGACTTAGGATAACAACACTGTAGATAAGGAAGGTTATACAATGCCAACTTATTCAATGGAAGACCTCCACCAAATGAGGGTTGATTGTTTGTTTTAGCTGATGGCTCATCCTAACAACTCACAACGGGAACAAGTGTTGTCCAGGCTAGGTGGCAAAAGGTCCAGACATTGCAAGAAAATAGTGACTATTCAAGGGTGTTTTGTACTATAAAATGAACAAATAATACGTGTAATTAAATAGTTTCAACAAATGTCAATTTGTAGCCTGTTAGGGAAATAATGTTACCATGTTCAATAGCCAGGTGTTGTGCTTTTTATGTTATCATGTACAATAAATTAACCTAACTTAACCCTATAGGGGAATATTAACAACTCCAACATTAGGGAATAACAACTCTATAGTGAAGGAATGACAACTGGACTACCATAAATAACAAATACCCAACCCCAGTACCTACAACTAACAAGAAGGTGGTGAAGGAATAATAACTCCAGCACCTGCAACTAACAACCCCAGCACCAGCAACTAACAAATGATAGCAAATATAGTATGCACTTTGATTCATATATATGTACTTTACAATTACATAAGCTCTTAGCAACAAATGTAAAAGGAGCAAAGCAAACATAGACACATTCATCAAGATCCACCCCATATTCCAACAAGATGGAGATTGATCAAGGTTACAAAAAATTACTTTCTTTACTTTCTACAGATATATACAAAGCAAAAATCAGTGTGCTATATATTTGTACAGAAAAATAAAGCAACTTAGCATCATTCCTCAGCTCTGGTTTAGATTCTTGCATGTCTTCACTGTGTGCCCAGCCTCATGGCATCTTCCAAAATGATAAGTCTTTTTATTCTGAAACTGAGACTCAATCCTTTTTCTCTTTGACCTTCCCAGAGGCTTTCTAGTAATTGGGGGTCAAGGAACCTTTCTTTCAGTAGTTCAGACACTGTCGGGTTATTAGGACATGGACAATCATGTGTAGCAATAGGCCTCATGATACTAGTATATATTTTCTCTTGGGCAGATAACTTGTAGCAATCATCCATAAATGTGTACACACTTCCATGCATTAGTTTTATTGTAGCATATGCATGGACATAAGGTAGTCCACTCATTTGCCAACCTAAACATGTGCATTTACATGTTTGTAGATCAACAATAAGTTTAATTACTCCATGGGGGCCCCAAGTCTCAACTTGGACTATGTCATTTCCCCAATATTGGGCATGTATATTTGTGGCAAGCCTAACTTGCTGCATCAATTTTACCTCAATATTTGGCCCAACACTATTTTTTCAATTGACCATTGAAATTTTGCTTCTAATCAACTTTTGGGCCAACTTCTGTTGATACTCAAGTATTAGAACAAACATATTATGCCTCCACTCTTGCAAAATCCATGCATTGAATAACTTTGCGAGATTAGTGGTAATATTGTCGCATAGTTTGAATGGGAACTTGCTCATAGCCCATCGTTGCATGTCCCTTGGGTCTCAACCCATTGTACCAACTGTGGACAAAAGGCTTATAACTTCCCCATTGCGACATTAAAATCTCCCTCAAGCCTTGCATATGCAATTCCATCAAGCAGGTTAAGTGCGTCCTCCTTTCTGACCCTCGACCCCTACCTCTTACGATTTTGAGGAAAGTAGTACTATAGTTTTCTTTTACATGCCAGTAGCAATAAGCATGTCTACTATGGGAAAAAAATAGTCTCAATAGCAATTATGATTGCATTATTCTGGTCTGATACAATTGTGATCTACAAGGATCTTGTGATCTCTTTAACATTTTGGAGAAACTAACTCCACTCATCATTCGTCTTGCCACTAACAAAAGCATATGCCAATGGACATAATTCATTATCTACGTCATATGCATTGGCTGTAAGCATTGTTCCTTTATATGGACCACTAAGATGACATCCATCTATATACAGTATTGCTCTGCACCCTTGCAAAAAACCTTCAATTGAGCATCCATACGCAATGAATACCCTATAAAATCTTTTGGACTTTGAGCCTTTCCATCTAGCAATAGTTCTTAGATCAGTTTCCATAAGCCTTTAACATATCTAAGGAATAATCTTGTAAGAATCCTCTGCAGTCCCATGTTCTCTACCCTTATACGCTTGCCTATAGTTCAATCGCACACCATAATCTCTCTATAAGTCCCTACTGATTTCTTTTGCTTTCTTATTGATATTACTCGTCACATAATCAATCATGAGAGATAATGTTAAGCTTGAATTTCCATGGTGAGATACAACTAGGTTTTCTTGTGCATTATGCATGTGCTGACTTGTGAATCTTCTTATACTTAATAATTTTGAATCTTGACGTTCACCCATACAATATGCATTCATGTACCATGGGCGTCCATCAACCTTGCACTTCATAATGATCTTTTGTTTATTATTTTTGATAAATTTGTACAAAAACCTGTGCGCAATGATGTACTTGTATAGCTTTTTCCGAAGAACCCCCACATTTGGAAATATTTGACCTTCTCCAACAATCAAATCTTTCAAATTTGTACAATTTATTTCAGGTGTAGCTGTTGGAATCATTTTGTCAGCATAAGATACTAATGGCAACACTTCATTCTCATTTCCCAAAGTAGGTGGAGACATAGAGCATACATTTCCACTTCCAAACAATTCAACAAACCTGCAGGAAACGACAACTTACTGTGTCAGTAATGACAACTGCCTACAACCGATATGACAACTTATATTGCAAATTATAGAGGACAACATTTTAAAATAAATACACCATATTACTTACATATCTTGGTCCTCCATTAGATCATCTATACCAAGTTGTGTGCACTCATTATTTACTTTCTCTCCTACATACACATAGCCACTTTCTCCATTGAACATTATTAAATACTCAATTCCTTTATCATTAAACATGTCAATAAATCTGTGTTAATCAAATCTAACAGTGAATTTTATCAAAATTTCATCACTTCCTTTCCCAACAAGTGATGCTACTAATGTTTTGAACTCATCATATGTTGTGCCTTCCTTTATGGATATTGTGCTTACTTGACCCCCAACATATGTATGACCTTCTACATCATTTCCAAACTGTCCCTATATGAACATAACAGAATAGATGCTTTGCAGATAAACTCACCATCAATAATGACAACCTACCCCAAACATATAATATTAACAACTCAAGCACCTATATTAATAACTATCACGTACTATAATAACAACTCTTCTTGTCCCCGCATATCAGATCATGATCTGTCATTCACACTTTACAGAAATCTTTCTATTGTTCATATTTTCTTATTACACTCAACTAAACACATCACAAATTCCTGCAAACTGAACATACATTTTAAAACCCTAACTAAACTCATTTAACCCATAACTCAAAGATAAAAAAGTCATGCTACGAACGCAATGTCTATATTTACTTGGGTCACCTTTTATACCTCACACTTCAGCCACATACTATCATACATAGCTGGATGATGACAAACTAACCACTTCCCTAGGTTTGATAGCAACAGACTTCACGTTCTTATATCATAGTCAGAAAAGATGACATATATAACAATTCTTCCTCAATATATAGCCATGATGACGAGAAAACTCAACTGCGAACACACCGTGTGAGCCATCGTATAGGCAGTAATGGTGTTCTTTATTGTTTTCTTATTTCATACTAAAGCACGCCAAGACTGTGGAGTTATGTATTCAGCAAACTAAAAGGGCAATAATATCTTTTCACAATTGAAAAAAATTCATCTAAGGTCCCATGGGACTTGAAATTAATTATGGCATTTGTTAGGACTTTTTTGTCATTTAATTGCTTCCATGGGACCCAGATGTCATTTTTCCTAATTCTTTTACTCCTTGGCATTTAAACTTTCTTTCACTCTATCCTAAACCCAACATCATTCTCCCTGAACAGAAATTCCAGATTCAAAAGTCATCCTTTTCCAAAAAATCAACACATATAAAATGAAATCAATCACCATAAGCTTAGTTCTACCATCTAGACATGGTTTCTATGGTTTAGATAATTTGTTCTTCACTTTCCCCCTTTAAAACAAATTCTGTTCAGCATCATCATCTTCCCAAAGATGACCCAGATGAAGAAATTAATGGTCTAGGGACTTAGCTTGACCTAACTCCAAACTTGCATGTTGAAAATCACCTTCTCCAACCTTCTCCAACCTCTTCGATCTCTGTCGTCTCCCTCTAGGTTTTCGGCTTCTCTCATAGCTCTCTCTCTCTATTCTGCTATTACAGACTGAGAGCATAGAGGAAGAACCTGATGGTTTAAGCAAGGTGAAATTATTATTTTATTGCCATGGGTCCATGAGCATAAGCTTCTTATTTTGGCATTTCATGAATCTTTAGCCCCAAATCTGTTGCTCTTCTTTTTTGTCTTAGTGCAAAATGTCCAAGGGTTCTTAAATTTGGTTAATGTGTGGCCCAATTCTATTTTTAGACTTAGCGCGATAAATTTATTATTTTACTTTTATCGATTCTAATATTTCTAAATAAATTCTAAAAATTAATCTAGGATATTTTATAAATATTTTACACCTTAATTAGTTTATTTACCTTGTAAAATAATATCCCTAAAAGTTTTAGACCAAACGAAAATCTCCAACTAATTTTCTTGAATTTTTTAAGAAAATAGGCTCTCAATTCCCGAAAATAAGCTATTAAATCATTTAGATCTCTTTTTGAGAAATAAACTCTTTCATAATTTTTTAAATCCCCAAAATACTCATTATATGATTTTTTTCTTAATTTTTCTGATTCCCAAAATATTTTTAAAGATTATTCTTTCCTTTATCATTTTCTTGAAATTTTACCTTTGAGATTTTTTTTTATTTTAGAAAATATTCTTCGTCTCAGTAATATAAATTGCTTTTATCAAAATTTGGGATATTACATCCCTCTTTCTTGGGGACATAAAGGAGCCACAAGAGCCTATCCCTCACTATGGTTGACAATAGGAGCTAACTATCATGCATTAAGAGAGTCATCATCACGTGACAATAACTTACACAATTTATTCACCAATTCTCATCATATACATCATTTTCAAGAACTCAACATGTGGTCCATTCCATAAATCATTCTATTTTCAAATTAACAATATCATAAGTCCCAACATAATAAGTCTCAAGGATTACATTTTCAAAACTTAAATCTCACAAGACTAATTTAATTTCATATATATAATAAAACAATTGCAAAAGTATCTAAGAGTATATCATAAGTCCAATAAATTAAAACTACACACAAACAACAATAACTTAAATTCTCAATTCTCTACAATAACTTAAATTTCTAAATCTCAATCATATCTCTGTCATCTAAAACTTAATAACATTAAAATTTTCCTCTAATCATTTTAAAATCCTTAAAATTTGATCACTTTAACCTTAAGCAAAGTAACAACAATTAATATATTTCCTAAATCATCATTCCAATGACAATCTTATATTCTCTCAACTATATTCTACTCATTTAAACATTAAACTTCTCAAACCATTTTAAAACCCCAATTTCCAATACTTAAAATTTCACCAAAAATTTTTAATATTCACAATTCATCATAATTCTCAAAATCAATTCATTCAATTATTAATATACACTCCAATAAATTATAATAAATTTTACAATTCCAACTAAAGTGACCCAATATCATAAATCAATATTTCCCAACCAAACCCTAACTTTAATTTTTTCAAAATAACTATTAAATTCTCTAATTATACAAAACCCTCAAAATTCTTAACTTATAATTAACACTCAATACATTAAACTTTAAGTTTCATCATTGTTAAATAAACAATCAATTTAATTATAGACTTAAAGTCCAAAATTCCACCTCTAACTTATAAATATTACTTGTAATGTCTAATTCTTCATTCTAATATCAAATATCATCATTCTAAAATTTTAATAACTCATTTGAACTAACAAATAACTCACAATTATTTAAATTTATCAAAATCTCTAATTTCTCTAATTTAGGGTTCCAACCAAAATACTTACTTTCAATTTATAAAATATAATAACAATCTAATTGAATTAAATATCAATTATACCTCTAATAAATATAATTCAATCATTAAACTATAATTTAATTATTAAAATTATTATATTCAAATATATTCTTTTTATAACATTCAAACCCTAACTCTAAATCTCATAAATAATATAATATAAATATTTTAAATTGATTAAATAAAAATATATACTTATTTCTATAATTATTTAGTTTTTACTTGTTGAAAATGTATACTTGCTTTAAATTCTAATCTTTAAATTTCTTTACTCAACAAAATTTACACTCTTGGAAAGCTCTCATGGTAAAGAAAAATATTTGTGAAATAAGTAGTTTGGTTTGAAGATTCCATGAGTACGAAGGGGAGCTCAAAAGTATCTCAAATCCGGATGAATGAAACCCATCACTGTGCAAGAAGACGACGCTGCACACGCGCAAAGAAGAAAAACGAAAGTGAGGGTTTGTGAGTGATTTTAGAATAAAGGTAAGTGTGGCCCCCATTTTATTTATTATATTCCTTTTTTTTCTTTGTTCAAATAGTGCCATAGCCCATGAGCTAATGATTTTAAATTGCCAGCCGTCAAGCCAAATTCCTCATCAGCATTTTTTATTTTAAAAAAATTATATTTAAATCTCATGAAAAAATATCTAATTATAAAAAAGTATCAGAAAATATCAAATTATTGTGAAATCCCAGGAGACTTAAGATTAATTTTTTTAAATTATGAAATGATAGAACTACCCCTAAAAAAAAATTTTAGATTGTTTTTTCCGACCAATTATTATTCTTTTCTCCGAGGGTTATTATTTTCATTGCTTGAATTTTTTTTCCTTCTTACTCGAGTTGTTATTTTTTTTCTATAGAGTTGTCATTTTTATTAATTAAGTTATTTTTTTCACAGGGGTAATTCTGTTATTACACAATTTTAAAAAATTAATCTGAAGTCCTGTGGGACTTCACAATAATTTGATAATTTTTAAGACTTTTTTACAATTAAATTTTTTATATGGGACTTAAATATAATTCTTCTTTTTTATTTTGTTCATTTTCCTTATTCTTTTATTCCTTTTCTCCCATTTTTTTATCTATTTATTTATAATATAGAAAATTCTATTCAAATTACTCATAAACCCATATCTTCACATTAGAAATTCTCTAAATCTATTTTCTTGATTAACCACCATTTTTTAAGATTCACTAAAAATTAAATAATTAAACCCTATTAATATACATTATTCGAATAATTTTTTATAACATAAATAACTATATGTTAAGTGGGAAAATATTTTAAATACTTTTGTTCAATCTCCACAAGCCTTACTAAACTACTCTCTCTCTCATTATTATTATTATTTTATAAATAATACTACAAATTTTCAATTATATTCATTATTTTCTTGATTTTATGTTTCCATATCTCAAATGGTGTATTTGATGTACTCTAGATCAAATTAAATCACTTCCTAATATTACTCAAATATTAAGAATAAAAATCATGATCTTATATCATTCAGAGCAAGGTAGAAAATTATTATGCTTTTTGAATTTTATTATGCTTTTTTTGAATCAAGTGATGTTAAATAATATAAATTTGTATTTTGTAGCCTAGAAGGAGGAGGGTCCTCTTATTATACTACCAGGCTTTCTTTTCTTTTCTTTTTTGCTGCAAAAAAAAAAATTTAGGTGTATTTGTATTTTTGGTATTTGAGGATGTTTGGTGTTTTTTTTTTTGGTATACGGATGTTTGGTGTTGTTTCTATTCTCTTTCCTAATTTTGTTTTAAATCAAACAGGCTAGGCTATTACAGAAAGGCCCATCTTTTAACTAATTTTCCTTGGATTTGACTTTTTTTTGTATTAGGCAAGCTTGCAACAAAAAGGCCCAATAAATTCAGTAAATTGGAAAATCGGAAATAATTCGGTTAATTTATTTTTTTTGGTTTCATTTCAGTTGTAAAAATACAAGCAATTCGGTTTTTTACCGAAAACAGATTGTTCACCTTTGAGGTTGCTTGATTCACCTTTACAATTCATCTTCCTTAACATTACATGGCCCTAATTACAAAAATATATCATGCATTCACTCATTAGACAGAAGCAAGTAATGCCGATAACTTGCTTTCTTGAAACCCTAACCCTTAATCTTGAAATTTAGGGTTTTTTCTACAATTCTTAAGATTATTTCCATATGCCAATCCTTCATATTTTTCATATAAGATCTATATTTGAGCTTGGATTTAACAAAATCCAATTCTTTCCCTTAGAATTCCCTAAGGTTGAGACATAGGGTTCTTGAAGCAAAAATTCTATTTTGATTTTTAATGCTTCCAAAACCACTTTTTCATCTTTATAATATACAATTTTTTATTTTAAACTCATTGAAAGCATCAAAATTATCAAAATGAATCTCTAGCATGGAAACCCTAGCTTGGCCTAAGGATGTAAGGTTAAGGGGAAGTGGGATTCTTTTGAATTTTATCATAAAACCACTTTATTAACATTCTTTTCTACCTCTTAAACCTTAATCTAACTTCAATTCATCCTTTTCATGAATCTTAGAGATTTGGACATCACATTCCCGTAGGGTTTTAAGCTTCCAAAACTCATAAAAATCCATAAATAAACTTAGCAATCACAAGCAACAACATAATCAATGAACATACTCATCCCTTTCCCTCTCTTCCTTAGTTGGCTAACACTCTTAACAAAATGGCAACAGAGGGGTATTTATAGTACTCTAAGATTAAACTACATTGGAATGTGATTTGGAGTCCATAATTTGCCCTCAATGTTGCTCCAAATTACATGTCAAGATGCCATCTCCCAATTAGTCCATATGTCCTTGACTAAATTAGAAGGTAGCTTGAAGTCCATAAGCGAAACTTAATAATTGTTTAAAATCCAAATTAATATTTTATTTCATGAATTTTGTCACATGGCTTCTAGAAAAATTCCAATCAAAGGGAGAGCTTCTATATGGCGCCATTTAAGGAGAGAATGGAAAAGGAATAATTTCTTGAACAATTTTCTGAGTCATACAACAAAAATTACATTTTGTCAAGTAAATTTTCCAAATTTTATTGTCAGTTGACTCAGTTATTTGGTATTTCAGTCACATAATTAAATACATTATCTCTCCTCATTAATGTCTTCACATGGTACAATAAATGAAGCATATGGAAGAAGCGAAAGAATTCATATCGAACTTGTCTTCCTTGATCATAAAGTAATATTTTAATTCTACCAAATACTATTTGATGATTCCTAACTCAAAAAATGTGTCCCTTAATTCCAAGAATTCACATTAATTATGAGAAAATTCTATAATTTTTCTTAGCTCAAAACTTTACTTGTAAGTGTTTCTTTTTGAATTTTCTAGATAATGTCCCTAATTGTCAAATTGGACTTTAAATATTTGTAAAGTCAACATTCTCCTATTGGGACCAAACCAATTTTATGAACTCACATTAATCCTAAAATAATTAATCCATATTTTTAGCAAAGGATAGAGGTTTGCTAGTCCCTAATCAAGCTGTCCATAGGGATGTGCCAGTGTTTTCTTGTATAGTTGGGTATTATAAGTATGTCACGAGGATGGATGCATGGCAGTTGACCTGGACCGCCAAGCCTAGGCTTGCGAGTGTGTCCACTTCTCTGTTGTTGCTGCATGCTATTTGGGCCATCCTGAAATTGGGAATGCTTTAGTTGTGGAGGTAGCGAGCTTCTGGTACTGTTGCATGTGGGTGTCACATGATTCGTAGGTGTCGTCCATCTATTTAGCGACCAGATGGGAGTCACTTTAGACTTCCAAGTTCTTGATTCCTAGTTCCTTGGTTAGTTGTAGTCCTGGTATTAGGGCCTCAAGCTCTACCTTGTAGTAGGTTGCCCTAAAGCCGTAGCATATGGATTGTTGCATGACATCGATGTTGGGTGACTTTAATGCTATCCCCAATCCCATGCCCTTAACGTTGAACGCATCATTGATATGTAATATCCATAGTGTCATATCTCCTTATTGCTCATGCATAGAACTTCTTTGTTTATGCCGGGTTATACGTTAAGGCTAAAATTTGCTACTACTTGGGATTTGATGGTGGGGTGTGGTTTGTATGTGATATCGTATACAATCAATTCTATGGCCCATTTGACCATCCTCCTTAATAGTTCGGGTTTATATAATATCTTTTTCAATAGGTAGGAGGTAACCACGACGATTGGATGGCATTAGAAGTAACGGTGTAGCTTTTTTGATGTCAACACAAGTGCCAGGGTGAACTTCTCGAGGTATGAGTACCTTTTTTGGGCATCCAGGAGGGCCTTGCTGGTGTAGTAGACAGGGTGCTATTTGTCTGCATCATCATGAACCAAGACCGCGCTCACCATCCTACTTGACATTGCCATGTAAAGGTAGAGCATCTCGTCATCTCAGGGCTTCGACAGTAATGAGGGGTTAGTCATGTATTATTTCAATTATCGAAGGGCATCTTCACACTCATGGTCCATACGAAGGTCTTGTTCTTTCACAGCATGTTGAAGAATATATAGGACTTTTCCAAGGACTTAGATATGAACTTACTTAAGGCAGCCAAGTGTCCCATCAATTTATAGACGTCCTTGACACACCTCGGGGAGGGAATGTAAAGTATGGCCTTGATCTGATCGGGGTTTGCCTAGACCTCATGGTAGGATACTAGGTACCCTAGGAATTTTCTTGATGTCATGCTGAATGAGCACTTTTCCGAATTTAATTTCATGTTGTATTGTCATAGAACTCGAAAGGCTAACTTGAGGTGCCTTAGGTGTTATTCGACTTTGAGGGACTTGACCATCATCTTGTTGATATACACCTCCATCATCTTTTCTATGTGATGGGTAAACATCTTGTTGATTAGGCATTGGTACGTTGCACTAGTGTTTTTGAGTCTAAAGGGCATGACCTCGTAGCAGCATATGCCATGCTCTGTTATGAAGGTTATTTTCTACTAGTCGTCGAGATGCATGAGGATCTTATTGTACCCTGAGAAGACATCCATGAAACTCAGTAGTTCGTGTCAAGGTCATTTAGATCGGTCAAGTTGATGCAAATGTTCCACTTGTCATTTTTCTTGCGGACAAACACCACGTTAGCGAGCTAGTCTGGGTAGTACACCTCCCTGATAGAGTCGATGTTTAGGATTTTTTCTTTGTTGTGTTTAGGTGCAAACTTTCATCTCTTGTGTTTGACTAGGAATTGTGCGGGATCTACGTTGAGCATGTGTGTTATCACCTGTGGGTCAATCACTGTCATGTTCACGTGAGACCACGCAAAGTAGTGGTGGTGAGAGCGCAAGATTTGGATTTGGGGACCTCATATATCGGGCTACAGGTTTGCACCCACGTAGAACTTCCTGGTAGCTAATCTTTACTTATGGGTGTGGCGTTAGCTCCTTGAGCTTCGGGTGGTCGCGCGGGTCGCTAGGGGCAGGTCCTGTAAATGTTATGCTGGCTGTAGGTCTTTGCTTAGCTTTAGGGTCATCTAGGAGCACTCCCTAGTGATCATCTATTTTCCATGTATCTAGTGTAGGCCCCTAGGTATTTGGAACTTTATCAGTTGGTGCATTGTTGAGGGGACGACCCTCATTTTATATTAAAATTACAAATAAACAAGGAGATGACCAGTGCATCGTCATCAGGGTGGTCGACCTCGTCAATCTCTTCATCGGAGAAAATGATTTACGTTTTGGTGGCATCTATCATTGTCTCCCTGGTCCACTTTTTATTGTGGTCCTTGGGCAGTAACCAGGCGTGTTGCGTGGCTACTAAGTATATCGTGCTACTAATATCTGACCTACTTGTTATGCAAAATATAGTGCGAGAGTTTTTTGGTGGTTCTGTTGGACCTTGTTCTAAGTTAGGTGCATTGCAACCTGCCATAGTCGACTTGCCCTTGCCAGTGAGGAGGTCTGTCAAGTGTCCATGTTTAAGGAGCTCTGCTACTTTCATTTGGAGTGCAATGTACTCCAACATCCGATACCTATGGTCGAAGTAGGACTTACACCACCTAGTCTTGTCATGATGGTTGGCTGACTTCTTAGTCTTAGGGTGCCATTTCATAATGTCGCCCATATTGGCGAGGACGTTGATGAACTCAATTATGTTGAGGGAGAAGTTGTATTCGTCGGTTCAAGGTGAGTCATCATGGAATCGGGGTGAGCCCCATCATCTTGGCGGCGTGTTATGATTAGATCAGGGTGAGGCATCGTGGAACTGTCCCTCGCGCGTATAGTTGACGGGATAGGGTTTTACTCTCCAATAGCATTCTGAGCGTTAGGAGGGTTTTTGCCTTCTGTTGGACGATTCATACTTCATCGAAAGTGATTATGCCATGTTCAACTCATCCTCCTCCCATTTGATTTGGGCCCAAGCACGGGCTAGTACGTTATCTATAATCTGGCATGAGTACTTAGTCATCTCCTTGTATAAGTCAAAGTTGGGCAACAACCTGTTATGGAAGGCGACTACTGCTGTGTGAGGGTCGCAGTTGGATATGTTGATCTTCTTATTGTTGAAACATCTGACGTAGTCTCATAGGGGTTCACAACAGCCCTATATCACCTTCTACAGGTTGTTCGACTCCTTCACTGGTTTGCAGCTGCTGGAGAATTGCTGGGTGAAGGTGTCATCCAGTTCCACGAATAGCCTTATGACCTTGTTTGTATGTTAGTGTACCATTTCAATGCAAGGCCAGTCAGGCTAGATTCGAAGCCTTTGCATATACAAGCTTCCCTCATGTCCCCTAGTATGGCGGCCATGAACATCTTTTGTTTGTATTGCGCCATGTTTTTTCAGGGTTCGTTGACCTATCGTCGAGGCGTACGTTAAGGAATGTGAATTTGTTAGGCATCTCGACAAGGGCGATCGCATCGGTGAATGGTGAATCGACGAAGCTATTGGGGGGCGCTTTTCTTGACAAGAGTGGGAACTCCAGGGAGGCGATGCATCATAGCCTCCAATTCTCAGAACTTTATTTTCCACTCCTCAATGAGGGCTTTGCGTCTTTACCAGTGTCGGCTGATAGCTCATCTATTTCCTCATTCGCCTTCAACAGTTTCAAGTTTTCTTGTTGCATAGCCTCATTCTCCTCTTCGAGATACCTTAGTTGTTTGACCTGCTCTTCTGCCAATTTTGATTGGGTCATTAACTGCTGCATCTGTTGCTGCACTAAGGCAATCAGTGCCTAGAGTTGCTGATGGAGGTTCTTCTCGCCATCGACCACATAGAGCGATGGGTGAACCTACAAAACAACTAATAGGGTAGGGTTGTTAGTATTATTTTTAGGTCCCCACAGACGATGCTAAACTATTAATGTAGTTTTTCGCTAGGATAACAATATGTATAACCAGATAAAATACTAATAATAAAGGAAATAAACAAAAGAAATAATGAGGAGAGGAACAAGAAGAGAATGTTTCTTGTGTTTATAATGTCTCATATGCATGCCCTTGCACTCTCTTGTCTCAACCCTAATATTCTATCGCTATGCCCTAGGATGTCGAGGACGTCAGATGAGCTCCTCCCGATTCTTCGACCAGATCCTTGGGGACATTGGGGCCAATGGCTTCCGCAATCCTCGGGGTCCTCCTTCCTGACGTCTTCCTCGACTGGAGGGAGGACGTTGGGCTACTAGAGTCAGGCTGGGGTGACATGTGCTACTGGGTGGGGTTGGACACGTTATAAGCTTGTTCCTGGGGTTACACTGGAAAAAGGGTCCAACAATACGTTTTATTTAAAACAACCTAATTATTTCTCTTAACTCCCTCTTTCTCTTATTTGAGTATTATTGATGGAGTATCAACAGAGTTAATTTAAAAAAAATAATAAATATAGAAAATGAGTCTTGTAGTTAGGATTAAAAATAACTCCTCAATTAGGTCCTATATATATTAAATATTGGAGGAGTATTAAAATTTAAAAAAATATTTATATTAATTTTTTTAAAAAAATAAAGAATGTGTGAGGAAATGTAAGGGATTTTGTTAAGATCAGTTTAATATTTTAAAATTTTAATTTTAATTTTCAGTTCTTCTAAATAATTATAACTTTATGATGCTCCCCGGGAAATATCATTTCCAGTAGATCTTTCATTCTAATTTTCCCTATAATTTTTTTTGACACAGTTGCAGGCTTATGCTGCTGAGTGCTAAACGCCCCTTCAATTATTAAAAAAAAAAAAAGCACGGGAATTCCTCGCCTTCTGAAAAAAATTCGTTTTGCCCAAAGCCTCGCCTTTCTTTAACTCTTCGTCGACCCTGCAGTCTGCTCGCAGTCTTCTCCCTCTCCCCTCCATTTTTTGACCACCGTCTTCCGCTTTCGTGGGCATCAGTCAGAGCTTTTTTCGGAAGCTCTTCCTCCTTCCTTTGGCGTCCTTTTCTCTTCCCAGTTTATCCAGTCTCTGCATCGTCGATATTAGGTTTGGGATCCCTTCTCGTGTGACATTCCGTCGACGTATTTCGTTTGCTTATTTATTTATTTATTTTTGGATGACATGGACATGGATGCCAGATTAATTAAAAGGACATAACAGAAGAAAAGTTCAACCATTTTGTTATATAATATATATATTATCGTATTCATTTACCTCCAAATATGCTGAATAAAAGTTATCTTCTTCTCCACACCTCCCAATTCTACTCCACTCCTTCATCTATCTCTTCTCCTTTGGGTGTGCCCCAACTCTGATAGCATCATCTCCATCTGTCAAAATCGCTTAAGTTCTTTACTTATCTCTTCTCAGCAACTTTTGGTTTTTCCCCAATTCAAGGTTGATATTCTTTATTTAAAATATTTTTCCAGGCCAAAAAATATTAACATATTTCCCTCTTCCGCCTCTCTAATTGGTTTTGTTTTGATTTTTATTTTGCCTCTACGCCTCTGGAAAGTGCTGCGCTAATTTGATTGACAGAGAAGAAAGAGAAGATTTCGAGCCTTTCACCAGATAAAGCAGGTGCGTTACCCTGTTCTTATGTTTTCGTTAATATAAAGAACACCCGATTTTTTTTTTCCAGTTATTATTAACTCTGACGATAGTGTTCAATTCTGTTGGTTCTCTTTTGTATCAGTTGCTGTAGCCTTAAATGTACAAAGCATGTCACAAAGATGACATGGTTCGTAGAAATATATGGTCAACATAGTAAATGAAGTATTAGTACACTAGACCATGAAATCTGAAATTTGGTTCATAATAAACAACTTCTTAATCCTTTTCAATTAAGTTAATGGTTGTGATCGGGCTTGTATCTTTCCAATAACAAAATGTTGGACTATCCCATGATACGAGTGATGGAAAGATAAGCTGACAACTATGAAGCATGGACGCTTAAAAAATGAGCAATGTTTGTGGTCAACTCATGCTTGACATTCTGTATCAGGCATGACATGATAGCTTAAATTATACATGGACACTATAAATTTTCTTAGGTTGACTGGATCTGAAACTATGCTTCTTAGGTTGATAGCACTTAAAAGAGTGAGGGTAAAGTATTTGGGGTCCTGAAGCTTTTATCTTTTTTATCATGTCTTTTCTCTAGTATATATTAAATATTTGTAGTTCTTTACACACTTAGTCTCTCAGCAAATTGTGTGGCCATCACTGTGGGACAACTTGGACAAAGGAAGATATCCAGCAAGACTTAGAAAAGCTATTACGAGATCTAGTTTAAAGTTGTTAGTGAGTTGAGCTCATGTGAACGACAAGTTGAATATAAAATGACTGTAGGAGCAGATTAATGAGCTCTCTCTACTTTTCTATAGATTAATGACTATAGTTCTCTAGTGCTAGTGTTGTTTTGCTTTTAACTTCCAATTCCTCTATTTCTCTCACTCCGTGAAGCCTGCCTGTGTTAATTATGTGTTTGATCTTGGAGGATACTTGTTGAATCCTTTGTAATGCTAACTTTTACTTTTTCCCAGATATACAAACGGTATATGGGCTTCCACAAACCCAATATATATTAGTTGAACAAAATAGTTTACTTTCTTCTTGGGTGTTCAATAATGGAAGTTTTGGTTCCAAAGCTTCCATCCTTCAAAACTTCAAACCCCATTTTCCACTGCTCTTCCAATACTCGGAGATCATCATTTATTGGATTTAGATTTCGTCACTTGTCTTCTCCTTCTATTTGTGCATCCACAGTCAATGAAGAAGTAGCCAAACCTGTTCTTCGTTCTTCTCTGGGTCACTCAACCAGACCTGACTTCCCCATCCTTCACCAGGTATGTAATTTCTTGTGATCAATGTTTTTCCTATTTACAGTGTGTATCTGATGATACAATGTTTGACTATCAATATGAGTATGAGAGTTTATCTCATCACTCACTCACTCACTCTCTCTAAAATAAGTCACGATAAACAAAGTTACATGGCTGAATGATAAAATTCATTATCAATCTATAGTGGCATTAGCTTAGCTTTAATCAACCTGTAAAATTGCTGAGAACTTTGCAAGTCCCTTATCTTTTTATGGGTTGGCTATATATTTTTATTTTATTTTATGTTACATTTTTATTTTTTTTGCCTTAATAACTATTTTGTATGTTTGTGGTATCTTATGGTTTTGACTGCTTATGTTTCTTTTCATGGAGAAAAACATTGAGTGTGTTGTTCTTGTACATCTTATGTAGTTCTAATACTTTAACTCAATATATAGGAAGTGAATGGCTCAAAACTTGTTTACTTGGATAATGCGGCCACTTCTCAGAAGCCCACTAACGTCTTGAAGACCTTGCAAAATTATTATGAAGCTTATAATTCAAATGTTCACCGTGGCATTCATTTCTTAAGGTGCTTTTCCTGTTAGAAACAGATACGCACATGTACTTTCTAAGGCAGCTTTTATATTTAGTTCTTTTCTTCCTTTTGACAAGAATTTGCAGTGGAAAAATAAACTTGTATATTTCAAAATCTGCTTTTTTTTAAAAAAATATTATTACATTATGATCACTTGCTTTATGATGCATTTTCATTTCTCGTGGATGTAGTGCAAAGGCCACAGATGAGTATGAATTGGCTAGAAAGAAGGTTGCAGCATTTGTCAATGCTTCAGATTCAAGAGAGATTATTTTTACTAGAAATGCTACTGAAGCTATCAATCTAGTATCATATTCTTGGGGCTTGTCAAATTTAAAACCTGAAGATGAGGTATGTCATGCTTGACAACTATTTTGAAAATCTCTACTAATTTCATTGTTAAATTATAACTTGGAAAATTTTCTTAATATTTTGACACAGCATAATTTTTTTCCTTGTGTTGAAAACAGATCATAATGGTTTCATTCAGAATTCTTTTTTCCTATTTTACTCCCTCTTTATTTGTGTAAAACTTTCTTAGTATATTCTCCTTGCATTAGATGTTTTAGATATAAATACATTTATTTGACTTTCAAGGTTCATCTTTGGGAAGTGAATCATAAATCTACTTTCTTTTATTTGGAATGCATTCTTGATCTTACATCATGTATGCTATTCTCACAGATCATACTGACAGTTGCTGAACATCATAGTGCCATTGTGCCTTGGCAACTTGTAGCCCAAAGAGTCGGGGCTGTTTTGAAATTTGTTGATCTAGGCCAAGATGAAGCTCCTGATATTGATAAGTTAAAAGAAATGATCTCAAAGAAGACGAAACTAATAGTTGTCCATCACGTTTCAAATGTGCTTGGTAGGTTTTTCATTTTGATCCTCCACTATGTTCATCATCTTTTTATATG
The DNA here is from genome assembly GCA_037074615.1 of Leucaena leucocephala. NCBI lineage: Eukaryota > Viridiplantae > Streptophyta > Magnoliopsida > Fabales > Fabaceae > Leucaena > Leucaena leucocephala. The sequence continues at coordinate 15,930,528 of CM073565.1, read as the reverse complement.
TATAAATATATATCTTCTAATGGGACTTTAAATAATGGTTGTAAAAGATCCTCTGCATGCCTCAGTGGTAAATTTTGAATTTTTTACACTTGTTCTTTCCTGTTTATTGACCCCCTTGTTTCATTAATTAAATTACTTGTGTACAAGCTGAATTATTGCTGAAAGTTTTAGTATTTGATATGCATCAAGTTTCTTTTCAACCTATTATGATTAACTATTTTGCTTATTGAAAGATCAATTTGTCGTTAATAATTAAATACTTGCTTTAGGGTAGTATCCAATATCCTTTTTAGAAGAGCCAGAAAGATTTTTCCGCATTCCAGTAATAAAGTTTGCAAGTAAGGTTAATTTACTTTACCAAATGTTATAGATTGATTGTTTCACAATTCTTGAGCTAAAAAACCTTAATTCTAATATTCATGTTCAGATTATAGGAGGGAATGGAATGTAATAAAAGTTTAAAGAAAAGAGTGGTTTTGAGAATGAAAATTGACCCTTTTGCTCTATTAAGGCTTTGCCATAGTTTTGTTAGGCTTCACACCTAGGGTTTGATATCATTACTCTAGCAATAAGAACGCAAGCTTGCTAAATAAGTTCCAGAAAATGATGGTTACTAAAATGTGAACATGGCCTCCACATAAATATGCTCTCCTTTGATCTGGTGAACTGTAATGTCTCAATTTTAATTTGCACAAAAATAATGCCTGTTGCTTTTGAAAGAAGGCTGATGTAGATGAGTGTTTATTAGTTTGTTATCTGCTTCTCTGTAGCTTCTGTCCTTCCAATTGAAGAAATTGCACATTGGGCACATGATGTGGGAGCCAAAGTGCTCGTAGATGCCTGTCAAAGTGTTCCACACATGGTGGTTGATGTCCAGAGCCTTAATGTTGATTTTCTTGTTGCTTCTTCACACAAGGTATGATTGCTTAGACATATACAAATTAAAAGAATATTAGGATGAGTGTAATAATTCGATGAACAAACATATTTCAGATGTGTGGGCCTACAGGCATTGGATTCTTGTATGGTAAAAGTGATATCTTGTCTACCATGCCACCATTTTTGGGTAAGCCGCTATAATTTCTGTACATCTTTTGTGTCAGAAAGGAATAACTAATTTAAATAGTTATAAAATGAATCATTTTTGTTTTAGAAACCAGGTCTGTGGGACCATTCATTTTTAAGGTAATTTTACTGTTTCCACCTCTTTGATTTCTTTAGGTGGTGGAGAAATGATTTCTGATGTATATCTCGATCATTCAACTTATGCTGATCCTCCATCCAGGTTTGTGAACTTTCTTGCATCGATACAGTTTATCTTATGCTTATGCATAAGGCATGGAGGAAGAGAACTGGCAGCTGTGCTTTTTTGCTTTGTACTATTGCATGCTTAACAAATCAGTTGCTTTGTTCTGGCAAAAATGTTTTTAAACCTGTAACATGTGATTTGAAAAGTGATTAATTCAAACATTTAGTTATTGTTAATAAATACATATCAGTCAACAGAAAGCCCTTCATTAATATCCCTGCTCTATTACTTCTTGTTGAGTATTTTCTTCAAAGCCAATTATTCTTTCACTAGATAGGCAGGCCAGTTCAACCACCACCATTGAAATCGGAAGTGATTTAAGTTCCCTGTTTCTTTGGTTTGGATAATGGCTTTTTTTTTTTTAATTAAAACTGGTCAGAAGTTGTTTGAATTAATTAATTACCAGATGATCAGTCAATGACTTGGTTGATGGTAAAGTTCCCACATCACCTCATTGTTTTTGTATACCTGTGAGTCTTAACTTCAAAAGGGTGAGGATTCAGTTATGAAATCCTCAACTTTGCTTGAGAGATCATGTCACTTCTGTTACAAAAGAATCCTATCTGTTTTTTGTTATAGTACATGACCATAATAAGAATTTGTACTTTTGGAAAGCGACACTAAATACCTTTTAAACTTTCATGTAGTAAAATTATTACACATAAATAGAAATAAAGTTTTGAGAAAATTCCCCTCGCTTGCTTCCAAAGGCATTAAATTCCAGCGGGTGCCATGTGAGATGAGATGTCAAATTCCTTTCTTGCCTCAGCTAATTTCATGACAGTACCTTAGAATGCCAACAGTAGGGAATATGGAGTCACATGAGGCCCTGTTTAGAATAATGTGCCTCTGGAGGCACCAAATCAGTATAAGGCTAGAAACTTGGGCAGTCTACACTTATTCCAGCCACAGCACTCTTGGCCAAATTAACTTTTTTACTTCTTTTGGAATTATTGATTCTTAAAAGGTTTGTGTTTTTGAATCTGGTTCAACAGTCCAACGAGCACTGAACTTTGAACTGCATTATTGTTTGGTTTAATGACTGTCCTGATTTTTAGGATATTGCACATGCCTAATGGTTTTTCCCCTTCTCTGTTTTGAAGTTTCTTCATTATAATGGTTACATTGCTATCTGTATCTCATTATTTTAGCCATTCTGACTGTTAGATTTGAGGCTGGAACGCCAGCAATTGGTGAAGCCATTGGGTTAGGAGCAGCAATTGATTACTTATCTGGGATTGGTATGCAGAAAATTCATGATTACGAGGTTAGTCAATGTTCAATCTGATATGCAATGCAATTTTATTATTCAGGAGAAGTAAGAAATGAACATGAGTCTGTTTTCCACCCCTTTTGTAAATAAGATGTGAGTGCAAGTGCAATGTCAATGCTGACAATTTGTAGCTTGATTAAGCTTTTGGTGCATTGTGTTTAATTGTTATATCTTCTTGTTATTACATGAATGTAAGTTAGATGAAATCTCAGAGTTATTAATGTAAAATGTTATATTTAATTTTCAATATTTCAGTTCATTTGTTTTTTACCTTATTAAATGAAGCTTTAAATAATTTTTTAATAAAAAACTATAGCATAAGTTAAACAATCTGGTAAAAGAAATTGTTGCAATGTGTAACAAATGAAAATGGGAGAATTACCAGCAGGTCCAAATAATGAAATTACTTATTTCCCCAGAGTCATTTACATGTCAAACTTCAATATTTGCATTTTACAAGTGGTTGGGACCTGTATGTAATCCTCCCAATAAAAATTGCTGTAAGGATGAAAGAGGCAAAGAGAAGTGGTAAGGGCAGGGTTTCCTTCTATTTTAGACGTTCAAGTCACCAACTTATGATAAACTTGATTAAAGTGACCTACATACTTTACTAAACAAGTTTTATAGTAAAATGAGGATTTTTCTGTATTTTAATGTTTAATATTGCAAAATTTTACAGTTTGAAAGTAAGCTCTGTTTTAAATAAAATGGGAAACATAACTTTTAGTCCTTAAAGTTTCACCCAGTTTGCAAATTGGTCCCCGTTTTGTAATTGGTACTAATCCAGTCCTTGTGCTTTCCAAATGTCAAATAAATGGTCCTCATGCTTTGAATGTCAATTAAATAGCCTTCAAAACATTAAATAATTCCAATCCCAAAATTAGTATCAGTACGGGAATAATGTTTGGATGAAACTTCATTAGACATTTACAACTACATGAGGACTATTTATTTGACATTTTGAAACTATGCAGACCATATCAAGACCAATTAAAAAACAAGGACCACATTGCAAATTGGGTATAACTTTGAAAATAAAAAATTGCCTTTTCCCTGAGAAATAAGAAAAATTGCCTAAGGTATTAATTCTGGAGAAAATTTGCTCAAACTCTGATTACGTGTTCAGTAAAAATATGGGTAAAACGCACAAGATGACATTTTTTATCTGCACATCAATAAGTTTTGTTTATAGTCTTTGGTTACATAGATGGAGCTCGGGAGATATCTGTACCAAAGCCTGATTTCTGTGCCAAATATTCGCATCTATGGACCAGCACCTTCAGATAAATGCCAAAGAGCTTCCCTTTGTTCTTTCAATGTCGAGAACATACATCCTACTGATCTCGCAACATTTTTGGATCAACAGGTAAAGGATTGATGACTAACTCCATGATTTATATATACTTAAGTATATATATAACAGGTTTAGTTTATAATCAAGTGGACGGGTAATTTCTTTCAATTTAGTCTCTGAACTGTTAGAGTGCTTCTTGTGTTTACCATCCTTCCTTTGTACATTGAAAAAAGAAACCAAACCATTGAATATTGACATGGAGTGAGCAATTTTTGGTGAGTTAACAGTACCAGGTACCAGCCATAAATGTCTAAGCCAGCAACTTATATGGTTTGGCGTTGATTGATAGGGTGGATAAAATTGGGATATTTTTTAAATAAGATATGGAAAATATCCTCTTTCTTGAACTGACATACATTTCAATTCAGCATGGATTGGCTATTCGATCCGGTCACCATTGTGCCCAACCTCTCCATCGTTATCTCAGGGTCAATGCTAGTGCACGTGCCAGTCTATACTTCTACAACACGAAGGAAGATGTTGACTGCTTTATTGATGCTCTCATGGACACAGTCAGCTTCTTCAATTCCTTCAAGTAGACTTTCTGCTCTTATCAAAATATATGTCTTTATAGTGTTCTTTTTTAAGGTATACTAATTATTTGGCTTCATCGATTTGAAAGGTGAACTTTGGGGCAGCACTTGTACTTTGGATGGGAATCAAATGTATAGTGTGATCAAGTAATCAACAGAGCTTTTGCTTGAGTATTGTTCTTGGCAAATACTGTGGTTATAGGATAAATATGAACTGCCTTGGATGATTGGCCAGCACTACCAAGATTGTATTTTTTTGGCTCCCCAACCAGAGTAGCGTGACAAAAGATGGGAAAAAACATGTTGAGTGGGTCAATTTGATATCCTTGTTTATTCATTTTTAATGAGACCCATACTTTGGACGAACTAGTTTGATAGTGCTAACATGGCATTCATAAATTTATAATCCTTCTGAAATTTGAGTTTGAGAGCGAGGAAACTACATCTACGTTCTACACTCTTGATTATGATATGGATGTAAACAAGCAATCCTTGCGGTTCTATTATGTTCATATTTTTAATATGTTTTCATACGTATTGTTTTTGTTTTTAGGGTATTAGTCATTTTATATCTAGATTTATTTTTCCATTAATCAACCAAATAAGTTTCAGTTTGTCAAACTGATTTTTTTTTTATGAAAATCAATTCAAATATAAATTATATTATACTATCTAACTTTTATCCTAAACCCTAAGTTTGCAAAAGTTAGATGAAATAGAAGTTATTTTTGCTATTGCTAATTTAAACATACATCAAACACCAATTCTGAGAAGGAAAGAAGATAAGGACTCAAGGAGCAGGAGGAAGACGAGGAGAGTGGGAAAGAGTAATTGTCGTGAATAAGGCATTATTGATTGATTCTCTTGTTGATGACAAAGTAAGGAAAGAAGGAGGATGCCTCTAGTCTGGTCGTACCCTCCTTTTCTTTTTTCTTTTTTGGTACAACCTACCATCCTTTTCTTTTTCTTGCAATGGCCACACTCAAACTCGTCTTCTTTTCTCTCTAGTTTCTATTTGTGATAGGCAACCTCGTGATCATTTTCATAGCATCCAACACTTTAATTTTATTTAGAGTATATCTAATACCATGATGTTATTTTTTTGGTACACTTAATATCCCTGATGTTATTTTTCAATTATATCTAACACCCTAATTTATAGTATAAATAAGATTAAGGTATTAAATGTATTATGAAAATAACATCAGAGTACCGGATGCATTATCAATAAGATTAGGGTGTTGAATGCATCAGAGTGTTTTGTATCATTCAAAATTTGAACTAAACTTTTAGGGCTTTAATATTTGTGATCGAGTTATCAAAGTGCCAAAAATTATCCTTTTAATGTCATTTATTAAAAAAATGTGGCTTATAGCCATCTAATCAAGAAATTAAATGTAGTATGGCCACTGACCGTTTAAGAATATATAATTATGATATTAATAGATATTAAATTGAATGTCATAAACATAAACAAATAAGGTAAGAATAAAACTTGAACTTCTAACTAATAAAATGTAAAATATAAGAATAACAAAGTATACTAAGAAGAAAAGATAAATTGTATGATAGAAAATTGAAAGGCTATGTTTCCTCTCAACAAATTGGAGCTAAATAGCTTTTGGCCATTTAATTCTAAGGTAGAGAATTAAAGTTATATGGCTTTTAGCCATTTAATTCCAAGGCAGAGAATAAAAGTTATATGACTTCTGGCCATTTGATCTCAAGGTAAAAAACGAAAGCTATTTGACTTTTTGCTATAAATCTCAATATAGAAAATCAATTTAATCTAAAAAAAATTAAAGCTATTTGGCTTTTGACCATAATGATGAAATATATATATATATATATAGCTTCTGGCCATTTAATATTAAAATAGAGAATCAAATCTATATGGCTCCTAGCCATTCTATCTTAAAGTAGGAAATCACATCGATATGGCTTCCTGTCGTTCAATCTCGAGAAAAAAAGTACAGATACTTTGAAATGCCATATATACAATGCTTAGATATCTTCTATAACATCCTAATTTTTAATCCTATAGTTTAGCTTGATTAAGCCATAATTTGAATGGAGAAATTGAGGTTTAGATGTGTTTTAATGATACATTATGGATTTAAGACACTAAGGAAGATGATTGAAAGCCATATCTTTAGATTTTTCTAGTAGTATAAGAATTTCTGAATTTTTTAGGGTCATAATATTTTTGGGTGTTTCTTTTTTTATTGAAAAGTAGACATATCAAACTCTTCAAAGAGTCCTAATTTTTATTTTTTGGAGATGTTTTGAATTATTTATAAATGTTTAAAGTTGGGTCTTAGTTATACATTTTGACTTTTTGAGCAGTTTTGAGAATTGAAACTTGTCAAAGGTCAAATGATAATATTTTTAAGTGATTCTTTTTATACTGAAAAGTAGACATTCTAAGATTTCTAAAGAGTCCTAATCTATAATTTTTGGAGGTGTATGGAAGTACTTATGAATTTTTGAAGTCAAACTACCTTCTATATGTTTTTGGCCACGACGAAAACACTCTTGGCGCATCTTACGACACAAAATTAGTATATCAACGCGATTTTGAGTTCAAAAACATAAGTTTTGAAGAGAGGTCTATGGTGGGTGGTCTTGGCTCGCATACGGCTTAATATTTTGGACCTTTGGGAGTATTTTGGAGTTTCCTAACACTAAAGTAAGTGTTTCTAACTTGATGTCTACCTTTCTATTTTAGATTTTTCAAAATTCAAGTTGTAAAATGTTAGGGTTTGTTGGGATTTTGAAATGGGTGATGATTTGACCGAATCTTTTAAGTTTAATAAGTTATATGGGTTATATTAAGTGTTTAAACAGTTTAATTTTAAGTTAGGATTTGATATTAGATTATGATTTTTGTTGAATAATAATAATGATTTAAATTGAGGTATGATGATTGGGTTATACTATTTAGTGCTAGTATTGAAATTTAATCAGCTTAATTTGTTGATTGAGGTAGAAATTCAAAATGGGTATGTTAATGCTTGGACCCTAAGTTGGAAAATGGGTTTTTTATGCTATTGGTCAATATTGTTAGTAATTAATGGTTCTAATGAGCTAATTGGATTGATGATAGATGGAATTTGGATTGGTGTTTGGACACTTGGTGTGAAGAATTGAGGTAGTTGAATTTGGGATTGTGTTGTTGTAGTTTAGATTTATTGTTGTTGAATGATTTGTGTTGATTGTATCTATTTTAATTGTGTAAATTGATCGTTGTTGATCGAGTTTACTTTATGTATCCCCGTTGCCTCAAACGTATATGGTTAAGTTTGGAGTGGAAGTAACCATGTTTAATTTATTTTATATGTTTGTATTCCATTATAAGGTTCTAATTGTTAATATCTCAAATCTATATTTGTAGGTATTTGTGAAAGAACTATATATATATATATATATATATATATATATATTAAAAAGGTAGTGAAGTGGGAAGTACGTTGCAGTGTATGCTAGCTATTGATGTCTAATATTTTATTGGACTATTGTTGGCAATATTCTAGAATTACTTTGTATATGTTTGAGGTTTTCTATTTTGGGTTGTGATGGAATTGTTGGGGTGACTAAAGGAAGAAATATATTGTCTTGAAGTCACCAAAAGGGTTAGTCCGAGTAGTAAGCGGCTCGGTATTGCTTAAGCGAGGTCTCGAGTTTGAGCTTTGCCGTATGCAAAAAATTCCCGTTCGGAGACTCACCCACCATATTTTCAGTGAACCGGGTGAGCAAAAAAAAAATTGTCTTGAAGTCAGCGACAATCTTCACTACCAATTAGAATGGGGTTTAATAAATAATTTAAGGCTTAAATTAGATCAAATACATTATTTAAGATATAGAAACATAAAATTAGGAAAATAATGAAATATAATTGAAAATTATAGTTTCTATTAAAAAATTTATATATTATAAAAATGTATTTATTGAGAAAGAGAAAATTTATTAAGACTTGTTGAGATTGAATAAAAGTATTTAAAATATTTTCCCACCTAAAATATTATTGTCATTTATATATTATAAAAAATTATTTGAATAAAATATATATATATATATAGATTAATTATTGAATTGAGAGAACCTTGACAAACAATGATTAATTATGAAAATAGATTTAGGGAATTTGAAATATCAAGATATAAGTTTAAGAGTAATTATAACAGAATTATTGTAATATAAAAAGAGAGAGAGAATAAAAGAAAAAAAATAAAGGAAAGAAAAGAATAAAAAAAGAGAAGAAAAGAGAAAAATAAAATGAAATAAAATAAAACCTAATATTATAATGGTGTTAGACTATTATAATAATACCTCACCCTCCTCTACCCCTCCCGCCTCCATTTCCTTTGTTCTCTTTCTCGTCGCCAGCACCCTCGTTACTCTATCAATGGGGTTTCAGATCTTCTGAAGCTTTATTTTGTACCAATAGAATCTTCCAACCATAATACTTATTTCTAAACTATTTTTCTATATCATAAGAGCTTTCTAGAAGTGTAAATTTGGTTAAGTTTAAAGCAAGTTTAAAGATTAGAGTTTAAAGTAAGTATAGATTTTTAACAAATGATAATAGTAGGATTATAGAGGCAAGTGAATACTTCCATTTAATGTGTTAAAAATTTTTCTATTATATTATTTGAGAAATTTAAAGTTAGTGTTTGAATGTGAGAGGAAGGTTGTGATTGAATATGACAATTTTAGTGGTTAAACTTGAGTTATGCTTATTAAAGGTAGAATTAATGTTTAATCAATTTAATTTATTGTTAAAGCTTGTAAATTGAAAATGAGCATTTTGGTTGGAATCTTAAATTAGAGAAATTGAGAATTTTAATCAATTTGAGTAATTGTGGGTTATTTGTTAGTTCAAATAAATTATTGAAATTTATAAATGATAGGATTTGATATTGGAGTAGAGAATTGAACATTATAAGTGATATAACTAAGAAGTTAAAGGTAGAATTGAGGACTTTAAGTCTATGTAATTAAATTAATTATTTGCTTATTAATTTAATTTGATTGATGATAAAATTCAAGTTTAGTGTCTTGATTGTTAATCATAAATTAAATAATTTAAGAATTTATATAATTGGAGAATTTAATGGCAATTGGAGGTTTCTAATATGTTAGTTAAACTAATGATCGTAAATTTGGGAATTTGAGACTAGAATTATGAAATCACTAGTAGGATGAGCATTTAAAAGCTAATGGGTATAATAAAATTGAAGAATGAGTAAATAACGGTTATAAAGGTAAATATATGAATGGTAAAAAATTAGAAATTTCTCTAAGGGACAAAGTGAATGTTGGTTGAGGGTTTAGTTACAAATTGTGAATCGTTATATTAATAACACTTATTGATAGATGTTTACACTTATTATGTAGACTCTCTTTAGTTGTGTTTGAGCACGGGGCTTTTCAAGAATTGTGGTACTCTTTATTACTTTTGGCGAGAGGTTACCATTTATTACCTTTGTAAATATTGTGAATTGTGAATTTAATGAGATTATTGTTGATATTAGCTGTATCACCCAAGAGAGGTAGGGTGAATTGGGTGATATTAAAGTTTTTTTTTAAAAAAAATTAAAAATATTTGAATAAAATTAAATAGTAGAGTTAAGAATGAGATCATCGATGATGAAATATTGCATAGAGTCAATTTATACTAGTTCGGCTTCAATCTACTTGGCCTACGTCCAATCTCTAGAACTTGTCTGAATGTTTCACTAGCTTTCAGGATTAGTCGTGCTCTTAGAGTCTTAGTATATCAACGTGAGAATCTCATCTCACTTTCCCTTACAACCCATAAGGTAATCACCAGTAAGAATCCCTCACACTCCTCTTTACAACCATAAGGTAATATTTCACTCAACAAAGCCACTTGAGCAAATAAGAAAGATGATTGATACAGATAAAAACTCTCTCAGTAGAATAGATAAGATAAACACTTAAGCCCAAACTCTATAAGTTTCTTTCTTCTAAGAATATGGCATGCTCTGAACTAAAGAAGAGAAATAGAGTGAAACAATGACTATCAGTAACTAGGACTGCTTATAATCTTAATACATTGAGTATCTCTTTTGGCTCTTACATCTCTCAACTTCTTTAGCTTTCTCTTCTTGGTTTCTTCTTCTTTCATAGTTGGTTCTTCATAAATCCGTTGAAGTAGTCATTAATATAGTTTTTGATGAATATAACCATTATTGCTTACGTATGCATTTTGACTTTTTTCTCTTTAATTGATCTTCTTCTTTTAATCTTGTCTCAGTCTGAAATGATCTTGTAACATGTTTTAGTAAAGATATATAATCAGTATAAGCATATAATAATTGTTTTCAAATGATTTTGATTAAAAGATCAAGATTATGATAAAGCTGGTTTAAGATCTTTTCACAAATCAATTTGATTTATCGAAATGTTTATCGAAGAGGTACTTTATCAAAAAGATCTTCAATAAATTACTCATAAATTGTATTAAAATAGTTTTAAATATTATCAAGCAAAACTTCGATAATTAGCCTTATCGAAAAGAACTTCGATAAATCTGCAATGAATTTCATTCAAACAGAGCTTAGATTTATTGAATAGTTCTTTAATAAACATCCTTATCGAAGAGTTCTTTGAAAAAATATTCTTTTAAAACATATACTTTTAGACTTATTGATATATTTCATAATACATTATTTATCGAAGTGTTCTTCGATAAATAGACTTATTGAATAGCTTATCGATAAATGCTAAAAAATATTCCTTCAATCTTTCAAAACTAACTTTCAAACATTCTAATCTTTTCTCAAATCCTGTAATATATAATTGGAAACAAAGATACATAAGATCATTCACCAATTCAGATAAAATCACAAGATCATAAGCTTATTAACAATATTTAACATGTCAGAGCAAGGCATACAAAGATCTTCCAGCAAACATGATCAAGATATAAAATTTATATGAAGATAATTCATTCAATCAAATCAAATTAATCTATAAGCTCAACAAAGTCATTCACAGGACTATCAATAAGATATTCAATATAATTCAATTTAAGTTTAATAGGAATATCTTATCAAAGAGATCTTCAATAAATGGTTTGATTAAATAGATTATTAGTAAGAGCATAATGAATTAGACTTTGATTCTTTCATGAATAATCTTATCTTCATAAATTCATGATATATCAAACTATAGATGACTCAAATAGATCAACATCATTATAAGCAATGAATCATCATCAAAATATTTATCAAAGCTTCAGTGTTTTGAATTTAAAACATCTTATCATTTCTTTCTCAAATATTGTTCTTATTTGTAACTCAAGTTTTCACAGATCATTTGAGAAGAAAGCAATTTAATCCAATCACTATTAAGATCATTTATCAAAATAGAAATCTCAGTGATCTGGATAAGTTTAAGAATATTTTTAATGATCATATTTAAAAACTATCAAAATTTTCTTTTTCTGATAATAAGTTCTTATAAATATATATGTCAAAGCAATATAACATCTTATCGGAAACAATAACCATAATATATTCAAAATCATTTAACAGTGATTTTGATATAACATAATTTTTTCTCCTATTTATGGAAGAGGTATTCGATAAATCCCATATCGAATAGTCCTTCTATAAATAAAGCTTTGAAATCATAATGTTTGCTTTTAAAAATAAAATTTATTGATCGAAGTCTTTATCGATAAATACTTTAATCGATCAACACTTCGATAAGAGTTTTTATAAAATTCTTTTCAAAACTGAGTATTTGTCATACTTATTAAAGGTTTCTTTGATAAATCCCCTTATTGAATAAGTCTTCGAATAATTCAAGTTCTAGAACAATGACTGAGAATTTGCACAAGCTAAATTTATATAGATTTATAGAAGTCTTTATCGATAAGAAATTTTATCAAATAGGTCCTTGATAAATGCTTTTCAGAAATCATATTTTCCTTCAAAAGTGCTTTCTCATTTATCGAATAATTACCTTATTGATAAATGTTCTTTATCAATTAAGTTTTCATTTTGAAATCTTTTCTCAATTAATTATCCTCATCAAAACATTGAAGTCTAACATTTCTCTCCCTTTTTGATAATGTCAAAACCTAATTGAGATACATGAAAATAGTTTTTTTTTAAAAAATACTTTGAAGATTATTGAATCATAATAAAGATCAAAAGCACATAAGATAACACATAGAAACACAGAAGTAATTTTCATTAGATTAAGAAAAAATTACATACAATTGCTTAATTGTTTTCAAAATACAAAAAGACTTTTGACACTACTTTTAATATTCTAAATTTTTTCTATCTGTAAAAGACTGATAAAGGAAAGAGGTTATAAAGGGATTGAGATGATAATCAGAAGAAAAGACAATGATTGATAAGATTTAATTCAAAGAAAGAGAGAAGGTATAAAGTTATAAAGTTTAGGGACTAAACTATAAATAGTGAAAGTCCAGGGATTAAATTGTAAATAGTGGAAAGTTCAAGGACATAAATGGAATTTTGAGATTTTAAGGAACAAATTGGAATTTCAAATTTGGTAGAAAATGACTAAAATGAAATTTGGCAATTTCAGGGACTAAAGTACAATTTTGCCAAATTCAAGGGGTAAAAGCGTAATTATAAAAAGTTGAGCCAGATAAGGCCTAACTTGTCTAAAAATATTTTAGTCCCAAATTTTACTAGTAAATAGAGGATAGAATTCGGGTCAGTCATATCTCTCAGAATTTTGATTTAAGGTTCCGATAAATTGATATTAATTTTTGAAGTCTGAAGATTAGTATAGTATCTTTTGGACCTGAGAATTAGATAAACTTTTATAATAAATTCTTATAATTAATATAAGAATTTATGAAACTGATAGGACTCAAAAAGGAGTTGTGTAGAATTAATTAGACAATTTAAGGTGAAGTCGGACACCGATAAATAATTTAGAGAAAATATATAAAATTTTTATCAGGACTATTGAGTCTCAAAAAATTATGAGACTTTGTAAGAAATTCATTTTATATTAAAATTAATTTTTAAAAATATCAAAACTATTAAAATAGGTGTCTAGAATTTATCTAGAAAATAAGGGTGATTTAAGAATATTGGTATAGGGAATTCCTTGGGATTTGTGCCAATTAGCTAATTGGACGTGAAAGAGGTCCAATATGGCATCAAATGAGGAAGTCCAATGATCCAAGGAAGTGTCTTGGAGCACAATTTGGTTTTTAGATATTTTAGAAAATTTTTAACATAGAAAATCGAAGAAATTTATCAAGAATGCAAGGTGGCATGTGAAGTGTCCCTTATGGGTCCCACTTTATGCCACATGAAAGCTAGAAAAGGAAGGATAGATTATGCCATGTGACATATTATATTAAAATAATATAAGAATTAAGTTAATGGTGATTAAGGAATTAATCAACCAATAAGATACAAGATTAAGGCTATGAAATAATTAGGAAAAGGAGGGATAATTTAGTTCAAAGAGTGTCAAAATTTAGCTATAAATGTGCCCTCCATTCTCTTCAATTTTGTGCTCCCAAGGACTATGGGGAAACTATGCTAAAATTGCCACTCAAACCTAAAGGAAAAGCAAGAACAAGGAGCGTAAGTGATCAAGCTTGTAAGGGATCAAAGTAAATTATTGATCCTAACTTATTTTTCTTTAATTAGGAGGCTTGAACTTAGAATTTAAATGGAAGGAAAATGAGGTTTTTCCTTTTGTTGCTTGCAGGCCAAAATTATTAAGAAAAGGGGAAGATGATATTAAAGTTAGAATTATGCAATTAATACTTAGATAAGCTAGATTTAGTGATTCGTTATTAAATTAAGTTGTGCTCTTGACTTTTCTATTAATGAGGACCATTCTGCCACCCACTGTATAGGGTCAAGAAGAATGAATTTTAATGATCTAATGCTTCTATTGAATTTAAATGATAATTTTATAGAGGATTATATAGGATTGAAACCTTGGAATTGAAGGATGGGATTTTAAACCCTTTTTGCTACTGTTCATACGTATGAACAGTGATGTGAATTTTATGATTTTGATACTTCCAATAGTTTTAAAATAAAAAAGTGTGCAGGATAAAGTAGAGAAACAAGTGTTGAAAGCATTGGAATCAAAATAAGAAATTTTGAGAAAAATTGTACACTTCTTTCATGATTCTCAGCTCACAAATAGATTTTGAAGGCCAAATTGCGTAGGGTAAAGTCAAGACATAAATTAATTTAAAGGACAAGGCAATTAATCAAAAACAAAGAAAGTTAGGGGTTAAATGGTTAATTGAATTTAATGTTCTTGAAATGTTAGTTGAATTAGATTGTAATAAATGGATGAATATTCAATGTTTAGGCTTTGATTTGTGTGCTCAAGAAGGCAGCCACACATCAAGGAGAAGTGAGAAAAGAAAAAGGTAAAGAAAAGTCAAGTGATTGAGGTAGTAGACTATCCTAAACTTATATGTATTAAATATTATATATGGTTGTGTGATGGCTTTGTTGAATTTTGTTTTACATGTATAATTGTCTAAAGCTCTGTTTCTATGATTATTTTGACTAATTGTATTTCATATGATACATGGAAGCATGCTCATTACATTATGTTATCAAAGATGGAGAAAGATGAAGATGCATGAAGAGTGTAAAATTCTCCTAAAATATAATTACTATTAATTACTTGAACCCATTTTATACGCAATATAAATAAAAAATAATATTATAAATAAATTTGATTTATTTCAAAAGACTTAACCATGGTAAATAAGAGCTTTGCTAAAATCTAAAAGAAACCCTACCATGGTTATAAAAAGACTTTTCTTAATAGACAAATAATTATAATAGAAGAAGAATAGGATAAATTAAATTATTTATGACATATAAATTATTGAATCTTTTATAAATTGTATATTATAACGATATAGATACTAGAGTAAATTTGATTTTATAATATAAATATTACACTTTTTATAAACATGTATATTAATTAACAAAAAGGTAATAATATAATCTTTTATGCAATATTCTTAAAGAAATTAAAAACTAGATTAAAGTATATATATAAAAATAATGTAAGAGTCTATGCAATTTTAATAAAATTGAAGAAATAATTAATAATTTAGAAGAGTCTATCAAGGATATTTAGAATATTATCCACAAGACGAACTCCCATTATCAAATCCAAATAATATATTATATAATATTAGAGTATGCATAATGAATCATACTTTGGCAATATACAAGTATTTTATACATGCATTCAAAGGAGAAGGCTATAAAATTGATATAGCTTTAATCAAGCATCTGAAGTTTTTCCTAGAGTCCTAAGATGAGAATATAACCTGAAAAATATTAATAAAAATAGGGTGAGACAAACGTCTCAGTTACCAGCAAAATATATGAATAATTAGAAAGTGGTTACCTTTTGCCTAAATATATGAATAATTACCACAAAAGATCTGAAAGGTAAATCTTTGCTTTGGGTGAGATGAACTAAGGGCGTGTTTGGGAAGAAAAAAGAGGTAGAATTCTTTGGGAACATGAAAGGGACTGAGAGAGAGGAGTCGACTCAATAATAAAGTTTGAGGAATAACTCAGGGTCTTAACTCTATTTATAAAGACATAATAATAATTTAAAATTTAAATCCATATCTAAATATGAACCAAAATCCTAATATTTTCCTAACTAATAATAACAATCAAATCATAAAACTCTATGTAAATATAATAGTAGGATAACCCAGATATTCTATAATAAAATTACTAAACTATAATAATTTAATTAGATAATATTTTTAAGTTATTGATAAATAATATTTTTAATTGTATTTGAATATAAGGATAAAAATTGGGATGTTACAAAGAGAATTTAGTAGATAGATAGTATTATTGACATGCATGCATGCATGTATGTATGTATGTATGTATGTATGCATGCATGTATGCATGCATGCATGCATGCATGCATGCATGTATGTATGTATGTATGTATGTATGTATGTATGTATGTATGTATGTATGTATGTATGTATGTATGTATGTATGTATGTATGTATGTATGTATGTATGTATGTATGTATGTATGTATGTATGTATGTATGTATGTATGTATGTATGTATGTATGTATGTATGTATGTATGTATGTATGTATGTATGTATGTATGTATGTATGTATGTATGTATGTATGTATGTATGTATGTATGTATGTATGTATGTATGTATGTATGTATGTATGTATGTATGTATGTATAGATGTTAAAATTTGTCATTGTGAATAGTAATTATAGTGAGGCAGTAACCTTTATGATATAATAAAAAATAGTAAATAATAGAATAAATGTATAAACTTTTAGTAGTGATTATTTA
This sequence comes from Leucaena leucocephala, assembly GCA_037074615.1. NCBI lineage: Eukaryota > Viridiplantae > Streptophyta > Magnoliopsida > Fabales > Fabaceae > Leucaena > Leucaena leucocephala. Next base: position 15,913,686 of record CM073565.1, on the reverse strand, counting down.
ACATGTCAAGCTTCATTTCTATACCAATAATGTCTTATTTTGATATTTGTATGAAGAGAACATAATTTTTAAAGTTAGGGATCAGAAACTATTTTCCAAAATTTTTTATCAAATGAATACTGATCTTTGACGATTTAACTATATTGATTGGCTGAGCATTTGGTCTGAGAATTATTTTTCTATTAAAATTTATTATGTTAGCTTCAATTAGCCTTTTGAACCACTTCATTTCAATTTTTTTAGAATTAATTATGATTTTTTGAAGGTCATTGCTTAATCTAAAAATACCACATGAACAGTACCCATAAGAAATTTCCAAATTTTGACTTGAATGATCATATAAGTGGTTCTAAATGTTACTGAATGGTCTTTAAGACACACGAAAGTAAAGTGTTACACTACTACTGTCAGTTCACCCTAATTCTTCTCCTTTTTGACATCATCAAAAAATGGAGTCAAAGGAGGAAGTATTAGGTTGTTCAGTGGTTGGGTCAGAGGTTTTAGTGGAGGTAGGAGGAATGATTCAGATGGGCCAGGTATTGGAATCTTAGTTTGAGTGATAGGATTAGAGGGTTGGGCAGCAAGATTAGTAAAAGCTGGAGTATCTCCCAATAAGTCTTCAACTGTGAATATAGTGTTGTTGACTTCCATCTTCTACTTCAGTTGAAATACCTCTTCACCAAGAACACTGATGACCTGTCTCTGTAAGTCCATTATCTTTCTGAGGTTGGTAATCATAGTGTGTGTCTTCTCATTTCCTTTTTCCACCTTAGATAATAATTCCTGCTTCAATGAATTGACAAAACTATTGATCAGCTAAGATATACTTTGTATAGTTTCCTGTAAGCTTCCCTCAAATTTTGCCAGTATACTCTTCTCAAAAGACTTTAACTCTTGATGAATCAGATGTTGAACTGTTACTTGAGCAAAGGAAAGAGCTCTTGAGGTGTGAGTTGGGCTAGTAGATGATTGTGCCTCACATGGTTGAATATGTTACTTTCCTTTTTGTGGCTTCTTTCCTCCATTAGTCAAAGGAAGTGATATTTGTAGCTAGTTAGACTTTAAAAAGGTCCCGGTATCAAAAAATAGGAAGACAACTCAACACTTGGAAAAACAATAAAGGAATAATTAAATAAAAAACAACTTTTACTAGTTTGATGCCCCTTTTTTTATTGATCGTGGATTTGTGTAAAAGGAAATGTCAATATATAAATAAACCAATATTTTTCTCCTATTTATTAGCTAGGGCTAAGTGATAGGAGTAGAATGTCACCTTCTGAACCATCAAAATATTGATTGCACCAAATAATGTAGTATAGGGCACAACCCTATCATTTTTCTTAAGGATTTTTTTATTGGAAACCTATCAAATTGGTTAACAAAAATATTAAAGACTTGAGTAAAATATGGGGTTTTGGTTTGATAAAACTATGATGCAATAAAAGTAAAATAGATATTTTTTATTTTGAATAAATGAATAAATGCTTATGATTGTGAGAAAATATGATAAAATAGGCTCTTGGTGATTAAAACTCAGCTATACTTACTCTTAATTAGATACAAAAACCTCAATTGATAGATTAAGTCCAATATATTAATTAGCTGTAAAACACTTTGATCAAAGTTAAATTTAAAACTTCTTAATGTATTGTCAAGAACCATTTAGTGTGTAAATTTAGATAGATGGTGTAGTTACCCTCAAATAACTATCAATCAACAACTAGACATTTCAAGCAATCGAATTAACTACCAACAATCGTTGATAATCAATCAACTAACCAGAAATCAAAACTAAAATATATATAAATCAACAATTACATCATCCAACTTAAATAAAAGAGTCTAAACTCAAGAATAACCAATTAGTACTCAAGTCCCATATAAATAATAGAAATTCCTAAATCTAAAAACTAAAATATGAATAAGCACAGATTAGACTAAAATAACCCCCAATTATGTCCATTGAGCTCAAGCTTTATCCTCTATCACCAAGAGACTAAGAAAATTAGCCTTTCATAGCTCCAATCATGTCACGATCGCTCTACGGAGTTCCCGTCATGAGAAATACCAAAAAAGGTGATGGAAAGGTAGAGAAGAAGGTGGTAGAAGTGATTTAATTGGTGCAAAAATGGAAAAAATAATGGGAAAATGTGTAAATGTGGAAGATTTGAGTGAGAATTGATGGGAGAAGTTGAGAGAAAATGATGAGCCTCCTCTTGTCCAAATATGGCAATCATGGCTTCTGATTTTTATGCTTGCTACTTCCTTTTACCCTATCTGATGAGTGACCGAATTCAAAACATGCGCTTCACTTAAAGTACCTTTTTGTCATGATCAGGGGAAAGATTTTGGTTACTACCAACACAGAAAGTCTCCCAATAGCTATTAGGTCTCTACTAGTGAATACTCAAGTCATGACTAAGAAATACAGTGACTGGCTCTTCTCATTTTGGTCATCTTGATCTCGTGACTTCTTTCCTTCTCTATTTTGAGTGTTTAAATCTCCTCCAAATGCCTACCACCAAAGGCAAATCTCTTTGAAAAAACTAAACAATTTAAATATCAAGACATTTACAGTTTGGATGAGATAATTGATCCTTTTACCCCTAAATAAGCACAATGACATGCATAAATCAAACATCATCATAAAAGTACCATTGCATGCACAAAATGAGGGTCTTATCACTAGGCATGCCTTCTTTCATTTCTAAAGAATTATTACTTGCTTTTTGCCTAGAGGTACACAAAAAAATGTTGAAAAGATTGAAAGCGCACACTTGAAACATAAAATGTTGAAGAAATTTTTCAAATGTTTTGTTTTTTTAATGATTGAAAGAACTTTCAAATTTTCTTAATAAACATCTTGCAATAATTATTATTGACTATATAAAAGGGAAATAATCTCGTAGATGCCTTGATGATTATTGATGTATATGGAAAATTGTAGTTTTGTGGTGAATAGAATAAGGATATTTTAGTATATTGAAGTTGTTCTTATTTATTTTATGCAAAATATTTTAATAAAATGGAAGTAGTGATTACATGTAAGTGAAATCATCTTGCTCATCAAGCGGGGGAAACCTTGCTTGGATTGGCATGCTTGTATTAGAACTGTTTGAATATGACTGAAATAATTTTTTTAATGGGAAGTAATACTAATATGAGAAGCTATTTTCAGAATTTTCTTCATGGAAGACTGAGAGAACTTTGCATTAATAATATGTATCCTTTTAATGTAATTTGAGATGTTTACCAAGTTGGCGTAATAACTTATTAATAGATAATCTTGCATGATTTGTATTATTTGAACGTTAGAGAAGGTTACCATCTAATAATAATTATAAGATATTGTAATTATATAGTGGAAACAACCTTATGTCCGATGTCACATTGGGTTTACTTCAAAAATTAAACAAAGGATTGTGTATAGTGCAACCTCAGGCCATTCTTTTTGAGGAGCCAAAAATGAAATTGAATTCCTAAGTAACTAAGTGCAATGCAACCTAAACTAGAAAATGTGGTTTGATTTAAAATGCCAAGAATTAAAATGAATTTGAATAAAATATTTTTGATATTTTTAATTTAATAATTAAGTGATAAGGTAGTGAATGAAATGAAAATACAAGTAATTAACAATGATAGAAGCAAACCTCAAATTCAATAACGCAGGCAATCATAGCTTCAACATATATAAGAGTTAAAAATAATAAATTAAGATTATAATTAAGCTTTTAATCTAGCAACTGGCCTTCTCGAATTGTCATAAAATACTTTCCAAAGTTCCAATCTATTAACTGTCATCAGAAGAAGCTCTTGGAGCAGTCTAAAAAACAACCAGTGTTGCAAAATGATGAAGAGGCCACAACTATCATGAAGATACAAGAGGAGAAAGTATCACCTTCCGAATCCACAGGTGATGAGGAGACTGATGTGCATGAACCTGATAGGTATAACATGGTTGTGAAGCATGGTGATGCTTTTACTTCTCTATCTTCCTCCCATTCTTCTAACTTTTATGCATTTGAGAATGACGTATCATGTGTTTGTTGCTTAGAGATAGATAATTGGCTTTCCCTTCTGCATGATTTTGATGCATTATCTTGTTTTGATTATGATATTACTATTAATTCTTTACTTGATAAGTTTGAGGAAGGTATTTTTATTGTATTGCCAGGATCTAAGGAATCACATGATGAAGAAAAGGCTACAACAATAATCGAGGTAGTGTAGCAACACAAAATGCCATAACAAAGAAGAGGAGACATAAAACCAAGCCCAAATCATCGCAAATCATGCTTACCATTTAAGAGGATGAAAATGAGGGTGCTAATAAGGATAAAACATTATCATGTGATTTGCCACCTGATAAAGACTTAATTGCTGATGATTATATTTCAATTCCTCATGTTGAAGTCAAGACTCTTACTGAAGGGAGTCTTATTGATTTTATTGGATGTGAGAAATACTTGTGTTCTTATATATCTTATAGAGTTCTAACATCTGGTATCACGATTACTTACCTTGTACACTTGAAGGCTTTTCACGGCTTCAAGTATTTTGATTCTTGTATCATACTTGGAGTTGGAAAAATTATTGCTTGTGTTTTGTCAAATCTCTTGTAGGTACCTCACTTAGAAAAATTGTATGGTGATCACTATATTCCCTATATTGTGACGCTCCCCAAATTGATCCTGAGCCATCACCCCAAAGAACTAGAGGCAGCTGAGATCTTAAAGGGGAGTTTAAGTTACTCTATGTTTTTACCAATTAATTATCTTATGATACCTAGGTCTTAGGATAATTTTATAATTATTGGATATTTTATAATGATTTATTTATATTTATTGAGGATCATTGTAATTGAATTAATGTTTAGTATTTGATATTTTGCTGATTATAGCTTAATTTCATTACTCTATTTTGGATCAAGACTTTGTATTGAGATTTCAGTGAATATTTAGTAATTTTTAAAGGCGGCTTGAATTATTGGATCATTGTATCTCTTGCTGACTTTAATTATATTTTTATGAATTATTAAGTTATGGTTTGAGCATTACTTTTTTTGAAGCAATGAAAATGATTTTGGAATCAAATGAAGTTAGAAGAAGAAGTTAGAAGAGTTAATCATTTAGTTATTCGATTATTGATAGTTAATCGATTAATATCAATTAATCGATTAAATGATAGATTAATTGCACAGGCAACCTTTCGTTTTAGAAAGAAAATCAATTAATTAATTAATCAATCGATTAATATGTGATAATTAATCTATTAATATCGACTGGCTTGCCTTCTGGTTTTGAATTGAAAAGTAAATTAATCGATTGATTATTCGATTAATTAAAATTAATCGATTAATCTGTATTAATCTATTAACTGTTCGATTAATAAGTGAAGTATCTATTTTATGAAAATTCAAATATATATCAATTAATCGATTAATGTGCATTAATAGATTAATTGTTTGATTAATATGTGTTGAAATATTTTCTCATACATTTTTTCAAACACATTAATCGACTAGACATTTGATTAACTTGTATTAATCAATTATTTAATCGATTAATCTCAGAATCTTTTGAAATTTGAATTATATCTCTGTTTTAAGTTACAAACTTATTTCTGATTTCTTACAATTGAATTTATGTGAAAATACGCCAATGTTTCTCATTAATCTTCATGATAAATCTTCTAAGAAAATTGTCTTTGCATTATCACAACATATATGCCTAGAGAATAAAATCAATATGATACCTTATTTTTTGTTTCACACGTTAACTCTATTTAATCAATTAATATAGAATAATATTTGAAAAATAATCTTTATGATATTGAAGTATTTATAACTGAATTAATCTTATACACTTGATTATTAATTTGGTTAATCAAATATAAATGAACATGCATTATTCTACCATCATTTTTGTTGTGATTAAATCTAGTCAAGTTTAATATCAATTACTCAAATCCTCACTTCACGTATTTATATATTAACGATTAACTAATGAAGTATTTATAGGATTAATATCAAAGAGTTTAGATTCTGATAAGATCAAAGCTAAATCGGAAAGTAGACCAAGAGCAAAGCCAATGGACTTTCAACGACAAAAAGGCAAAAGCCTCAACGACTATAACAGCTAGTTTAACGATCATATTTTTAACGGATAGAAAACCCAACAGAAGGAAACCTCAACATAATCAATGCTCTGCTCAACGGTTACAAGATAAACTATAAATAGAAGAGCATTCAAAGTTTTCAAGTTGGTGACGATGAACAGAAAAGTAATGAAAGATTAATCATGCTAGAAATATTTCAACCCAGAAAGCATTCATCTCTCTGTTCCTTATGTATTATTCTTCTGAGAGAAAAATCAGTGAGCTTCAATGTCTATATATTCACTCTTTCTGAAAGTTACTTTTACCCTTCACTCTTCATCTCTTTGAGAGCAAAACCTTGGAATCAGGGGATGCAAGGTTAAGATTTACTCGTATCAGTTTAAGGGGGAGTGTTTCCACCAGAAGTGTGGTGTAACCTCAAGTTTGAGATGGTTCTCAATTATCTGTTAAAATTGAGGTTGTAAAGGCTACCAAGAGTTCGTTGTAATCTTGGTGTTTATAGTGGATTGAAAAATCTCAGTGTAAAGTTGAGGACTGGATGTAGGTCAAGGAAAGACCTGATCATGATAAATTCATAGTGCTAACTCTTCTTCCTAAACTCTTAGATTTCTAGTTTGTAAAATCGTCGTTCACTAAATTCACCCCCTCTTGGGTGATCCAGCCTATCTTACCTAAAACTAACACACTAGAGGTAGTTATCTCACTAGGTTCTTGTTCAACAATAACAAGGTGCGATACAAGTATGTACCTGATAAGACACATTTTGTATATGGTTTCTATGACAATTTTGAGAGTTTTATAATAACTTTACCATTCATTTCATGCCTTAAATTGTACTTTTATGTATTACATGATTGTGCGTGGCAATGTTCTAATTAAAGGGTAAAATGGTAAAATAACTCTTCCAAACTGCATATATTCGGTTATCTACTGATCTGGACTTTTACAGTGAGCTTTTATATTGAACTGCAGGTACTTTGGAAGAGAGCAAGGACTAGGAAAGAAATCACAAGTCAATGAAAGTGGAACCACGCCTCTATGCTATTTAGTCGCGACCAAAGAGTCCTACGGTCGTGACCCATAATTCTTCTGGAAGATTCTCAATGTTCATAGGTCGTGACCAACAAATGTATCTGGTCGCGACTAAAAGTACGAAATCTATAAAACTGCGCGTTTTGAATTAGGCCATGCTGTTATAAGAAGAGAGGGAGGCTGCCGCAAAAGGGGAGGCCGGTTTTTGGACCTGATTAGGCTAAGAAGCAGTACTCGAGCGCTCTCCACACACTTTCTACTCATCTTCCATCGTTCTACACCATTCACCTTCATCTCTTCATCGTTTCTTCATGGCATCACATCTGAACAGCGATTGCAGTGCAGCAGAAGTCATGAGAGGCTAGACCTTTAGTCTCTTGGTGATGGATCTAATATCTTGAGCTCACGGACTGAAACGGGGAGTTTCTTCTGTTCTAATTTGTATCTTGTCATATTATGATTGCTTCTAGATCTAGGGTTTTTATCATATGAACAAGTTTTGAATAGCGATTGATTATTCTCATATTAGACAATTGTAATTTACTTTGGATGTTTTGAATGTTGGTTTAATATAATATTTCAGTTTTGAGTTTAAGCTAGTTGAACAGTTGTCAACGATCGCTGCTAATTGATTCGATTGCTTGAATTCTAGGGTTAGTCGATCGACACTCATTCGAGGGCATTCTTCCATCTGTTTTAAATTACACACTAAGTGATCCTTAGCAGTTTAATAATAGTCTTTAAACTAGCTTTGATCAAAGGAGTTTAAAGAATATTAGGGTTCTGGACTCAATCGATCGATTGAGATTTTATTCAAGACTTAGTGATTTCAAACTCCATATACATTGAGAGCAAGGATAGATAAGTTTTCATCATCAAGAGTCTACCATTACATATTTCTCAAACAAACCAATTCTTCTCATCTCAACCAAAAAATCCAAAAAACATCTACTTTTCTGTAAATTAATTTTATCAAGCACCCAAAATCCTAAAACCACTTTTACCTTTACACAGGTTTTTATCGATTTTGACATCCAATTTGCTAGGTTTCCAATAGAAAGGCTCCTTAAGAAGAACGATAGGGTTGTACCTTATATTACATTATATTGGGTGCAACTAAATTTATTTTGATGGCTCGGACTGCGACAATCCGAGGCTCTCGTCAGTACCTATATGCCCTTTTTTTAAAATGCAAATGCAAAAATTATGCAATACTAAATAAAATGCAACAAAAGATGAAATAAAATAAAATAAAAACTCAATCTACTACTAAAACACTAAAAGAAACTAACTAGACAAGTAACTAAGACATAGGCTCAACAAATAAATCAAAATCAATGTTACTTGACACTTAGTTACTAGAGACCAATTTCTTGGGTCCCTAGCAATGGCGCCACTTGAAACAACCTTACATCCAATGTCGCCTTGGGGTTACTTCAAAAATTAAACTAAGGATTGTATATAGTGCAACCTTAGGTCGTACTATTTGAGGAGCCAAAAGTAAAATTGAATTCATAAGTAACTAAATGCAATGCAACCTAAGCTAAAAAATTGGGTTTTATTTGTAATGCTAAGAATTAAAATAAATTTGAATAAAATATTTTTTGTATTTTTAATTTAATAATTAAGTGATAGTTAGTGAATGGAATGAAAATACAAGTAATTCATAATGATAGAATCAACCCCCCAATTCAATAACGTAGGTAATCATAGCTTCAATAGACATGGGAGTTAAAAATAATAAATTAGGAATTACAATTAAGCTTTTAATCCAATAATTGCGCCACTTCAAATTGTCACAAAATATTTTCCAAAGTCTCAATCTACTAACTGCCACCAGAATAGTAAAATAGGACTAAGGATATTAAAAATTAATGCTCAACCATAAGTCAATAATTCATAAAAATATAATTAAAGCCAGCAAGAGATACACTGATCAAATAATTCAAGCCACCTTGAAAAATCACTAAAATTAACTAAAATCTCAATACAAAATATTAACCGAAAACAAAGTAATTAAATTAAGCTATAATTAGTATAATATCAAATGTTAAACAATAATCATGTTACAATAATTCTCAATCAATATAAATAAATCATTATAAAGCATCCCAAGAATTATAAAATTATCCTAAGACTTGGGAATCATAAGATAATTAATTGGTAAAAAATTAGAGTAATTTAAACTCCTCTTTAAGATCTCAAACTCTTGCCCTTGCCATTGAATCGGAAGATTAAGACCAACTAGCCACTAACTACCATCAAAGACAACGCCACCGTCAAGCTTTCACTGACACCCATGGTCTGAAGAGAATGTGTCGTTGCTACTTTTTCAAGTCTTACCTGCTAATGTGTCGTGAGCATGGAGTGTGTAAGGACTATTGTGGATCTTCTTCTTTGTCACTGCATGTGTTGTCTTTTCCATGTGTGTAGTTGTTCCTATACTATGTCATCGTGGTATGGAGTTGAAAGTGATAGTTGAATGAATTGTGGGTGTCGGCAGAGGTGTGGGTGGATGATGAAGGGAAGTAGTGTTTATGGAGGTGGAGTTAGAGGGAAGATGATGGCGTGGAAAGGATGGCTTGGATGATGACGGCATGGAACCGTGCTAATGCGTAGTGTGTGTTGAAACATCCTCCCTTAGACCCCTCAGAGTACACTTGCGGAAGTGATATTGGCTCGATTATATCTTAACTTAAGCCCAGAAATTAAAATTTTCTCTTAAGTTCCTTATTCTGAACCTTTACTTTGAGAATTGATTTATCTCATTCTACATATCCAAATGAGGCTTATTACCTATCCACAGATGTGTGCTACTGGCTCACCAAATTTTGTGGCCAAACTCTTTCGTTTACTAGGTCAAACTAAGGTCAGAACACCGCTGCCTCAGGACCTGCGAATTTCTCTCTTAATTTCTTATATACAAGCTGTACATGCCAAACAATATTTTTTATTAAATAATAAATAGTTATACAACAGGGCATGAACAAAATCCTCATATCTTTATTACATCTTTCCTACCGAAAATCTGGTAGTATAACTACTATACTTCACTTTAAAAATAACTGAACTATACTAATTTGGTAATTCCCATGAGAACTACCATTCTACGTAAGTACCCAGGAAAGACTGAATGAACCGACTAGGTCCACTCACTTCCAGACTCCTTAGACAGTACCTACGTACATAGTACTCATCATATCCTATCTTCATTATGGACATTTTGCCATAATTTTAGCAGCATAAGGGCGTCTTTCAGCATTCTCAAAATTCATTTCGACATAACCTCTCTGTAATGGATTATACATAGGGGTGAGATTCTGGGGAATCTCAATAGCAAATAGTACTAAGCAATGTATGCATCAATGATTGATATTTGTGCTTGCTTGTGATTTGTCAACATAATGTAATGTGAATGCTTCCATATAACATATAAAATACAATTGGCCAAAGTAATCATAGTATAGAGCTTCAACAATTACAGATTAACATCAATCAATCAAGCCATAACACAATCAATCATATATTCAACACATACAAGTTTAGGTAAGTTTACTACCTTACTAGCTTAGCAGAACTCTAATATATCTATACTGCTTCCGGCTCCGTCAGAACTTCCTTCTTTCTTTCTTCCTCTCACTTTCTCTCTCTAGAACTCACTTCTCTCTCTATTTTCTTTCCTTGAGCCGTGAATGGAATAGCAAGGGGGTATTTATACTTGAGGCAATATGAAATGGATGGCTCAGATCGAATCACGATGAATGGCTCAGATCGCTTGCTTCCTCAAGAAGCTTCGCTTGCATCATCGTGATGACATTATCCTCCATAATGACTCATCAAAAGTGACATCATCATGGGACACCTCACATGCTAGGTCGCTCAATGGTGGGGCCCTTGGGACACCTCACCAGCTGACTCAGCATTTTCAGAGAATTCCAGAGTCTTGTCCCGGAATGAACGGCTGAGATCATGCCACGTGTCCTTAACTTTTTCTTCTCCCTCTAGAGTAGTGCCATGTGGCGTCTTGATGGGTCCCATGAGGACACCTTTCACGCCACCTCATGGCTTCCTGATAAGTCCAGAACTTTATCTAATCAATTCCCCGATTATCACGTCAACCAAGTAACTTTACTTTACTGAAAACTCATTAAAATATTATTTTAATGCCACTTTAACCCACATATTCCTTAGGCTACGTTTTTGGGCTTCTGTAATGTCATATTAGGTTCCTGATCCAGCCCAAGTACTCTGATGGCTCAATTCTCAAGAACTATCCCTTGATAAATTACCAAAATGCCCTTGGTTCCGCTTTATTTACTTTAATGAATCTAGGGGTATTATTGTCTTTTCACATCTTACCAAAGTATTCTCTGACCCTGGTCAACTATTAGATAACCTTTCTTGACTGTCTATCCTTAGAAATACTATATGGCTTCTGGCCACAGTCCGATCATCTCTATTCGGACTGCTTTTCTTTTACCGATTATAACTGTAAATTCTCATCTTCAGGAATTTTTACAGAAAAATCGAGACCTCAAATCAAAATTTTGTGTTGAGTCATTCATCCTGAAATTCTTTTCTCTATCTCCCAGTATTTTCAGATATTAAATTTGGACCGGGCTATTTTGGCCTGAAAGTACGCTCGCACGCACAGTTTTCAAAATGACCATTTTACCCTTGGTCATATTTCTAATTCTTACATACTCATAGGGATCTCATATGCATATTTCACAGTTCAGTGAAATAATCAGCATAATTTTCTCTATTTTATGATAAAATATGGTACTCATCGGCTACTATTCTGATCTTTTTCATAATTACGATTATGCCCATATACTCTCTTTCTGACCTCTTTACTTATCTTCTTGTTCTTCATCTTAAGTTCTCGAAATTCTCTTTCAACAACTCATCCCCTGAACTCTTCGGGAGTCATTGTTAATTGAAAGGCTCGACAACCCGCCCATATCAAGTTATCTTACTCAGGAGCCAGCCTATATCTAACTACCTACAGAATTCCTAAGCTTAAAACTTAGGATATTCCTTACATTCCTCTTTTTGAACCTAGGTGAACTGTACCTATTTTGTAGGTTAAAGACTTAACTCATCTTTAAATCCTGAGGGACTTAGCTCATTCCTCGGATTCCTACAAAATATAGATAAATGATCTGCCCATATCAGATTACTATCCTAGGGCTACGGGTTTAGCAGCCGGCCCATATCATACTACCTCCCAGTTCTCCTAGACCCAAAAATTGGGATGTTACATGTGTGGTCGTCCACGGCTCAATCCCTCTTGTCCTCTACCTCTTACAATTAAAAGATGAAGACAAAATTAAATAATCTAGTGGGATAAATTGCAAGGTTTGTCCCATGGGTTCTGATGTGCAATTTCTAGAATGTGGTCCTTTGTTGTCATTTGTAAATTTTGGTTTCTCCTAATTACCTGAAATATGAATAATAATAATGTAATACCTTTTGTTCCAAAAATAATTGTTTAGGAGAAATCATAAAAATATGACAATTATGACCCTGTTAAGCACTAATTCAATGTAAGGTACATTAATCCAATTAGTGCATAAATAATGCAATTAAGGACCAAAATAATGACAAAAATCCACCAAAATGATATGCATAAATATATAAAAATATGGGTTTGTCAATAGTTCTTAATGTCTAATGCATCCCATGCAACGTGTGGGATGTAACACCTTATAATTAAGCACCTGTATAACTTAAACTTGACCTAAAAGCATGCTAAGCCAACCATGAGACTAAAAACCTTTAAGGGTTTTTCGATTTAAACTACTGGTACTTCCTTTTATAAAGGAATGAGATTTTCTAAAAAGTTTAAAAATTCAATATAAATTTATCAAAGAATTAAAAATGATGGTTCAAAGTTTCAAAATCTACGTTCAAAACTTTATTAAGTCTTAAAGACCCAGGTTCTTCACTGTTCACTAAGTTCAATATCGACCAACCAACCCAAAACTTATAGTTATATTCCATAACCTATTAGGTTATAAATCCATAGTTATATACCTCTTTACTTCTTCCATACATAATTAGTTAAACATAATAAACTATTAACAATAACATTGACTACCACCATTTAGCCATCATTGTAGATAGAACTCACCTATCCACCTGTAAGGATCTCAACTACCTCTTCATGGAGGATTTACAATCTAGAGCTCATTACATATTTATATTTATATACAACTATATACATTTAACCATTCATGGCTAATCAAAATAATAATTATCATAAACCAAACTACACATATGGAAATACTCCTTCAAATTTAACTCTCTCACCTTCTTAATAACCTTATACAACCACCCTTTTGCCCCATGAACCACTTGCCTTAGCTATATGTCATGGAAGAAAAGAGTGAGATTCAAAGAATCTAAGTAGTAACAACAATTCATATATAATTACGCAAAATTCTATAAATTATGCAAAACAAGCCATATCAAATAATTATTCTAATTCAAATTAAACCACTTATTATCTATGATGCCAATGCATCATATACTTTGCAATACACATGGCCTTAGCTAATAAATTAAACAAAGCATGTTCCACATCTCATTACGGCGAGCTACCAGTATTCCATATACCCTTACCTAGGTACAGCTCAATACGAAGAGCTACTAGCAGTCCACATACCCCTACCTTGGTATAACTCATTACGGCTAGCTACCAGTAGTCCACATACCCTTACCTGGGTATAGCTCATTTTGGTGAGCTACCAATCATTCTTTACTATATTCATTCCATACCATGACCATACATGTATCTCACACATATGGCATAAATAAACATGCATGATCATTGCATAAAAATATGAGAGAGAAAGTGTTACTACTTGATGTTCCTTCCCCTATCTTTGCTTTAGCTTGTTTCCTTTGTGGGCTCGATGAAAACTCAAATCCTATAATATATATAAATAAGGGTAGGGTATTAATTTTCCATTTATAATAATAACTTAAATAACTTCCCTTAAACCCTAACCCCTACTATAGAATTTAAATATATGACACCTCATATGTAACAATTACATAGAATCGATGACAAGTAACCTGAGGTAGAGTCCGCGTAAACCTATAGTTGACAGTTATAATATAAACCGACAAGTATATTTGCCAAATAGTTGATAGTTAAACACAATAACTATTATATATTATTTTTATATTTGAATTCAAAAAAAATAAAAAATATGAGTTGACGGTTCTTCATATATAACCGTGAAAACAAATATATAATATATTTAACAATTCTTTTATAGAACCGTTGTGTATACTAATAGTTAACGGTTGCTACACCATAACCTTTGTAAAATATTCAAACAATCTTCTTCTTCCTAGTTCCATCGGCATGATAACCAAGTAACTTTAAGTTTGATTCACTAACCTCCAACATCATTCGATGGTTCAAAGCAGTCACTTCCACTATATTTAATAAACACATCCTTTCTTACTTTTCTTTCATCTTCTTCGCTAGTTAGGGTTATCGTTTTCTTCTGTCTCTACAGCTTGCAACATGAGATTCCAAAGAGCTCATTCTGTTTGGCCATCATTCTATCATCCTCCTCCATATCCACATCAACTAAACGCTCTTATTCAGATGGTGTCTCACATCAATCGATCCATAAGGAAGCTCACCAGATATGCATGGAATGTGAATGTCATGCCTTAGTTTTAGACCATATTAGGTTTCAATTATATCCATTGAAATAATTATAGAAGGCCAGAGACTTAAGAAAATCAAATATGAAATTTTTCTTTCTCGGGTTACTGTTCATGTGGTAATTCCATAATATATGTCAAACTTTGAAAAATCATAACTAATTCTAGAAAAATTAAAATTGAGTGGTTCCAAGTTATAATGAAATCTATTTATAGTTATTTAAAGGAAAAATATAAATATGGCATCAATCATTGCCAATTTGTACAATTTATTCATTGAACTTTACTATTCATTTGGTAAATTCTAGAACTTCCATATTTCCAACCCTAGATTTGAAAAATCACCATAAATTGTACACACATCTAATTTTGGTGTTCTACCTATGCATTTAAAACTATTTATGTTTAATTTAAGCATACAAATTTTCAAAGTCTTATTCCAACATTAATATAATCAGAACATATCACAAATGTTACTGCCTCATATAGGTCTTACATATTGTCATGAATAATTACATACATCATTCAGTAACAAAATATCATGATATAATACACCAATTCTCCATCATTGAGCTCTTGACCCTTGCTAGTTCAGCTCCTAAATAATTTTTCAATTGAAGGAGTAAAATTTTAAAGAAATCCCAATAGCAAGTTACATCAACAAAAATATCAACAAGCAAAATCATCATGTAACTAAGCATTATGCAATAATTAGGGAACTACTTTATCTCATGCCAACTCACTTATGCATCAAGTCAAGACATTACAATGCAAGAGTAGCATCATTTCATCATCTTTAGTTCAACCAACAATCATGGCAAATACATGTATAACAATCAAGACATGTTAACATTAAGTTTGAGTAAACTTACTACCTTGATCCAATAACTCCTTAGCTCTTATTCTTGAGTTTAGTCCTTTCTCCCATGTGATTAATATACATTCCATTAACTATGGTTTAAACAAAACCCCCCTTAAACCCTTAATCTTTAACTTGATTTTAGGGCTTTGTTTCCACCAACTTAACATTTATTCTCTTAGGTCATTCCTACATAATTTTTCATGTAGAATCCAAATATAATCTTGGATTCATGAAAATCAAACTCCTCCCTTGTGCACTGCTCTTGTCCGAGAGCTGTCCTACATAAAACCTAAATTTCTAACTTTGATTCCAATGGTTCTAAAACTTATTTCTTAGGCTTACTCTATACCATTTTTCATTTTAAATATATTGGAAGCATAAAAACAACAAATTCAACTCCTAGAACAGTAATTTTAAAGTGGCCGAGAGGCATGGATAAATTGCAATCCAAGGAAATTAAACAACATTCATGCAATACCACTTAAACTAACCACTAATCATGTCTTTAACCTAGGTTTAACATAAGAAACATATATCCCTAAGTCTCATACAATTGGCCAGCATGCATTCATAAGGATATCTTTGTTTTCCAACCACCTAAACCATGATTTAACTAGCTAAAACATTGATTAAGAGGTTAAAGACATAAACTAAGCTTTAATCCAAGTTAAATGACCAAAGTGGCTAGCTTCTCCTTGTCTTGAAAGGTAAAAAGATCAAATTACAAGAGGTTCCCTACTTGGCCAAAATATGCAAAAGTGAGAGGGGAGGGGTGCTATTTATAGACCATGGGAAAATTGTTTAGCCTCCAAGTTCCCTCAAATTACCAAGCTTATATGTCAAACTTCCATGGCTTCTTACAACTTTTCCATGCCAAAAATAATTATAAATTAAATAATTTTTCTAATCAAAATCCTCACCATTGTTGGCTTGACAAATGGCGCCATCTTAGGGAAGAAGAAAGGCTAGGAAATTGCTAGTTATATCAATGCACTTTTTACTGAAATAAATTTCTATTTCATAATTCTAGTGTCCTAGCTCTGTAATTAATTTGTATCAGTCCCATAATACATTTCTAAATTTTTTTTGTCCAAATGGGTAACTCATTTACTACCATCATTATTATTTTGATGGTAGAATAGGAAGAAACTAATTTTTATATTATCCAACCTTACTTAAAAATTAATTTCTTGGGTTTCTGAGTTAATAAAAGACTTCTATTTACTATATTATATTACATTAATTCTAGGGAAACCTTATAAATTTTCTTTGAATTTATTTATCCCTCTAGGTATTTATTTGGAATTTTTCCAAATAAAATTCCTAATTCACTTAACTTGCATTTAAATTCCTCTAAAATTTAACTAGGGGTATTTTGGGAATAAAATCACTTTTACAATGTCATAAACTCCTAAAGTATATTATCCCTATCTTTTCTTAATTTTTTGAGGTCTACACATAGTTCAATTAATTGAATTTAGCTAAATAGTTATAATTAGCCAAATATCCAAAAATTTCTTAAAACTTATTCTAGTGCTATTTTTGTCATTTGTCGCCTTAGATAGGCCTTAATATCTCATTTTCTATTTTCTATGATTTTTTTTGAAATTTTCATATATTTTTCTAAAATTACCCCTGTTGACCCGAAACTTTTTTAAAATTACACTTAAGTCCCAGATTTGGCTTAACTTCATATATTATATCAACAATATAAATACTACTCTTCTAACCTTAAAAATTTGGGATGTGACCGTGAACAGGATCATCAACCTCATTATTAAGCAGAATGATGAGGTTCAATATGCAGAATATGTTAAATCTAAGGTTGAAGATGATGAGGCCTCTTCAGCCAAAAAGGGAGTAGAGGAGTACACTAGTGCTAATGAAGATGACTAGATTTTATTTTTTATTTTTATGTTTATTGCAGAAAAAATATGTATTAATTTGGCAGAAGGGAATAGATCTTAGTTTACAAGTTGTTTAAAAAAAGGAACTATAATACTTGATAGTTCTCACACAACAACTGTCACATATTTGGTATTATGGATAGTTCTAACTGAATAAATGTCAACTTGATATTATGCTTATTTAACAGTTAATTATACAGAACTATCAAGTAAAAGCTTATGCTCCAATTACCACCATGTATCCATGGTTTAATGTATTCCAGTTACACCCTTTTGTAGACTGTTCACTATTTAAATATGGTGCTTAAGAAATGTCACTCACCCCTACTATTTAAACTTATGTCTCTAACATAAATCTTTCTAGGTAGTTCTAAAAAAAATAGTGAAATGCCAAAGATCTTATTGTTCCAATCAAGCCCTACCTCATCTTCCTCTGCCTCTTGTCGACCAAACGCTTCTCAACAGGGTCACTAGCTTGGAGTGATGCCTGATAAGACTTAACAGCTACCGCTACACCCTGAATAAGAAGGTGAACCTCCTTCTTGATCACCACGGGATCAAATATGATCTTTCCTCATATGCTTTTGCTCCTTCCTCATGTGATGAGGATGATGATGCAAAAGATTAAGTTTTTAATTAGTTTTGTGTTGTTCTCTTTTTATTCTTTCTTTTGTTTTGCTTTACATTTTCTTGTTCTATTATTTACTTTTCTTTGTTTGTGTTTGTGATAATGTGGCTTTTAAAAAAATATGTACAATACTTAACGGTTTCTTTTAAGGAATGGTTAACTAAAATATTAGTCAACAATTTTTCATATGGAACCATTATATTATGCTATTTTTGAAATCTTTATTGATGGTTCCTTCTCAAGAATAGTTAACTAAAGTATTATATAACGGTGTTTCATATGGAATTGTCACTTATCTTATATTGTTTTAGAAATATTTATTGACTATGGGCAAAAGGGTGGCCCAAATGGTTGGTGAAAGATGTATATGTGGAGATGAAGTGATTGTTCTCAATTCATGGATAGACAATAGTGGAACCAAAAATTTGAGATTGGAGGGGCAAACTTTTAACAAAATTGTTTCATCAAATGAACAAATAAACTATAATGTTATAAATATACTGGTTTGAGTACAAAAGATCAAATATAATTAACAATTATGATGAGGAAGTTAAATCCTGTGAGTTTGCATATTTTGAAAATGTTTTAAAATATTTTATTGATCAATTCTAGTAAATACCTCCCATTCAATATAGCACACCATTATATCATTCAACTATTCCTCACCTATATTATTTCACAAATCTATTTTGATGATATTCATTGCTGATAAAGCTCAATCAACTATTGTTGTGGCCACCAGTAAGATCAATTCTAGTTTCTTGACTATTGCCTATGCCTTTTTCTAATTTCACCACAATCTTTTCATGATGATTTTAAACCAATGCATCTCATCTTTTACAAGAAGCACCAACAATATTCATAATCATACTAATATAGTTGAATAAACCTATAATAGCTGGAATGCTCTTTGCAATAGATATAACGACCAACTATAACTAGTTGGTAAAACAGTGGACATAAAAAGCAAATGGATTTTTGTTTAGGACTAATGATTTCAACCTATTAAATTGTCCTTTCATATTTGAAGCTCCATTATATTATTGGCCTCTTAATTTAGAAATAGATAAATAATAATTAATAAACAAATTATCTAAAGCTACTAATGAAGAGGCTAAAGTATCACTAACATGTTCAACACCAAGAAATCTTTCAATTACTTAACATTGCTTGTTCACAAACCTCACAATCATAGCCATTTGCTCCTTTATTGACTTATCATAGGATTCATCAATAACTAGAGAGAATTTTTTGTCTCCAATCTGATTAATAATAGCCTTCTCGTCTCTTCTATACAAGCTCTCATAAACTCTTTTGTATCTTTGGAGAAGTCATTTGATTATTCCTATGAGCAATCTCATTAAGCATATGCTAACATCTTCAACCTTATTTCCATACCAATTTTGTATCTCCAAAAAGTTTCCCCTATTAATGTAAGTAAAAGATTCATCATGTCCGTGAAAAGTAAGGCCTTGTAGTATAACTAATATAATAACATCTAATGCAATAGTCACACTAGCTCTATAAGCAATCTCTATCTCTCTACTATGAGTAGATAAAATATGTGTCACACTTTGCCTCTTATTTTTTAAGTCCTCACAATGTCACCATGCATTATTGTGATAACTATTATCACAACATGATCATTAAAGTTTTCTTCTGCCTTTTTCTAATTACTAAAGCTTGTTTTTGTAAAGGCATATGAGCCAAGTCTATCACCTCTCAATTGCTTAAAAAAATAGTAGTAAAACCAAAAAGCTGCATCTTTCTCCACACTATATTCCAACCAATCAAACTTGTCAAGCATTCTTGCTTGAAACTCCTAATATCTTTTCCCTATTGTTTTCGAGGAATTCCTCAGTTGACAAAGACCCCGAGCCAAATACTTCTTACTAAGTTGATCTCTAATTCCCATATCATACTCTTTAATCTATCTCCAAAGTCTCGTATCAACAATTATATCATTCAGATTAAACTCAACACTAGTTTTCTTTTGGGAAACGTATTAGCATTAGATGAAAAATTTGTTATTAATTTAACTATTTTTTGAATGCGTTTAAAAAACTTCTCCATACCTAAAATAATTTATTATTTTAACAATCAAGGTAGAACAAAAATAATTTAACAATTATATCCAAATAAAATAATAAAATAAAAAAAAACAATTACTGGATTTTGCTTTGTGTTGTCTAATTATAGGGTTGGAGGATGTGAGTCTCTCTACCTTTTATTAGCAGGAGAAGTAGAATAAAAAAGAAAGGGAGAGTAAGTCATGTATGAAAATAGGTTTTAGCTTTATATATAAGAAGTTAGGTTGGGCAAAACAATTAATTGGGCTTTTTAAATTCAGATGGCCTATTTTTTTATTTCTATAATTTATTAATTAAAATACAACTTAAGCACATTCACTCATGAAGACCAATATATCTTCTTGAAGAAAAACAAACAAGACATCACAGCCATCACCACTAGATTTGAAACGTTGTTCCTTGTTGACTAGTTGTGGGATGCCAATGATAGGAGAGGAAGAATAGGGTTAAGACAACAACAATATATTGATTCTCTATAATGATGAAGGCTACTAAACAACTAAAAATTTTCACAAAGGCGAAAGAAGCGGGTGTAAGAGGTGAGAATGGTTGATAGGCAAGGGATTACAGGAGAATTTCGGGCGATAGGAGGGGTGGCTGGCCCTTACCCCTCTAGTTGTTTCACCCCTATAGACAGAGAAAATTATGGTAGGAAGGTTGTTAATTGCCCAAATTATAAGGTAGTAGATAGCATATTTATTAAATAATTTTGATTGAGTTGGTATGTTAAAGAATTTATGTTTTTATTTAATAATGGGTTTTAGGGATTTGTTCCGTAATGGCCCTAGACTAATAAAGAAAATAAATAGACAAATAATATCACTTTAATAATATATGTATATATATTAATATTTGCACTTATGCACTAAGGAAGCTAGTGGCTGAATGGTTAGAGATGATACAATAAGTAAGAGGTCCAGGGTTCGAATCCCAATTCTCTTTGAAGGGAATTTTTATTGTTTAGCCCATATATGTGAAATTACCAAATTATCCCTCTATATTTTAAATCTTAAGCTTGAAGGCGAGAAAGAGAAAGCAGAGAGGAGGCTTCGTGATTCTCCCCTAAAATCCATTGGTGCCATGATTCTATTAACTTCTGTCAACTGTGTTACCATTGTTTAACTGTGCCTTTGCTCATCTGCCGTTGTCTCCAAGAACTTCTCTTCCTTCTTCTATTCTGCAAGTGTGTGTATAGCGATGAAGACATCGTCTCTTCCACCTATTATTGACGTGCACACTGGAGCTTTCACTATCGTTGTTGTAGCTAGAGATCATCGTCTTCCTTATCTTTAAAATAAAGACTAGAGCGTGTAAGAGAGGGAGAAGAACTGGAAGTCGCGATGCTAGAGGAGACTAGACGAGCTCACGATGCCATCGACTAACTGAGGTGAGCTCTCTAACTCTATTCCCATCTTCAGTTTCCTCTGTTGTTCGATTTTAAGGGGGTTTGGCTCACTACTAAAAGTCAAGATTTTTAGAAGCTTTTGATTGATTATGTGAAAATGAGTAAGGAATTGAGCTTTTAAACTTGAAATCAAACTAAAGTTATGGGCTATAGTTAGAGCATGTGAACCTCCTCTGGTTATGCAATTTTGAAGAGTTTTCAACCGATTAAAATTGGGGTTTTGGAAGGAAGTCCTTAATTAAGTAAATATTGATGCTTAAAGAGGTGAAAACAAGCTTTAATCTATTCTTCTAGTTGTTGTTTATGTGCTTTGGGTTCTGAGTTTTGTTCTCCAAAAAATAGAGGTACGTTGCTCTGTTTTGGGTCACTGGAATAGGTTGTGTAAGACTGAGACAATGGTTGTCACTGTGATTAATTGATATTTCTTTTTGTTCTAGATTTAGTCACCAAAATAGAGACCTATTGTCTCTATGGGTGGGTGGTTTTGGAAATAAGATTCAAAGTTGTGATTATGTATCAATGGCTATTTTATTTTAATTTCTTCAAAGAAGAGGTGAAGAAACTAATTTGATGAATTAGGTTTTCACTTTCAAAAACAAGGGAGCTTACATTCTGGTCTTGAAGCTTCAGGTTCTATGAAATCGGGTTGTTGTGTTGGGTAGCTTATTTTAGGGTAATTGAGTTTGTGTGCTGTTGTTAGGACATTTTTTTAAAGTTTAGATGATTTTATATACATATGTGCTTTGTGATTATTGAAGTAGAAGACAAGTTATAGACATGATATATGCATGTGTATAAGGCGCTGTTAGTAGTAGAAGGTTAATAGTTTATAAATTGAGATTTTAAAGAAAGAAGATATTAAAAGTGGGTTTTTGAGGTTGGAAACTATTTTGAGGAATTGAGTCTGGGGGTTGTGAAAATGGGTACAAGAGCTTAGTTAGATTAAGATTATCTAAGTCTATGTTAATTTGTAGGATGCACATGAAGTGTTTGATAAAGTGTTTTAAAGAAATAGGCTTATTTGAATACGTGATTCTATAGTATTTTATTGAGTAGAAGAATTTATATTTAATTTTAAAACTGATTTTGATTTGATTATTATATCAATTGATGCTTAACTTTATTGGTGACAATTTTGATTAGATTATAAATGATTTGATGCTTCTTTTAATTTATGTGGATATGTAATTATGAGCGAATAAAGGGCTTTCATGAGCAGACAATCACAAAATGTATAATATTAGGTTTGGAATGGATTCTTAATTTTGAAAACATATGAAGTTAAAGAATGTTATTGAAGTGATGATATGGTTATTGAGGTTTAGGTATTTGAGTTGCTATAAGGGCAATCATCTTAAGATGTTTTGGAAGAATTAGTTATATATTGGAAGCTCAACAAGTAAATGAATAACATCCCTTGATTAAAATAATATTTTTAGACAATATTTTGCAATTTGATACATTTTATTTAAAGTGTCAAATTTTTAAGCATGATTTGCTAAAAGCATGTTTATATGAATTAAGAGGGCTTGATTATTGTCATGTATTTTTCTTTCAAATGGCTTATAATATCGTCATGCTTATGTATGGAATGGGCAAACAAAATTCTAAAATATATTTTGTAAACTCTTATATTAAGATGATTTTCACTCTCAAAATATTCTCATGTGAATTCCTATCATTTGAAAAGAGTTTTATTGTATTCAAATTGAAGGAAATCTTTTGATATTTTATTTTGATTTTCATGCTGGGGTCCCTGATTATGAAATATTTTTTGTGAAATTCCAATATTGAAAAGTCTTGTTCCTATTTAATGTTAAATTGACCCTATACATGCTTGGAAATCAATTTTGAGAGGACTAAATATAGAATGCTGGTTACTAACAGTAGCACTGTTACTCCTTGGCGTGCTATGGTTATAATCGAGCTCCCTTGATATTCGTGGGGATAGTACCCACGCTGGATATTCTGGGATTCATTCTCATACTTGTTATTCGTAGGTCTCATACCTACGCTTGTTTTCGTGGCATCGTGCTACGTTTAGTTATTTACCCTCTTAGATTATGTGTCCACACCTATTTTTGTGGTTTTGAGCCGTACTGGAATGGTTAGTTACCCTTGTGGACTGTGTGTCCACGCTTATTATTTTGTTCTGTTAAAGACCTACAAAAATATGAGATTTGGGGATTATCGTTTTAAACTAATTTCCTTAAATAAGTTGTTTTACTGGAGATTTGAATTTATTTGAATAATGATATATAGTTTCATTATTGCTATAATTGTATAATTTGGAAATTGAGAGTTATCATCAAGTCTTATTATTCAAAGTTAAATATGTTTGAATTATTTTTTTCATATTTTATTTATTTCTATTAATGGGACGTTATTCACCAGAAGATTATTTTGGTCTTTGATAGCACCGCTGACCTTGCACCTCCAGCGACACAAAGAATGCCCTTATGGTTGTTCAAAACTTGTAGATGTTCCACATAGTCTATAGGCAGGATTCTTGTCCTCCTTTATCTTTTCGAGATGTATAAATAATTATATATGGTATGGTATTTATCATTTTAGAATGTATAAATATGTTCATATATGATAAATAATAAAATAACTTATGTATGTATAATATTATTATTATATTAATTATGATATTTAAGGGCTTATAGAAAGTGAGTTTTCTCATATTCTATGTCGGTCATTGAAACATCCTCTTTTATATCTCTCAAAGTACTCTTGCTATAGCTCTCTTGAAGTGGATTATATTTCTCTTTGCCAAAAATCCTGACAGAAGATAACTGTACTGATTCGGTAATTCCCCATGAGAACTACCATTCTACGCAAGTACCCAGGAAAGACTGGATGAACCGGCTAGGTCCACTCACTTCCAGCCTCCTTAGACAGCACCTACGTACACAGTACTTTGTATAGTCTACCAGCACAACGGTATTTTCTAACAAATATCTTTAAGTCTTAACCTTAAAACCTTGACCTTAATTTTGAACTTTAACCTTACTCAATTGGAACTATTTTAGAACATTGAAATACCTCTTAACCTCAAAAACATGAATTTCCAAGTGTTGGGCTTATGGTTACTGTTCACTGCCACTATTCACTGGGTAATTCCAGATTACAACCTGAACTTTGGAAATTCATAACTAAATCTAGAAAAATCATTTTAAGGTGATTACAATTTCTAATAAAAGATCTTTCATTTAAATTTGAGAGAAAAATATTAAAATGAGATCTTCTTGTCCAGATCAAATCAGTTTATTCGTTGAACTTTACTGTTCATCTGGTAAATCTGGAAATTCCAGTTTCTTTGCCCCATTTTCAAAAATTCATTTCTCCTTGTATACTTATCCAATTGAGTTTAATTACATATGGATTTAAATCTACATATGTATACTTTAATCTCTCAAAATTTCGAGAAAAAAATCATTCGTTTACTATATGAAATTAGCGCATGAACCTCACTGCCTCTGAGTAGTCGTTTTACCTTATTCCAGATTTCAACTCCTAACTTTGAAAAATCATAACAATTCTAGTTCTTAACCAAATGAGGCGTTCTTGGTGTCCATTTAAAGCTATAGATATTAGATATGTTCATGCCAAATTTCATATGAAAACTCATCATATAAGTCAATCAAAATACCGATGGAAGTACACTACCTCAGATTGGATTTATGAGTAGCATGCATCATACAAACCAAGACATCATCTTGTATTTAAAGTGCACACTTTTTAAATTATGTACAGTCATCCATCAACATTTACCCTCTTGCCTTGAGAAGATCCAGCACCTAGAGCATGTTTAATTATATGGAAGGAATGAGATTTCATTGAAATCCCAATAGCAAGTAATATAAACTATAAGGTTATGCATGTTTGATTGAATGCCTAACATGTTATCATGCAATGGGAGCTAATTCATGCTTATACATAAGCAATTCTAATATGCATATTGTCATGACATATATTACAAGGAGTATCACATACTCATATCACATCATCATCATCATCACACAACATTCCATGCTCAACCAAACCTTCATGCATAACAAGTAAGCAAAACAATCAAAGCACATAAGTTTATAGTTAGATATTCTTGCTACCTCTTATAGATCCTTGTTCCTTTCCTTCTTGTAATGGTCTTTCCTTGCCACAAATGTCAAAACCTAGGCATTACAAGATAATTACCAAATTATAACTCCATTCCAAACAAAATCCAAGTCTAGTTCAATAAGCTCCCTTTTTCCAAAAATTCCCATTTTGGTTCCAATGCTTCCCATATTTGTTCCTCCACTTTACCCCCACACAAAATATGATTTTAAGACCATTGGAAGCATCAAAATTATGAAATTCAAATCACTGTTCACGTGAGTGAATAGTACCCGTGAGGAATTTTCAACATTATAACCTTTAATTCCAATGGTTTCCAAGGTTTAAAACCTTTCCAATCCTACACAAAATCATCATATAAACTCAATGGAAGCATTAAATCATTGAAATTCTATTTTCTTCTATCATGAACAGTGCAAACCGAAATGGTAAAGTGAAGAGCATCAACTCACCTTACTTGCTCTTTCAAGACCCTTGCTTCTTCCTTGCTTTCTTCCACTTTCTTTCTCTAGAACTCACTTCTCTCTCTAAAGGAGCTCTTGGGTGTGAAGAATGAATGGAAAGGGGGGGTATTTATAGCAAAAGTCATGTGCCATTTGAAGGCCAAGATCACTTTGGAAACTATTTGATCTAATGGTTAAAGGTTTGATCTTGGAATGTCTTTTCACTTTTCACTCAAGACCTTACCACCATGACATCACTAGCATGGCCTCCCTTGGTACACCTAACCCTTCCTCTTTTTGGGTGCCATTCTTGTGTCCTTGTGGGTCCCACCATGTGCAACACCTAATTCTTACTTTATTCTCTTTTTCTTTCTTTTCAAAAATCCATAAATTATTTATTATTTAGACTTGGGCTCCAAGATAACTTTTGGGCCTTATTGGGCTGGCCTAGGACGAAATGTTGGGCCTCTTTTAGGTCCAATAGCTAATTGGCCCAAATCCCAATGTACTTTCCTCATACCGATATCCGTAAATTACCCTGATCTTAGCATAAATGCTAAACACCTCTTTTAATTGTTCTAACATTTTTAGAAATTCATTCTAATATAAAATGAATTCTCTACAAAGTTTCATAATTTTTTGAGACCCAGAAGTCATGTTAAAAATTACATATGTTTCCTTTAACCCTTTATCGGTGTCCTTTTTCACTGTAAATTCCATAATTAATTCTACAGGACTCCTTTTTTACTTCTATCAACTCCATAAATTCTCATATTAATTATAATAATTTACTATCAAATTTCCTCTGATATCCATCCATTGTGTGAAATGACCAAAATGCCCTCTATTTACTTCTGGTTTCTTAGGGCATCACAGTGGTATTTTCGTAATTTTGCACTTTGGCTCTTAGACTTTCTTCCTCTTCCAATTAATCCTTTTCTTTACATAAATATCCACATCTTTTCCAGATAAATCTTATATATATTTCATTCAATCTGTACATACAACTCAGTACAGAAAATTAGGGATGTTACATTTCTCTCCCCCTTAAAATAAATTTCGTCCTCGAAATTTACTTAGTACCTTAGTCAACAATCTTAAATATACATCCTCTTTAAATCTCTTTCTGCTTTATGACTAAGAATCGGGGTATCCATCTCTTATCTTTTACCTTATTATCTAGCGGAGTACTTTCACTATCCGCTTCCTGTTCATGCTATCATTACTTTTCTTATCTGAATCAACTCATTTAGAGTTGAATATTACTTCATGTTGCTACTTACTCACTTGCTATGCATCCATTTGCTTATGGAAAACTCATTGTACTAGACTTGTGAGTAGTGTTCATTTCTTTCATACCAAACTCTTTCAAATATTACTGTATTCAGAAGTTTCCCTTACTCACTCATCACCCTTTCTAACACTTATTCCTTATTACTTCTCTTAGCATCTCGCGGAATTCTTTAACATCCGCAAAGCTTCATCCTCTTTTTGTATAGAAACTCTTATAACTCTATTGTTGCTCTTATCATCTTTAATGATTCAACATCATACAGAGAGAGGACTTATGCAGTTATTCTTTTCTTTACTTTACTGCTAAGTAGGAGCATATACTCTAACATGCATAATGCCTGGCCAATATCTTGTAGGACTGTATACTTGCTCCTAAATGCAAAGCTCTAACATTCTCTTATGACTTTATCAACCTCTCAGGAGAGTATTGCTCTTTTGCTTCTCGTTCTCCTGAACAAAGTCGTAATTTAAATCTTTCATTTCAAATCCACTCTTATTTGGATTTGACAGAAGGGTTTTAATCCTTTAATGTTCATAACCCTTTCTAACTTTTCATAACTTTGTTTATCATTTATCATATATATGCTAAACTTCTATGGCATTTACACTCTTTCATATCTTACCCCTTAACATCTTGGTGTAGCTCTGGGGTCTATCTTACTTTAACTTTTCACTTTTCTTACCTTGTCCATCTATACCAACTTCTGTGATAACTGGACCCTTTTTCATTACTCTTTCTTAGACTACTCTTGCCTAAACATCTTTTTGGATGAAGGCTACATTACTCTTCTAAGCCTTAGCATTCTCTATCTCATAGAACTACTGGGTTCTATCTTTACTTTAGACCTCCTTCTCTAGGTCTCTCTAGCCTTTTAATCTTTTTATCCTCATCTGGAGGATTTATCTACTCATACTTTTATGTTCTCAAAACATATGGGGTTCTCTTCTTTGTTCCTCAGGCATACTTCTATAAAACTTTTGAATATCAGCACTCAGACTTTAACTTGGACTCCGTCTTTGTTTAAAGAAAACTAAGTTCAGTCTATATAATATAGGCTATCTGAGGAAAATCATTATAAATAATTTGTTTGGATGAGTTTATCAAAATGATGAGTAACTGAGTAATTTTCTTGTACGAAGAAAAGGGAAATATCCCTTACCCTTGCAACCATTTTTTAATATCCCCATAACGTTTACATAACAAATTTGAGAAAACCCAATAAATATGTCTTGTACCAAAATATGTTTTCATTCATCAAATTTGTCAATAAGGAATTGCATCCAAAATAAACATCTCTATACATATAAACATCATCCAAGTGACCGAAATATTTTAACACATCGACTAAAGTGAGAAAAATATTATATCCAAAATAAACATCATTCAAGAGACCAAAATATTATATACAAAATAAACATCATCTGAGTGACCAAAATATTTTAACACATCAACTAAAGTATTATATCCAATAAAAGGTTCACTAAGGGCATGCTTGGTAGTGGAAAGTGGAAGTGGAAGTAGAATCTTCCACTTCTCTCATTTAGTACGATGGAAATCACTTTCACTTCCACTTCCACTTCTTCTTCCAATAGTTTGGGTCATTTCAGTTCCATTAGAAAAGTTGGGATTAAGATGATAGAAGTGGAAATAAAAAATTTTGGACCATTTTACCCCAATTATAAAATTCTTGGATAGCTTTAACCCTTCCTAAGTTATAAGAAAATTATTTTGGACCATTTTACTCCAAGTTATAAAAAAATATACATCAATTCCATACTCATTTCTATCATACCAAACAAACTTTTAAGGCCCATTCTTTGCCTAATTATACTTCTACTTCCACATCCACTTTCATCAAAAACTCTTTCATCCTATCAAATGTACCATAAAGTATTACATCCCAAATGAAGGTTGATTGCTCCCTGGACGCATGTGGTATATTGGAGGATCAATAGGTTTAGCATCAACTTTTTTTCTACATGTTGTTACCATTGATGGGCCCGACTACAAGGGAGTAACATGCCACAAATGATTGCAAAGTTAAATACTTATCCATATAATCATTTGGATCCTCCCTCTTAGCATATATACAAGCAAATGTCTAAAAAAAATTATACATCAAAGATTAATATATATACCAAATAATGTAACTTTCAACATATGATTGGTTCACTCACTATTCATGACACAATATATTAAAAACTAAATATTAAAAACACACATATATCGAACCTGCAACTAGCAGATATAGAACTTTTTTCGTAAATTTTGTTGTAAATTTTAGGTGTAGGTGTATAAAAGAAAGAAGTCTCCTATTGCTCAAGATTGGAGACACCCAAGTGTACACCAAAATGTGAACTTGAGTTAGTAAAAAGGCTAAAAAAAGAAGTATTTGAACTAACTGTTGGAGCTTTAATATGTTTTTATTGATCAATTTTAATGACATTTAAATGATTTTATTAATTTAAACTATCATTAATATATATTTTGTAACAGCCATTTTAATTGTCATAAAACCTTTTTTAATAATTATTATGACTCCCCAACGGTTATATGTTGATCTGCCTATAAAATGCAATGTGCAGTGTAGTGTCAGTTAGACTAAGGTTAGAGAACTAAGGTAAGGTGACAACCGAACTCTATCCCCAAGCCCCATCTTTTCTCTTCTCTTGAGTTATAGTGATCTTCATACTATTATATCCCCTTACTTTATGTAGGAAGGGTTTGTTTAATTTTGAAAAGTACCACTTCCTAATTTACAAAGGGGTTACGGAATATCTCCTAAGGACAATTTCCTTAGATACGACTCGAACCACATATTTTTGTTATGTTTTTGAAGGGTGTCACCAACAATTTTAGGAGATAGTTCCTTCTAAACATGTAGAACAAGGTGCCAAGACATCAATCTTGAGAAATTAGCAAGTAGGATGGCTAACCTTCGCTAACTCCTTAGCCTATGATGGGTATTTACTTTTTTCCACGTTTATTGTGATAAGTTCATTTGTGTAAAATTGATCTTATGTGGTGTTACATGATTTTTTAGTGACTAAAGAAAAATGTTCACACCTTTTATTAGCTAACGTAAATGGGTGATGTGAACTTATATTAAAATAATGGTGTGTTTATTTTGTGAATTATTGGATATTGATTTATTTCTTCTCCAAATCGGTAATCTTTGGAAATGTATATCAACTACTTAATTATTGACCTTTAAATCAACAGAAGCCTTCATTCATAATTATATGTGTTCGTGATATAGCATGGTAGCAGATTTCTTTTAGGATATTTTAAAATATATATAATAAGAAGAAGGAAAGAAACTACTTACTGCTAGAATAGAATACTCTTGTCAATTTCTATGTGAAAAAGCCAATTTCTTGTTTCCATACATAATAACAAAAGTTCTCAATTTCCCCTCTATCTAGAATTATTTCAATCTTTGTTGTGAAGCCATGTTCGTCCACATATCAATTTTGTCTTTAAGAATTCCTAAATTTTTTTGAGAGGTTGAAAGTTATCAACAAACATGAAATTTTCTAAGGTCTCATAGTAGAGAAGCTATCCTGAATAAATTGCTTCTCATCTTTGTTGAGGTCTTGAGAAAATAATAATTCATTATTGTTGTGTTAAACTTAGGTCAGCACGAACCCCTAGTGATTATAGGGCCAGAGAAAACTTGAGTATTGAGTTTTAACTCATACCCTAGGCATGACCATGTAGCATGATAATTTGAGTTCGTGGTAGAAGTAAACCGATAGAAGTGTGTATTAAAAAGTTTGAAGGTGTTCATGAGTAAAATTGGGATTGTGAGGCATGTGCTATATGCCCAAGAGGGCCATGATAATTATGAACTCAATAAGTGTGTCAAATTTACCTTTTTAACCAGACTCACATACCACCTTATAGACATCATATTTTAAAAGTCTGGATATCAACATCACGATTGTGGAAAGAATTATGTGATCCGATCCCTCTAAGCAAGGTGAACTAAATGCATAAAGTGAAATGGTTGCTATGTAGTGATCCAACGAGCTCAATCTAGGTATGCACAAATTGTTGAGAATTTGTTGTATTAATGGATAATGATCATTGTAATATAGCTTATGCTACACAGTGATTGGGCATATATAAATATACATTCCATGAGAGGAATAATACTTTTAAAGGATATAACAAATGTTGGTATAATGTATAGTGGACACCCAAGTGTACACTAAAATAAAAACTTGAGTTAGTAAAAAGACTAAGAGGAATCTTTGAACTGGATGTTGGCATGACCATTAGAGCCTTTATGTGTCTTAATTGACCAGTTTTTATGACACTTAAATAGTTTTATTATATTAAACTATCATTAATATTTGTTATGTAACTGTTACTTTAATTGTCATAAAACATTCTTTAATGACCATTATGACTTCCAATGATCATATGTTTTCTGCCTACAAAAGGAAATGCACTATTTAGTGTTAGTATGACCGAGGTTAGAGAAAACTAAGGTTAGGTGATATCGAACTCTATCTCTGAGCTCTCCCTCCTCTCTTTTTTTATGAGTTACAATGATCTTCCTACTATTTTGTAACCCTGCTATATGCTAGAAGGGTTAGTTAGATCTTAGGGAGTACCGCTTCCTATTATATTGAGGGGTTATAGACTATCTCCCAATGATAGTATACTCAGATGCAACTCAAACCACGTATATTTTTATTGTATTTTTACAGGTATCTCTAACAATCTTAGGAGATCATCTTGCATCAATTGCTTTGGCACTCATCAGTGGCGAAGTTATCGAATAAGGAGACCCTTTAAACTTTGTCTTAGATATTTTTTGAGACTTTATAATAGAGAAGCACGCCTGAATAGATTGCTCCTCATTTTTGTGGCAATATTGAGATGATAACAGACATTATTGTGGTGCTAAACTGAGTTTGGCATGAACCTCTAGTGAGTGTAAAGATGGATGTTTTGAGAAGTGAGTTATAACTCACATTGGTACCTGGGCATGGCTGCCTAGTATGGCGACTCATGAACCTGATGAAAGCATGTGTAGAGGCAGTGAGTTTGATGATCTGGGTTATGGGACTCAAGTGACCATGTTGATTATGAATATCGAGTGCCAAAATTATCTCTATAACTAAACTTACTTAAGGCCTTGTAGACGTCGTATTTTAATTGGAGAGTCCTGGCATGAACACTATGATAGTGGTAGAAGTGCTTGGAGAGGGACTCCTGAGTCTTAATAGTGGCTTACCATTATGGAGAGATAATGGCTATACTACAAGATTGTTGGACCATAAGCAGTTTAGTCTTCTCCGTTAGTGCATGAAAATTGGTTTTCGGTGAGACAAAAAGGTATGTGTCTTAGAATCCATAAACTAATAAACTATTGGTTGTTTTATGGACTTTAATATACATAAATATGATGACTTGTGTTTTATATATGATGAAATTCCTTATACATATATAAACATATATTTGGTAAGTTGATGTTATATAAACAAAACATCATGGTGTTTAAATAAATCAAAATTGGATTTGGTCATACTAGCGAATAGATTAACTAAAATGGTCCGTGTATAGTTTTATTTTATAGGTCAGTGTCAATAATTTATAAGACGTTGTAATCATTTTATCTATTTTTTATGAATTATTTTTGTCAAAAATTATAGTAAAGTTACCACTAGGGAATATACTCATGAGTTATTTGTGCTTTGAATTTTCTTTGAATGCTATTTTGGTATGAGATGCCTAACTTTGTGGTCGCGCTTTATGAATGAATTGTTAAGAAAAGAAATAGAATAAAATATTTGGTGATTAAGGCCTGATGAAACTACATACGTATTTAATTGCCTTACATTATGAGTTTTATGTGCTGGTCAAAATCAAGGTATTTTTATGTTGTTCTCTACCACTTTGGTTGGTGGATTCATTTCTGTTAGGGTGTTAGTTGTTTGGGTTAATGGAAATATATTAATTTAGTTTTAATGATTGATAACCTCCCATTATTATTTCATCAATGGTGACTTAAATTGTCATTTTTTTAATGTGTTAATGGTAATTTCTAGCAAACGTGTTTCTAAGGGGTAACCGACAATCATGACTTATGTAAGTAATAATTTCCGTTCATGAGGAATTTCTTAATATTGATGAAATTTTTTTTATAATTTCAAGCTATTTAATAAGCATATATTGTGGACTGTTTACTATCAGACATGATGAGTATTCAGTTTTATACATATTAAGGGTAGAACAACGTTGAGAAACTTAATAAGAATTATGTCATTGATGTTATATTTTGTGGTTTAAATATATTGTAAAGTTTAAGAAGAGTGGCCGTAGGTTTCATACTGTGATTACATGGAGCTTTTATTTCTCCTATAGAAAGTTTAATTTATTTAATAAGGACTTGGTAAATATTAAATTGATGAAGAAAATAATATTATGAAGTTGCATATGGTGCAAATTTGTTTTCCTCAATTTGAAGGTTCACAAATTTATATTATTAAAATAATTATTCATTACCTTCGCGGATTGTGGTTGATAGTAGTACAGTCACCTATTAATAAATTTTGTGAATTTTAAGAATTATTAAGGTGTGAAAATACTTTTTATATACAATTGAGATATTTGAAAGTGTGGGGCGCCTAGTATGTGAGGTATCTAAAAATTAGTTTGGTAAAAGGAAATATCTTGCATAATTATTACAAAATTGCTAGCCTCATTTTACATGCCAAGGTGTGTTGTGATTGAAAAATTAACTATGTGGATATTGAGCATATATAAATATGCATTCTATGAGGGGAATGAAATTTTTAAGGGCTACCATAAATATTGATATCTGTATAATGGAATCCTACGTATAGATATACACAGATGTTAATTTATTTTATATTCAGGTGAGGGAAAATCTACTAGTAGCTAAATAAAAAATTTTGGTGTAAAACTGATACTTAGTGTTATTGATGTGATTGCTAAAAAGCAATAGTCATTGTAGAGAATAATGGTATAAATGGACATCATTTGAGATATTATGTGAATAAGCATTTAAAAATTGGGAAGTTATCTCAATTGATTTTGTAAGGTCAATAGTGGACTTATCAGATCTGTTAACAAAGCCCCTGGGTATGGAATAAATTAGTCGAGGGGAATAGGACTAAAGCTATTTTGAAATTAAGAGTGATGGTCAACTCAACTTTTATAATTGGTGATCCCATAAACAAGGTTCATGTGAGTAAAAACAAGTTATTTGTTAGTTCTATAAGTACTAAATTAAATTGTTGGTCCCTTCCTATGGCATGAGAAAGTGCTATATAATGCATTTTTGGAGGGCTAAGTGAACGCTCTTAATGATTTCATAATCCTATAGGATGATGTATTAATTGTAGGTACACTTACAAATATGGAGTGGGGTCTCTCAAATGAGATCGTGATGAAGTCTCTAGAGCATTTGTTAAATACAGGATATGTGTAAGGTTGTTTAACGTGCATTAACGCCATTGATAGTAGGAAATATGAAGGTACCCTTAATGCCTCTAGTACACATCAAAGAGTTGTTGGTTCATAGAAGCAGGCTTCACTGACATCTCTAAGTGCTAAGTGTTATTAGTCTAGGTATGGTTCATAGTTAAAGTACTACTAGATACAATATTTATACTCATATATATAACTCAGCTAATTGTGCTTCCTTTAACATATGTGAGGAATTGTTGTTAATTGTGTTTTGGTGTGTCAAAAGAAGAAGTCTCATATTGTTCAAGATTGGGAATGCCCAAGTGTACACTAAAATATGAACTTGAGCTAGTAAAAAGGATAAGAAGAGGAGTCTTTGAACTGATCGTTAGATATGATCATCAGAGCTTCTTTGTGTTTTTATTGATCAGTTTTAATGACATTTAAATAGTTTTATTACATTAAACTATCATTAATATATATTTTGAAATGGCCACTATAATTGTCATAAAAATTTTCTTTGATAACCATTATGACTCCTCCACAACAATATATTTTTTTCCTATAAAAGGCAATGTATAGTGTAGTGTCATTAGACCAAAGTTAGAGAACCAAGGTCAGGTGACTCCAAGTTCTATCCTCGAGCTCCCCTTTCTCTCTTCTTCTAAGTTACAGTGATTTTCCTATTGTTCTGTCACCTTACATTATATAGGAAGGGTTCGTTTAATTGGGGGAGTGTCACTTCCTACTTTATAAAGAGGTTGCAAAATATCTCCGAAGGACAGGGTCCTTAGGAACAAGTCGAACCACATATTTTTGTTGTTTTTTTGCAGGTGTTGCCAACAAATATTATATCCATTTTCTATATTTAAAATTGATATTAATATTAATGCAGTCAACATAAAATAAAACCTCAGTTAACAAGACAAAATACTAATCTTCAATTACTGCAAATAAAAAGAAAATATCAATGGGGAGAGAGCTGAAACAAATAGATAGCAAATGTCAATGTCGAGTACTCAATGAACAAGCAAGTTAATTAATCATCTAAGACAACCATTAAAAAAACAAAGCCAGCAAAATACGGATTACATAGGAACCATTAGCATCATTACTTGCATGTAGTTCCATTCAATTGCCACCAAGAACATGAGCAGCATCAGGCAGTAAAGTCAACCTTGAACTTATGTTAATTAAAAGAAAACTCAAATCGATTGTCCGCTCCATATTTAACTTCCTGCTTCCTATATTCTACCATTTCTTTGTCTAATCTTCTGCGAGGTTATGGGAAATTATCCCTAGTCATTGTACTTTTTATCCTTCACACGACTTTTAGCAAATCTTGTCATTAGATAAGTTCGGATCCAATTAAGCATGCACACGAGAGGAAGTTCTCTTGCCTCAAATAGTCTTCCATTAAATGACTGTATAATGTTGCTAGTTATCATGTCGCATGTGCAAATCCAATCAAAGTGAGACTTGGGCCAAGTTTGTTTTGTCCAGTCAGCCTTTACAGTCACCTTTGCAGCACAAAAGACTAAGTTTCAAACCATAGTTCCTCCAACATGTTTAGCCTTGATATTCAAATACACACGCCAAACACAAAAGCGATGTTCATCACCTTCAAGCAAGTCTTCAAATGATGGGAAAAGACCTTACAAGTAATTAAAACACTCGATTATAAAGCCAATAAAATGAACCAGCCCACGGGTTATGGGCTAACCCGCCATAACTAGCGGGCAAAATGGGGAGGATTAAGAAATGTCAACCCGAGCCCCCATGGTGGGTTAGCAGGCTACCCGCCAACCCTACCCACTTTTCTGTTTTTTTTTTGTTTACATCAGCACCTGATAGATTGGGCCTTACTTCCCTATCATTCAAATAAAATATCTCTATGCTAACTTGGATACTTACTTTACTAATGACATACAATATAATAAAATGTTTAATCTAACCACTCATTGTACAATAAAAAAACTCACTCCTTGTAGATCTGGATACTATTCTTAATTTCCTGATAGAGTTTTAAAATCAGTTTGTTTTTATATAATTATCTAGTATTTAAATGTTGCCAGATTCTTTTCTTTTAAGTTTTAATAAAAGGTTAAATTCCTTTTACTTAGTTTCAAGAAATCTTAGATGGTAGACATGAATAAATTATTTTTTAATTAATTGAATTGATAATTGAGAGTAATAGTATGATTATGTTATAAAAACACAGAGTAATAGTATAATTCTTCATAGGCTAATATTGTACTAATAATTTTGAAACCAAGAAGCAACAGTGGCGCAAGTGAATGTGTTGTCCCCAACATCATCAAGAAGGTTCTCATCTCATTTGATCTTTGTACTCAAATCAAAAGTATAAAAAGTTCCAAAATCTAAGAAAGCTTGCAATAATTGCAACTAAAAATTTAGTTTAAAAAAGGTATTATTGGCTAATTATTCACTAACAACTAGATCTCAATTAAAAGCCCTTTAACGGAATCTTGAATTTTGGGAATGATAAGTTTTTATTTTTTTCTAAAATAAGAGGTGGACCAGCCTACCAACCGCGAGCTATCTCACCACAACCTGTGGGTTGAGCAGAGTAGGCTTGTGCAACAAGCATCATGGTGGGTTGGCAAGTGGTGGGCTAGCGGGCTGCGTTCATGTGTTAAGCCTATTTATTAGCTCTAATTATATATTTATTTATTCTAACATTAAATACAATTCAAATATTTTGTTGAATACAGTACTTTTTGTTAGTCAGATATAAACACCTATCTTCTTTCTTGCATACTGCCAATGACATAAAGTAGATTATTTAAAAACTACATCCATGAGTCTCTATTTCTTCCCTCAACAACTACCCAAGCTAATAGAAACTATTGGTTATTAGGATCACAACCCATAGCTACTAGTAGTATTCCTCCATATGGCCCCTTGAGAAAACAACCCTCCAACCCAATAATAGGTTTACATCCAGTTAAAAATCCTCGCTTCATATCACCTATACACTCATATATTCTCTTGAATACAGGACGGCGATCTAGGAAAGAAAGGTTGATCAGTAACTAAAGCAATAGTTGTCTTCGGGCTACACTTTCTTACCTTATTACAATAATCTCTCAACCTATGATATTACTCCTTGTAATCACCATCAATCATTGCCTTTGCCTTTTCCCTTGCTATGTATTCCTTCCACACTGACACATCACACATATAACAATCCATCAATGTTGCAATTATATCCACCAACTTTAAGTTCTTATTTGTCTTCATAATATTGACAATCTTCTCTTAAATTCACTTAGAATTGACATTCTTCCCTTTATGGATACCCCACATGAATGTTTAAAGGGGAGTATCTTCAATCGATATGTCAATTCATCCCTTACTTTACTCACAAACATTAACCATTCATATTCTTTTTGTGTGCATTTCACTCAACATCTCATCCTATCATTTTTTATGAACTTAACATCATATCCATTGAGCAAGGTATACTCTCTTACTGCATCCTTAAATTGAGCAATTGATGTGAACTCCATCCCTAACTTAAACTGAAAATCTTTACACATCTTAGAGGGATTATATTTTAGATAGTTCACTTTAGTTACTCTCATCCTCATCATCACTCAAACCATCAACTTCAAGAAGCTCTTTAGATTCATAATTAGATAACAAATCAGATATCTTCTCCTCTCTCACTTCCACCAAGTTATTTTGCTCTACATGAACATAATCAGGGTGGACTATCAACTGTAAACTATAAGCGACCTTATCTAATACATCGCCTACTCCAATATCAATATATTGACTGAAATAATCATTATCAATGTTTTCTTTATCACTGTCCTCAAAATCTGAGAAAGTCACCTCTAAACCATCCTCAGTCTCTATTCCACTATCAGTCCTCCTCTCAACCTCAAGATCCATATTTCACCTAATAAGGAAAATAGAGCACAAAAGTACACATGACCAATAATAACTAATATGGACTAATAAAAATATAGTTTAGAAAAGATGTATAATCAAACAATTTAAAAATCAAGACTACATTGGCATGATAGTGTTCTAAAACATCTTTCAAATCAAGGTCTACATTAAGCTTTTAATAAAACAACACTACTCTATAATAAAAAAATTAGTGGGCAAAACAAAGCATAGAACAACCCAAAGCATGGAAGAATGAGAATGGAATAAATCGTGAAGCCAAAACATAAAAAAGAGCATAATGTTCCTTACTTAACTTTTGTTGTTGTCGAATGAACAGTGCATACTCTGGCCGTCATTAGATGAGGGCCAGCAGCATTGACTCTGGTGATGGCCACCTTAGACTTCTTTGGCAAGGAGCTCCTCCTTTTGACCTAACCCTTACCCTTTTCTTTGATAGCTTCTTTGGTTACTTGAAATCATGTGATGTGTTTTTATGTATTTTAAAATCCTGATTCCTTTCTTTTTTTTAAATCACTTATCCACACAAGCTTCTATTTCCACATAAAGCAATCCCAATTAGCATGCCAAATAAGCAAACTTAACAGTGTTAATTGACACATCATCAAATTTAACATCATTAACTAACTTGAAGTCCTTCAAAGTACATGGACTAACATTTTAAGATGAAGTAAATGAAGGAAATTGGAAGACACGCAGCGGAAATTAACTTTAAAAATTTTTCCATTCCCTACTCGGATCTACCAAATATGTTTAAGTCAAGGAG
Source organism: Leucaena leucocephala (assembly GCA_037074615.1). Lineage (NCBI taxonomy): Eukaryota > Viridiplantae > Streptophyta > Magnoliopsida > Fabales > Fabaceae > Leucaena > Leucaena leucocephala. The sequence continues at coordinate 15,873,946 of CM073565.1, read as the reverse complement.
AAAGAAGTGTTACCTTCGGTATTCGAGCTTTAGTCGCGACCTCCGTATCCACTAGTCGCGACTCTTCGCCTCTGAAGCTTTCAGTCGCGACCTACTCAGCTTCTAGTCACGACCTGTCGCCTCTAGAGTTGTTAGTCGCAATCTCCTCAGCTACTAGTCGTGACCTGTAGCCTCTAGAGTTGTCAGTCGCGATTCCTCTGCTTCTTAGTCGCGACCTGTCGTCTCTTTTCGGATTTCTGATGTTCAGATGCCTGTTTAGTCGCGACCTCTGTGTCAACTGGTCGCGACCTATAGTCGTATCTGGTGCTCTTTTCTCGATCGCAAGAAGTCAACAACTCGGATCGGCTTCCTCTACCGGTATCCACACGAACAACGTTCCAATCACGAACGACGTGCTAGCGCCTCTTGTCCCTATAGGACTTTTTCAAGAATCCGTCCTCATCGCCTCTATTTCGGCAGTTTCTTATCTGCAAACCTTTTGCACTCTCCTTGCCCTTTTTCTCATGTCTGTGTAGAACCCTAACTCCTAATGTCAAATATATAGGATACTATCGGGCTTCTAATTGGGCTGGATTTCAGAATTAATCTTATATTAATTCTGAAATTAATATAATATCATATATTACATAATTTGATAAGAAACTAATTAAATAAATATAGTTTATATTAAATCCGTCCCACATATTTAATTCACCTATTTATTTAATTTAAAATAAAGATAAGACAGAATTACATTTAATTTAGTCTCATAAATCAAATTTGAGATATCTTATCAATTTAAATTTCAAATTCAAATAGATCATATCAATTTAAATTCAAATTCAAAAGTGATAGAGATTTAATTTATCTTTATAAATTAAATCTTGCAAATATCTCTTATATTATAAATAATATATATACAAATTTATATATATACAATATATATATAACCACTCTAGATTATTCATTGAATCTGGACATGTCTTAGATTCAATGAATCAGGACATCATAGCTCGTATTGGGCTATTTTGTGTGCGACCCTGTAGGCCCATATGAAGTTGGCAGTGGGCCAGTTACTATACTGATCCACAAGTCGTAAGCGGTCTCTAGCAAGACATTATGACTACCCAAATCATATGAGGATCGATGAACGATATTACCTTTCATACAACCATATCACGTCCCTTTTGTCACAGATATTTCGGTCATAGATGAGGCATGGAGAACGTCATCCTCTTGTTCCTGACCGTTACTTTCTCGATCCCTGAGTAGTCTGAATATAGAAATGGAACTACCCTTCCATTACCGTATGGCCATACATTTCTCAGATTCACTCATCGAGGGGCCCAGTAATATCTCTCCACGAATGTGAGGGACAAATTCCATCTTGACCATTCACATTCCTCCGCATGAAAAACCATTAAACCCTAACATAACCTTTATGATCACTCGGTCAAAAGTGACTTTTGATAAGGTCAAAGCTGAGCGTTTGTCATGTAGGAATCCATGATGATCTCAGGTCAAAGGGCATAGTGACATGGCTTGTATATGAGATAAGCTTATGACTTGACCCATGCAGCTCTCTCATAGCGGGTCGGTCCAACACCCTGTACTCTTATATGTGCCTGTGACTTTGATTTATATCTCTATATATCTTCAAAGTCATACTGGTCTTATTTCATCTCTGCTCCCGCATAGATGACCGACCAAGGACATTTAGGATAAAATCATGAGTTATCCAAGGATAATCATCACAGTAAACATGCAAATAATGTGATAACATAATTAAGAAATTTTATAAATCAACAATGTTCATAATGCAATGATTGGCCCCTAGGGCACAATCTCCAACAGTAAATTTAAGGGACCAAAATTTTCTATTTTAAATTTTAGGGATCAAAACTAAAATGAAGAGAAAGTGTAAGAACCAAAGTTAGTATTAACCCAAAATATAAATTACTTAAAAAAGAATTTAAAATATTTATTGGACTATTTTTTTAAATAAAAAAGTATAAAATACTTGGAATTTTATGTCAAATACCAATTGTTATGTTTTAAATGACATGATATATAATAAAAAATATAAAAATTATAATATAAGAAAAACTGTTAACTTTAATGTTAATTTTAACTGCAGGGAAGTTGATAGTAAAAAATTTAATATTATAGTCCTTAAATTAAACTTTTAAAGATTAAGAAAGAGATATGCAATTGACTCAAAGTTCACGAGGTTTTATGTATTTTAGCTAAATAAATTATATCAATGATTTACTTCTCAAAATAAAATACTAATATTTTTAATTTCTCCACCATTTTATAAAATTCATTCAGATATAACTTTTAATCTTGACTTATTCTCTTTGTAAATTATTATTTCAAAACTTTCTGCTCGATATAATAGAGATTGACGACATTTTTAAGGAAATAAGGGATTAAAAACAAAATATAATACTTAACGAAATGGGGTTTAAATCCCTTTGGTATGCATTAAAAAAGGGTAACAACAGGGAGCTTAATGTTAAAAATTAAAACTTTAAATGCATAGTCAAATAGCAATGGTGAGAGGTTTATTAAATTTTAATTACAATTGCTATTTTATTTTATACTAATTTGTTTTAAACAACCGGTGGCTTTACTGTCTAGATAGAGATAATGATTTAACAATCAGTAATCATGTATATTATTTTATGCTAATTACATGCAACGTACGGGCTTGACCATATCGTTTCTCCTATATGATGTGGCACGTATAGGATATAAGATCTGAAAATTTTTAAAAAATTAAAATGAGTTTAAATAATATGATATTTTTAGAGTATTCCTCTAAACTTTTATTTAGTGTGAAAAGATAATTGATTGAGTTATAATTTAATTTAAAATTTTAAGAATTGAATTATACTATATGATAATTAAAAAATTAAGTTATAAATGAGTTACAAATTAAAAAAATTACTATAAAATTATAAAAAAATAATTTAATTATTAAGAAAATTTAATTAAACGGAAGTAGTGCAAAGTTCTTGCCATATATTTTGCACTACAACTTTTTAAATTGTTATTTGAATTTTGAGTAATTTTCATAAAATTAAAGGATCAAAATTACACAACAATATTAGGGAGCGTCGTTTTACCCCAAGCCTCAGCCGTTCTCGAGATTCTTCCTCGACTCGGCTCGCACTCGACCATCGTCTTCCACTTCGTCGGCGTCAGTCGGAGCTTTGTTCGGAAGCTCTTCCTCCTTCCTTCGGCGTCCTCTTTTCTCACTTTATCCTTTCTCTGCAGTGTCGAATTAGGTATGGGATCCATTCTGGTGTTTGAGATTCCGTCTGCCTATTTCGCTTTGCGTATTTATTTATTTATTTTTGATTTATCTGGGCGATTGGTTGAAGTACTGTGTTGATGTTCATTTGATGGATTCCGTGTTAATGGTTACGTACTTAATGAACTGTTCAAGTGATGCTTCTGTATTGTTTAGAGAAGAATGATACAAAGGAGTTGTTATTTGTTTGTATCGGAATTACTATGGTGATTTACCGTTATCTTTGGTAAGCTTAGTTGCGCAGTTAAACGTACCATTATCAATTTCTTCAAGTTTCATAGCACCGGCCCTAATATTGTTGCTATGAAACTGAACTTCTGATCGACAATGCTGTTGTCTTATGACTTATGAATGTCTCCCGAGAATTCCAATTATTAAGCTATGTGATGATAGACACAATTTTAATGTCATGGCTTTCTGATGTTATAAATGGTTGTAATTTCCCATTAAGTCAGCTTAGATGTTCATTTCATAGTGTATAGTTGAAACTTGAAGAGGATTGTTTTAGAGTTACCCTTTGGTATAAAAGAGCCCTAAAACAAGTATAGTTAGATTTTTCGCCAAGAAAGAAAAATGGAATCTTACCTTCAAATGTTAGGGGTGTAAGGATTATATGAATGCATAATAAAGTACTTGAAAGCAAAAGTTTGAAACTTGGCCATTGAAATACGTAGATGAAAAGGAAAAATAAATAGATAGCTTGACATCTAAAGGATTTTTATCTGTTTACCACAAAAAGGGATTTTTATCTTCCTTAGATAGAATAATAAAATGATAGGGAATATCCAATAGGGCCTCACGAAGGCTTATTAAGGATGAATGCATGCTGGCCAATTGAAGTCTCTCTTCTAAACCTCATTTGATAGGGATTGGCTTGGAGGTGTGGTTTCCTTCAAGTTTCAACTATGGTCTGTGTTAGGACCACTTTTGAAACCTAAGAAAATACACAATAAGTGATAGGCACTTGCACTTTTTGTGGGTCAACACTTTGACTTACTATTTGGAGAAAGAAATAGAAAGTAGGGTAGCTATAGGGTTGCTGTAGGTCAAAGTCGGGAGCTGTGAGAGTGACTTTTGGGGTCTTTAAATCTTCACTCTGGTCCAGGGGAGAGGCAGAGAAGAACTAAGAAGTGTGGCTTGGGCCTTTGGGTGGAGAGTGCCAATCCTCTGGAATGATTGCAGACTTATTGTGTGAGAGTTGTGTCTGTGTGTGACTTGTATCTTTTGTTCATATCTATCTGTTTTGTAATTTGTAGTTGTAATCCCTCTTTTATCAGTCTCAGTTGCGGGTCTATTTGTGTAAAAGAGCAGTGTTTTTATCTGAATGTAAGGAGTTTTAGCTTTTACATTACTATAGTGTGTAATCTGTCTTACAACATTAAAGGTTTAGAAGTTTCTGTTTCGGGTCATAACAGGCTGCTGGTTTGGGGTTGAGGTTTTTGGTTGTTTGTGTATATGTGAATTTCTTTGGATAAGATTGTCAGTATTATTTATAAACTTCTGGGCTTGTTTTTTCTTCAGTTATTTTGTTAAGGTTGCCTTTCATTTGTAGAACAATTTGTGGGAATACTTAATTCCCTGATTTTTTTGTTGAGAATTAAAAGAATTTCAGTCTTTTGGTTTGGGGTTGAGGTTTCTGGTTTTTTGTGTATATGTGAATTTCTTTGGATAAGATTGTCAGTATTATTATTAATTTTATTTATAAACTTTTGATCTTATTTTTTCTTGAATTATTTTGTTAAGGTTGCCTCTCATTTATAGAACAATTTTTGGGAATACTTCATGCCCTGTAAGAGTTTGATGCAAACAAAATTTTAAGATAGAATTACATTATAAATGTATTCAAATAGTGCGATGAATACCCTCTCACTCAGCATCCAGAATATAAAGCATAGTGAGGATAACTTATAGGCAAGAATTTGAATCGAGAGAAATAAGATTTATAGAGTAGAATTAGGAAGAAGGGGAAATTGACCAAGGACTGAATAGGCGTCTATTCTTTAGACAAAGTGTCTGTGTGAGCAAGGATTTCCATTTGATTCTTTATGACTTAATTTCTGAATGCAAGGTTTGTAGATTTCATGGCTTTGAGAAAGAATCTTTGGCACATTGTTCTATATGGAGAGTTCGATGGGTGCCTGGTATACCCTCGACGGCTCTATACTACTAAGGTGGACCTAAAGAAGCTTCGCCCCATGATTTACGAGAGGATAGAAAAACGAGCTAATGAATACCCAGTTCGTGCCATGGTTCCAGTTGCAAAGGAGGTCCTCAAGGCCAGGAATGTTCTCATCCAAGGCATTTCTACCCTCCTTAAGTCCTTTCCAGTCATGGCTTGCAAGTGAGTTTGATTATATTAGTTGATGATTACATCTCATTTTTTAACCTATGATTCTAGTGTGATATTTTTATTTATGTGTCTTAGTTGGGGTATTTGTGACTAGAAATGTGAGGTGGCTCTTGGCAATCTTATAATTTCTTTTGTATTTTGTATTAAGCAACTTCTGCAATGACATGATTTACTATCCTTATCTTGCCAATGGTCATAGTCTGAACTCAATTTTCCTGAAAATCTACATGGAGCTTTGTTGGTCTAGATGTCCATTTAGATGTTGAAAAGTGGAGGAAAAAAAGAAATGGACTTGAACTGCTGAGGTTTTCTAGTTTAGTTTTTGAGAGAAGAGAAGAATGTCCTAATAGCACCAAGCCCACCATTATCTTTTTATCCTGTTATTATTAAGTGAACAAAACTTACTTATAACTGGTATTGATACATGATATAACTATTTTCATGAGTCACTTGAAATGCTAATATATTATAGTATTTTTTATGCATGTAATCCTTTTTAGTTAATATGGACAACCATTAATTTGATTAAATAGGATTCAAGTCAAGTAATTAAGTAGAATGTGTAGTTGAACTTACTCTCTTCCCATTTCTTATGCTCCTTCCCATATTATACATTTTCAGATTCTGTCCAGAGATATTTATAGGTGAGAAGGGGCATTTAATTCGGACTTGCCATGGCTACAAGCATCGTGCCAAGAACCGGTGTCATGAATGGGTTGTAGGTGGTTTGAATGATGTACTCGTTCCAGTTGAAACCTATCACCTAAACAATATGTTCCAAGGTGTTATAAAGCACAACCAAAGGTTTGACTTTGATCGCATTCCTGCTATTGTTGAAATATGCTGGCAGGCTGGAGCTAACCCTTGTAGCGATATTGTTAGTGGCAATTCCCAAGGAAGTGAGTTTTTGTCATCATCTGATCTTACCTTTGTAGCAAATAGAACATTAACAGCTTGGGAGACTTTGAGGTCCGGAGTGCAGAAGTTGTTGTTTGTTTATCCAGCCAAAGTCTGTAAATATTGTTCTGAGGTTCATGTTGGGCCATCTGGCCATAAAGCTAGACTCTGTGGTGTGTTTAATTATGAGAGCTGGCGAGGAGCCCACTTTTGGACGAAAGCAGAGGTGGATGATCTCGTACCTCCAAAGATTGTATGGAGACGGAGGCCTCAAGATCCTCCTATACTTGTGGATGAAGGGAAAGGTTATTATGGGCGTGTACCAGCTATCTTGGATCTGTGCGCAAAAGCCGGTGGCATTGTGCCTGCAAAGTATAATAGTATGATGAAAGCTCAAGGGTTATCCAGTCCTGCCTTTTGGTGATGACGATGAAATGTGGCACGAGAACCACATACTTAAAATTCTTTGAAGCCAAAAGTAGGATGAGTTGTAACTGATTTGATTTGGGGCACTGATCAGAAAAGGTTTGAGAAAGTGATTGACAAGTGACAACAAGTGAATTCTATGATCTACAACTTTTCAGGTATTTTATACTGTCGTTTCTTAATATAAGGCTGAGTTGATTTTTTTGGATAGATTAAGGAAGTAAAATAAATAAGTTAATTATGATCAAATCTAACCCCTCAAGATGAATTCATATAATATACTCCTTAATCTACTAAAATTAGTCAACTAGCTTTAGTATTAGTTATTATTAACTGATTTATTTAGTTCTTTAGTCTATCTAAAAAAGTTAACTGGGTCTTATATTAAGGAACGGAAGGAGTATATCTCTTTGTGAATCGTGCTTTTTCTGCTCTTCACTGGATTACAACCTGAAATTTTGTTCCTCATGTCAGACAGTTTATGCAGGCTAATACCAAATTCTCTGGAGTTTTGTGGTGGGACCTTATTGTCATCGGGCCTTGAAGATTAGAAGTAAGTTATATCATAGTCCTCTTATTCATTCAAAGATTGCAATTATTTCCCCTCTGTATATAGTCGTATTATGTAGTTGATAAATATCTTACAAGTCCAAATTGCTGGAAATATAGACATGGGAGGGACTCTGTTGTTGTAAATGTTTGTATTAAGTAAAAGGGGGCCGAGATGGAGGCGGTGATCATTAAAATCTCATTTTCTCAAGATTTCTCACGCTAGGAAGGCCACTCTCTTTACATAGACTTGATTTTGTAGCAAATTCCTTTTGTTTCTTAATTTCTTAATCATGCGAAATAATTTATTGTGTTCACAGTTGTTCGCTTTGCGTAAGTTTTATGCATTTTCCCTATCCTTATGATCTATACTGTCAAAATAAAAATAAATAATAATTTTGTTACTATTAAATCATCTATATATAATATGATAACAAATTTAATTAATCGTATTATTCATATTATGTATTATTTATAAGTCATGAAACGGTTTTTTATTAGATTAGATTTTGTATAATGTGGAAGTTATATGGGTAACTAAAAACTTTGTATTTCTTAGATAACAATTTTTTTTGTATCTTATAAGGAAAAAAATGGGTGGGTCTTTATGTTCCATTTGCCAATGGAAAGATTTAGGCTGAACGAATTGAAAATTGAGAGGCCCTTTTGATTGTTAAAACTTAAAATTATAACTTAATGTAAAGAAATAACGATATACTCATGTTACTCATTGTCTGTGAGTTTAACTGGTGAAAGAGTGAGACATACGACTATTTAGAACATGTTCGATCCTTGGAGAGTACTATTTTATTATTGTTCTAGTCACGGCGTTTGGGGAGGTATCTTAACTCTTAGGTGTTTAGATTTATGCTTGATGATAATAGATAGTTCTTCCTGCTTGATATTGGTATCTCTTAAGAGGAAGAGAGATTTTGTCCTATCCTTAAATCGTGAGTGAGTCAAACTTTTTTCTAAAAAATTTTCTATGAAAAGAAAACAATATACTCATGTTTTGTGCCCAAAAAATAAACAATATACTCATGTTATAGGACTAATTATTGAGTTGATTTTGGTTTAAAATATAATACCTATTTTTTAAATCATCTTATTGATATTATTTAAAAAATAATTAAGTAAGAGAATGAGGGATAGAGTTAAGAAAGATAATTATGGTGTTTTAGAAAAAATATACTATGGTAATTAATTTAATTAATTTTTTTAATTTAATTAAATTAGTTAAATTGATTATATATAACTAAACAAATTCTATATTTAGGATTGGAGGAGGGATATTTGTCTTTGGGTGACCCGTGACTATGATTGGTATATTGTGGAGATAAGGTTTAAATCTGAACTCAAAACAGAAAGGGAACTTGTGTGCTTGTTCAAGCGGGAGATGGAGGAATGAGGATCAAGTCCACTGAACATTACAATTTGATTATTTATACATGTTATTTAACACCTACGTAACCTAAATAGAAATTTCTCCAATTTTCTGTTGAGAGAAGTATAAAATAGGTTATAATTGATTAATTATTTTTTATTATGATGAATTATCAATATAATTAGAAACTTAAAATATCATTTTCTGAAATATTTTTGTATTATTGAATAAAAGTAAAATTAATAAAAAATTTGAAATAAAACTAAAGTGATATTACTGATTGAGAATATTAATTACGGTTTGTAAATAAAAGATTTGAAAGTATCGAGTCTAGGATTAGAAATTTAAAGTATTATAGAATCACTTAATGAGATTACTAATTAATTACTATTATAAGAATCAAAATATTTTAAAGATCAAAATAAAATTATTAATTAAGATTATTGATTATAGTTTATAGATAAAAGAATTAAAAGTATTAGGTTGGATCGACTCAAATCTATTTGTAACTTAATTCAGTATTACAAAATTTTAAAAGTATAGTTAGTTGATAATAATTGATTAAATAATCATTATATTCTTTTTTTTTTCCTCCTTCTTCCTTCCACTTTGGTTCTTTCTTCTCTTTTTTCCTGTTTTTTGTCGGTATTGTTTCCTTTTCTGCTTGCTTTTTGCCTTTCATCTTCTCTTGTTTTTTTTTTTTTCAATCCAACTTCACTTCAACATAACATGTGAATAAAAAAATATATGACATGAGCAAAACAGCAAGTAGTTTTTCTACATGAATTGATTCAGTAACAGAAATGGCATCCTAATCAATCTTAAATTTCCAACAATGTGGTTCCAGTAATGAGAAACCCATTTCTGTGAATTGTCCTAATAACCTACAGCATAGCTATTATAAGAAAATGATGTTTTAAAGACATGTGAAGGGTTCAGGGGATTAGCAATGGTTATGTCATTTAAGGGGAGTGTTTGGAATATGACTTTGTTGAAGTGAATGCCCCAATCATATCCACTCATCAATGTGTAAGTGTGATTTTGAAAAAGAATTTAGATAAATTCTAGAGGTAAACTATCTAGAGGTAACTAAGTTATACGGACATGTACACCAAGAAATGAATGGCAATGAGATTCAAATTCCTTCCAACAATAGTTATGCCTTTTATATTCATTTGCCCTGGTGGCAAGATTCTAAGAGAGGTGACCTAGGATTGACCACTATTCTATAGCCTTAATTCTAGATTTTTAATATCCTTATTTTTTTTGGTAAAATTTTTTTGATATCCTAATGACAAGGTTAATCAGCTGCGTTTTGACTCTAGTGCTTAGCTTCCTTTTCTAAAGTCTTAAACTCCTTTTTTGTCTTTATCTTGAGTCGTTAATTGCCATTCCTAAATTCAGCCACTTAGCTCTAACTTCTTCAAAAGCTTCCTACAATCAAATTTAATGGAAGGAGCGTCATTTGGTCCAAGGAATTACGAAACTAAGAGCAATTTCATAAAATATTGCAAAATTTTATCCTTAAATTAAGCAATTGACTCTGACTCATATGCACAATTAAATGTAATAATATCCAAAATACATGCTAAAAACCCCTAAAATGATATGGAAATGTTATATGAAATATGGGTTTATTAGTTTGGATAGAAAGAAAGATGAGGAGAGAAGAAAAGTAGAGGGAAAAAATGAATATTCTCTTGTTTGGATTAGAGGAGAAAATATGGGGAAATATGGAGGAAAAAATAATGTGGGGCTCATGTAGTTTTACCCCGAAATAGTTTTCCCATGGAGAGATTTTGGGAGACAATTAGTTTCTCAAACATGTCCCTACCCTCAGTTGCCACTTAATCCTTCCTTTGCTCCTCTTCATTATGTTTGAAAGTGATCATGTCATAGTTAAGGATAGAAATATGTCAGCTCTGACTAGACTTGACCTAAATAGACTTGGGCCTATAAGAAGAATTTAAAGTTAAGTCTAGACTGGAGCTTATATACAAGCTTTTTTTTAAGGCTCAACACTATTGGAAAAAAGTCTTTAACGCCGATTAAAATAGATTTTTAAGACTGGATTTAGGTTTGGTATAGATACGACCAGTATAGAAAGTCAACGATTTTTTACACTAGATATACATCCAGTATAAAGTTTATATTTGTTGCGCTTATAACCGGTGTAAAGAGTGGGCGTCCAATAAAAAATGCCTACTCTTTATAACAGTTATTGCTATAACCAGTCCAAAAAGTGAGTTTTTTTTAATTAAATTTCATAATTAACAGTTTTATCCACCTAAAACGTTCTAATAACCTGATTACAAGCTAATTATGTGGCAATATAAATTCAACAGTCAGCCCAAATATTCCATTCTCAGGCTGGGTTATGGATTTCTTGTGCGGAACCTTTTTCCATAAATAGTCCAGTGAATTGTGATACAGGAATATTATGGAAATACTCCCCTTGTTGCATCTCCTGAGGAGAGCTATAAGATTCTTCACAACAAGTGTTCGTGCGAAGATATGGAATCCTAGTTGAAGTCATAGGGCTCCAATAATCATTAGAAAAAAATTCTCTAATCAGATTTTCTCTTCCTATGAAAGCTTCTGGAGAACTATACAATAAAAGTTCTAGCAAAGCTTCATTATAGCGGCTTTCTCTAGCCAATTTTTCTATGTAATTTCATGTTATAAAAGTATAGTTACCTTAAAGTTTTTCTCTAATTCTATAAATAGCTTGTCTTTTATAGCTATTTATTTGTTCTACAATGTTGTTTAATTCATTTTTCTATAATTCTTTTGAGTGATTCTGCACCCATTTTTCTTTATATAAGAAATCTAAGGTTAGATTCTCCATATGTTGGTTAAAGAGTAATTATTTCCTACTACTCATATGCTATGAATTTCTATCAGCATTCCAAAGATAAACAGATTAGAGGTTTACCTATGTATGGGTCCAGCACGCTTCCTTCAATCCTTTGTCGCTTCAACCTCGTCTCCTCACCTTCTCGCCTTTACTCTGTCTCTGGCAATGTCCAAACGCCTGTCCTTCAGCTTCAACGGACTCTTTGGCCAACAGGATCTAAGGCTTACATCTTTTAGGCTTAAGGCTAAGTACTAAAAGGATATTCAAAATATGCTAGACACACACATGGTGTGACCTCACTCTCTCATCTTTCAAAGACTAAAGATAATAACATATGAGATTGGAAAATAAAAACTCTTTATTTACTTAGGCTATTGCCATTGTACAAACACTCATAAGCTCTCTAAGTTAGCTAATGGTGGAATCGTCTCCTTAAAGCTTCAACCTGTCGAAAATAAATAGACGCACCAGAGTTTTTTTACTCTAATTCACATTATACCCTAGTTATCTTACTAGAGTTACTTTTTCTAAATCTTTAGGCAAGTCACATGTCGACTGTTCAAAAGATTATTTTTCTTTTTCTTTTGTCTGCCATTTTTCTTGTCGGCAAGTTTTCTCTCTCTGTCGGCAAGCTACCTTTTATAGATAAGACATGAATGACTATCTTTTTTCTTTATCTGCAATAACTGGCATAAGATTCTTCTCGTCTTTTCACTGGCACTGATGTCCCCCATACATACTTTTATTGCATAGGCACTGATCTGGGCCATGGTTCCCTTAAGCATCTTTTATTTTTTCCTAGCGATTATGACTTGTGTATTACTGCAGGAATAAACCCATGCTTGGTTTTGTTGAACCTCTTTTTCTAGTTGGTGTGTTTTCCATAGCCCAACCCCGAGAATGGTATCAGAGGCAAAAAGAAAAAAATAAAAAGAATAAAAAAATTTGGAGAATCTTCTAGAAATACATCTACAAACTTAGTTGATGAGTTTCTAAGAAATTTAAAAGAACAACAAGAAAAGGATTCTTACCAAAAATGGTTACACCTTCTTAGTTCTGAAGAAAGAGAAGCAATATTTGATTCAGATTAATGAATCAAAACAGTTGGAATAATATAGAATTAGAATTCCAAAAATATGATATAGAAAAGAATCTATTACCTGTTAATAGTTTTTTAGAAACAAGTCAATCTTCAGCAAGATTAGAACCTTTAGTTCCCTTTAGTGAAAATTATTTACGAAACTGTTGGCAACTAAATTGGACTAATATATTCCTATGGAAAAAATTAGGAGAAGAAAATAAAGTTTTTAATAAAATACTAGTAACTTCTTTAGTTATTAGCAATAATAAACAAACTTTACAAGAATTATCAAAACCATTATCTTATGAAGAACAGGAAATAAAAGAAAAACTTGCTAAACTTAAAAATAATCAAGATTTAGAAGAAATAAAAAAGAAAATAAAAGAAAAGCAAATCAGTTGGAATAGTCTTAATAAAAGACTAAATCGACATGAGAAAAAATTAGAAGAAGTAAAGAGAAGCTTAAAAGAAATAAAAAAAAATACTTTCTAATATGGCAGAAGTATTAGGAATACTTAACTACCCTTAATGGATAGATTAAAATTAAAAAGGCAATTAATAGAAAAAGAAATATAAAGAAAATAGCTTCAAAAACTTATCATAGGTAAAACAGCAACTACCAATGATATAGATGCTCATATAAATACCCTTTCAGAAAAGTTAAGCCTAATTTCAGAATAAATAAGGCTAGAAGGAGAAAGTATAAGAAGAAAAATTCTTTAAGAATGAACCAATATCTCCAAGGTCAGAATTCTTTAGAGAAATAGAAAAACCCATAAGAAGTAGAAAATATTATATGGAGGAATGGGAAAAACCAAAATCCAATGAAAACGAAAATTTATTTAAAGAATTTTTAAAGTTTAAAGAAAAACAAAAAGAAGAAAAAATTTAGATAGAATTTGAGCAATGGAAAAAATTAAAAGAAATAAGTAATGAGAAAAAAGAAATTCTTCCAGAAGAAAAAATAGAAATTTCTCCTATAAGTGATAACGAAGAAACAAAAAGATTAGATTTACAAATAGAATAATATCTAGGAACAAAATCACAAGCAGAAGAAATGGAAGAATCTATGATTGGAGAATTAGAAAAAATATCTATCATAGATTTAAAAGAAAATGAAGCAGAATCTTCTAGAGTAAGGAATACAGAAGAAAATAAAGAAGAAAAAATATTAAAGGAAGAAAAAAGTAAAAATATAAAAGAAGAACTACCTAGCAGATATACTATAAATGACTATGGTATATTGCACACACCAGATTAGAAGTATAGGTTCAACAAACTCTGGTGTGTAATACACAAGTCATACTCGCTAGGAAAAAAGTAATAGACGCACCATCTTTTCTGGTTATGATGAATTCTTCATTGAACTTAGGGACTTTAGTAGGTTGAGTATGTTGTAACCTAACATGTGCCTTGTCTGGAATAAGCTTAATTCTTATAAGTATTTGGCGGTTAAATTTTAATTCTGGAGCTACTGAGAAGAACTTTATGCACTTCAATTTATCGAAAGCTCCAAAGCTCTCAACTGCCTTATGGATGGTAGATGGCAAGTATTTTAAACATTCTAAATTATTATAATAAAGAACGTCTAAGAACCCAAAATCATATAGTGTTTTGATGATACTGGGACTTGCTGTATCTGGAAGTATTATAACCCGCGGGTATAGACTGTTGTATTCTATGCGCATAGTCTTTACTAATTCTTCATTATTTCCTTAGAAATTCTTCATTACTCAAGGTGTTCTCTAGTAATGGAGGAAATTTTTTTGGATGAGGCACCATAGTTGCTTCTTTATATAATACCTGGACTTTTCCTGCAAATGAATTTTGATTTTGAGGCTTCTTGCCTTCTTTTCTCTCGCGTAAAAGTAATTATTTTACGTCTTTTAATAGATCTTCTTTTTCATGAAAAAGGGTAGTCTCACTCTGATTATTAATCAGAGATTTTATCAGATCTTTTTTACCTGTGTTATTTCTTCCAGTGGGGAAGAGGTTGTTACAGAAAGTGGTTCTATAACTTTATTTCCCTTTTCGAGTTTAGACATTTTGTCTAACTTCCTCTCACTTTTGATATAACAAGAATCTGCTATATCTTTTAATTCTTTTTCCAATTCGAGATTATAGTCAATCTCAGGGCTGGATCCGAGTAAATTAGATAGCTCGTTGCCCATACTTCTAATCTGTTCTTCTAGGGATTGGATTTCCTTTTCTTTTTGGACAAGCTTTTGTAAAAGCTCATCTCTTTATTTTCTGACTACAGAGTATGCAGCTTCTTGCATCTTTAAGACCTTATTTTTTGAAGGACTGTTTTCTTGAAGCTGGTCTCCATACCTGCTCAAAAAGCCAGCTAAGCAATTTTGTTTGCCTTTAATTATAACAACTTTAAAAGAATAACAAGAAAAGAATACACTCCATCATGCTCTTCTCCTTAAAGCAATAGCATCAGGACATTTTTTCTCAATAAAAGCCTTTACCTGGGAATTATCAGTTTGTACTTCAAATTCTTTTGAAACAATCAAATGTTTAAATTTCTTTATAGCCTTGATGACATCAAGAGTTTCTTTTTCATTAATGTCATAATTTATTTCTGCTCTTGTAAATTTACCAGATGCATACGAAACTACAGGATTGATTTTGTTATCTTTTATTCTTAATATTGCTCCCCAATTTATATCAGAAGCATCTGTTTGGATGAAAAGATAATCTTCTTCTTGTGGAATCTGTACTGGAACTGCAGTTTCACAAATGATTCTTTTCACCTTTTCTAATTCTTTTGTATCATTAAGGGCTTTTTCCCCTTAACTTTGATTGTAACTTTTCTCTTATTTTAGAACAATAAGGAGTAAATTCTTGGGCATAATTTATTATTCCTAGTATTTGTTCTAATTGTTTTCTTTCTTTAAGAATATTAGGAAATATTTTTATAGAATTAATTATATTATCTAATAATTCTATTTTTCCATTTCCTATTTTTCTTCCAAGAAATTCTATTTGTGTTTTTCCAATTATTGTTTTCTTCCTTGAAATGACTAATCCATTTTCTTTTGCTTTCATTGAAAAAACAAACAAATATTTTTTATGATCTTGTTCATTTTTTGAATATACCAAAATATCATCAATATATACTATTATAAAATGATGATATTTATTAAATATTCTATCTATTCTTTCTTGAAAGATAGAAGGACTTGTTTTTAATCCCATAGGCAATACATTCCATTCATAATGCTGTATATTCTCTACATTCTTCTTTTAATTCTATTTATGGAAATGGGATAGGTATTAGCTTTAACTATTGCATTTAATAGCTAGTAGTTAATAACTAATCTCGATTCTCCTCTTTTTATTTTTGAATAATTTCTTACTAAAAATCCAGGACAATTCTTAATCCTAATTTGAGATTCTTCTCAATAGTAGGAGGAAATTCTTCTAAATCTTGTTTAGAATATCTTATTGGTTTTTTATAAACCGGTTTCTTTACCAATACTTCAATTTTTGCCACATAATTGCATCTTTCTGCAAAGGTTCTTGGATTTTCTTCAAAAATATCTTCTAATGCTTTTTGCAGAGTAGAAGTTATTTCAAAAATTTTTATTACAGCTTCTTGCATCTTTAAGACCTTGATTTTTTCAATGACTGTTTTCTTGAAGATGGTCTCTATACCTACTCAAAAAGTCAGCTATGGTAAGTAAGCAATCCATTAGAACCAGTAAAATCGGCAGGGGTAATACTGAATCTAGATTGTGAAGAAAAACCAGAAGAAAAAATATCTTAATGGATAAAAGAAAATACTTCAGTAATAATCCATCAAGGAATGGATAAAGAGAAAGCATATAATTTCATGACCATAACAACTAGTGGAAATGTCGATTATTACTTTCAAAATATTCAACCTAAAGTAAAAGATCATATCTTAAAGGTAGAAACTACCAAAGATATGTTAACAAGACTAGAATCATTGCTTTATTGGGAGTTTGCAGGAACTCAATTAAATCAATCTGAAGAAGACTATAGACATGGTATAAGAGAAGAAGCTAAAATAAAATTAGCTCAATTAAAACTTTGTAATCCATGTTATTACCAAGAATACATATGCCAATTCAAAGAAATTTGGTATAGAGGATACTTTGGCGGACCCTTAGAAGAAGAATATAGAACTTATTCCCAGTTAATTTTTTATAAAATTAAAGAACCATGGGGATCAAAAATGAAAAAAGATTATAAAGAAGCTCTAAAAGCCCAAGATAATAGTACCATAATTGATACTCTAGGCAGAAAAGCTGCTTGCAGTGTGAAGAAACACAAATGTATAGATAAATGGATGACAGAGAAAAATTTTGTTGTAAAAAGTTTAAAGAACCTACATGGGGTTGTGAAGAAAGAAAACCAAATAAAAGGTTTAAAAAATATAATAAAAAATGGAAGATATATAAAAGAAATAAAAACTATAAAAGAAAACCAAAAAATGGATATTGGAAAAAATTTAATAAAACAATCTTTTCTCTGTTTTACCATTCTCTATAGCGTCGACATTAGGTATGGGATCCCTTCTCGTATTTGAGATTCCGTCGGCCTATTTCGCTTTGCTTATTTATTTGTTTATTTTTGATCTGGCTGGGCGATTGGTTGAAGTACTGTGTTAATGGTCTGGATTAGGTGGATTTCGTGTTAATGGTTACGTACTTAATGAGCTGTTCAAGTGATGCTTCTGTATTGGTTAGAGAAGAATGGTACAAAGGAGTTGTTTGTTTGTTTCGGAATTACTATGGTGATTTAGTTGCGCTGTTAAACTTAGTCACTATGGAAGAATATCAACTATCCTAATAGTGTTGATATGAAATTTATAATTTTTTCTTTCTATTCATTGAGTTAAACCTCTTAAGATTTTGTTTCCTATAAGTTCATATCAAGCTGGAGAAATTGAGCTTCTTATCTACAATGCTTTTGTCTCATGACTTATGAATGTCTACGGAGAATTCCAATCATTAAGCTATGTGATGATGAAAACAATTTTAATGTCATGGCTTTCTGATGTTATGAATGGTTCAGATTGATTCTACATATTTTTCCATAGTAATTTGGCATTAAGTCAGCTAAGATGCTCATTTCAGTATGTATAGTTGAAACTTGAAAAGGATTGTGTCAGAGTTACCCTTTGGGTTAAAAGGACCGTAAAAGTATTTAGATATAAACAAAGAAAGAAAAGTGGATTCTTACCTTGAAATGTTAGGGATGTGAGGATTATATGAATGCATAATAAAGTACTTGAAAGCAAACCTTGAAAGTTTGAAACTTGGCATAGTTACATGAAAGAGAAAAATAAATAGATAGCTCCACATGCTAAAGGATTTTTTCCTTCCTTTGATAGAATGCACCACCCTCCCCAACCAAAAAAAAAAAAAACTTCTGTGCTGGATTTAAAGAAATAATAAAATAGTAAAATGATTGGGAATAACCAATAGGGCTTCATGATGGCTCATTAAGGATGAATGCAGGCTAGCCAATTGAAGTCTAAACCTCCTTTAATAGTGATTGACTTGGAGGTGTGGTTTCCTTCAAGTTTCAACTATAGGCTGGTGGTTTGGGGTTGAGGTTTCTTGTTGTTTGCGTATATGTGAATTTCTTAGATAAGATGTCAGTATTATATTTGTTTTATTTATAAACTTCTGGGCTTGTTTTTCTTCAATTATTTTGTTGAGGTTTCCTTTTATTTGTTGAACAATTTTTGGGAATACTTAATGCCTTGTAAGAGTTTTACACAGACAAAATTTCAAGATAGAATTACATTATAAATTTATTCAAATAGTACTATTAACACCCTCTCACTTAGCATCCCTAGTATAAGTTAGAGTAAGGATTTTTTATTAGATTCCTTTCTGTTTATAATGATGTTATTGCTGACTGTTGTACAAGTACTACCTCCCCCGTCCTTAATATAAGACCCATTGATTTTTTTTAGAGAGATTAAGGAAGGTAAATAAACTACTTAATTGTAACATATGCTACACGATCTCTTTGAAATGAGTAGTTTATAAATCAAACAAATTAGTTTGATGAAAAAAAAATTAATATAAATATTTTAAAGTGATTTATTTAGTTTTTTTAATCTCCCTAAAAAAGTCAATGTGGTCTAATATAAAGGAACGGGGGGAGTATTTATTTTTGCTTATGCATGGAGGCTGTTTTTCCTATTGCTACTAAAAGTGATTATATTTGCAGCAAGCCAAGCGTGCCCAAAGATTGGGATTTGATCCCTTTAATGTTCTGCCACCTTCGGGGTAAATTGCCAGAAATGGTTCCTTGCCTTCAATAACTGTTAGGCTTTGTGTACTGCATGAAGAAAAAAGAGAGAGGAATGTTCAATTTCTATTTTTATCCAGTGAAATTCCAATTGCGAGAAATTGCAGTTTTTTTTTTAATCCTGTAATATTGATGCCATTTTTTACAGGTGTGATGTGTATATTTCCTAATTATTCATTATTTGCTGGTATTTTTATGTTAGAATTCAAAAATTAAAGACTTTTCAAATTGCTTAATCTTGTGAAGTTTTTATTTGCAAAAAGTAAAAAATTGAGTTTTTTATTCTTGCGAAATTATTCTATGATTGTTTTTTATTCATACTGAATTTTTCCTTGAGAATTAAAAGAATTTCAGTTTTTATATTCATGTTGAATTTTTATGTAAGAATTATAATTCTCATGGAAATTTCCCTTGAAAATTTCCGTGAGAGTAAAGTCTCTTTGAATTTTCTCACGCAAATTTTGAATCTCAACAGTTTTTGTTTTTCTGATCTAATTAAAATCTTTGAGAAAATTTTAACGTCATTCTCACAAATTTTTTCTCATGATTTGGGGGTAACCAAATTTCTTAATTTATCCTCTAGGCCTGTGATGATGGCTACAGAAATGAAATACATAGATTGAGCCCAGAATGAGCTCCTCCATCATTGTGCGATGTTGGGAGCGGCAAGTAGTGTAATTACTTGTTTTGGTGTTGAAAACACAGACAAAATTCGAAACATGCATGCTTTTCGGCGAATTGGAAGCTCTTGTTTGATACTGAAACGTTTCAATGAGCTAGTCGCAAAGCCTCATTTGAATTCAACTCGGGAAGTTTCTGTGGGATTCTCGTCATCTTCAAGCTATGGCTCCAAGAATGGAGAAGATGAGTGGAACGATGCTTGGGAAGCTGCTTGGTTGCCGGAGGACCTGACGCCGAAGGCCCGTGCTTCATGGGAGACCGATGTGAATTTCCTGTCAGAGGACTCCACAACAGTTCTTTCGGCGGATGTTGATGCGGAGACGAAGGCTTTTGTTGAGGACATGAACGAGAATTGGAATGACAGGCGAAAAGGGTCTAAGGCTCAGCAGCAGGAAAAGCTGCGTGAGGGTGGTAATGGTGCACTTTATAGCGTCGAGAATATGACGAAGGATTATCGGTTGAAGAAGCAGAGGATACATGCGAATCTATGGATGAAGGAGATTGAGAAGATGGAGGAAGCCAAATTGGGGGATTCCACTGTGGGTGGTGGAGACGTTATTGAGAGATTCCTCGATAGCTGCTCCGAGTATGCCTTTCTCTCTCTCTCTCTCACTCCTTTGTCTGACAACTGTTTGATGAAATGCTAACGAAATTTGTGAATTTGTGAATAATACAGTTGATTCTGGTTTTGTGAATTTTTGTTTCCAACAGTCACCATACATGAGTTCAACAACAACAACAAAGCCTTATCCTATTAAATGGGGTCAGCTATATGGATCATACGACACCATTGTGCTCTATCAAAAACTGAATCCTTGGTTAAGTTATTGACCAGGAGATCCCGCTCAATGACCTCGTTGAGCGTTCTCTTTGGCCTTCCTCTATTCCTTTTAACCGGGCTCCATACTATTTGATCCACCCTCCTCACTGGCGTATCCCTTGGCCTTCTTTGTACGTGTCCAAACCACCTAAGACGGTTCTCTGCCATTTTCTCCTCAATAGATGCCACTCTAACTCTTCCCCGTATTTGTTCATTACGAATCTTATCCTTTCTTGTATGCCCACACATCCATCTCAACATCCTCATCTCAACTACCCAACTTTATGCTCTTGCTGTCCTTTTAAAACCCAACATTCACTTCCATAAAGTATTGCTGGTCTTATAGCAGTGCGATAAAACTTTCCTTTTAATTTATCTGGTATTTTCCGATCACATATAACCCCAGTAGCCTTTCTCCATTTAAACCACCCGGCTTGAATTCTATGATTAACATCCTCCAAAATTTCATCATCCTTCTGTATAATTGATCCCAAATATTTGAACTTATCTATTTGTGGAATAACTTGATCTCCCAATTTGATCTCTAAGTTATTTCTAACTTGCCTCTTATCAAAATTTCACCATACATGAGTTCATGCTTGCAAAATTCTGAAAATCCGACTGTATGCTGAAAAATTAGATTGTGTGATGTCTTCCTAGATGATGGAAACCTGTTCGTGATTTCCCTAAAGCAAGTTCGTTATTTCGCTTCGGGCTAGTGGCAAGTGTGATAATAACTCATGTCATTACATATCCACCAAAAAACAAAAGAAAACAAAAGGCTTATGTCATACTTTCTAATCGGTTTCTTGATTTTTCGCTGAATTCATAGATATTGGCTAGTACTCCATAAAATATCAAAATGTCCCAACCTTACTTTTGTCAAACGGTGAAGTTGAAGTTGCTTCATGAGAGCATTGAGTCTTACTGATTGAGGATTTTAGATAATTGCTGTTTATTCAAGCATGAGTTTGATTGCATAAGTGGTTGGATGATGCTAATACGGGTCATGGTTCTTTGTTACTGAGATCACATTATATAAATCACTATCAAGCAATGATTTGGAACATTGCTGCAGCTTCCCTGACACAGTTATGTATGGAATTTCTGTGAAATTTTGGGAATTGTCACGATTTGTGTTGGAAATTTTGTGGATTAGTATGCCTGGACATGGCTCAACTACTTTAAGTTTTGATTGTATCTTTCAGGTTTTGGTAATTTGTTGTATCTCATCTAAACAATAAATTTTTTGTATGTTTATCTAAACAATCAACGATCCAAAGAGAACGTTCAACGAGGTCATTGAGCGGAATTTCCTAGTCAATAACCTATCCAAGGATTTAGTTTTTGATAGAGCACAATGGCGTTATATGATCCATGTAGCCGACTTCATTTAATGGGATAAGGCTTGTTGTTGTTGTTATTATTGTTATCTAAACAGAGTTTCTCGTGCAACAAAATATAAGATCATGGTTTAATTTTGCAGCAATATTTGAACATTAAAAGCATATAATTATGAGTTTCCATAATATCTTTTTCAGATGTTTTATCCTCAGTTTTTTTTAATAATTTGTCTTCAGATATTAAGATGTCTACAATACTGTACTTGCTTTCTGAGAAGTGTAGTGAATGCCTAAAAAATGACAGGTTATAAAGGGAAACTGTTGGTTTTCATCACCTGTTAATTTTATATTGTGTAACCTTTTATATGCTTTTAATTTACGCCTGTCTTTCACGATATATACTATTTATGAATGTTAATTTGTTTGCTTTGGACAAGTGTAGCATTTTTTACTCTGGTAACAATGATCTAAACAATGCAAAAGTTCCAAGTTCTTCTGAGTTAAAAAATGCTCCCGATGGTTGGGAAACAACTGCAAAAACTCCAGATGGAAATATATGGGATATGTCACAGAGAGAAGAAGATATTCTTCTCCAAGAATTTGATCGCCGAATTGCTTATTGCAAATTTCAGGTGCATTTAACTATAAGTTGAATTCGTGCCTTGCTAATTCTAATATTAAGCATTGATATCGCTCATGGAAATATATGATCATGGAGTTCATGAATATGTTCTGGTATGCAGATTGCAAGTTTTATAAAGACTCATATTTTCAGCCGGAGAAGACCGATAGACGGATGGAAATACATGATAGAGGTAGTGGGACCAAATGCTAGGAAAGGAAAAGGTAGTGTTTCTAGAGTGCCTACCCTATCTGATGCATCTACCCAACCCTTCAAGGAGGATAAGACTTCAGTGGAGAAAACTTACCTTGAGGGAAGGTAAGCATGTATTGTGTATTCTCATTAACAGTGTAAAGCTCACAGTTATATAGCAACCTTGTCTTAAGATGAAAGTACCATGTTTTACTGGGAATCTTTGATCTCGATGGCCCAGCATGAGGTTTTGCATTTAAGATTCCGACTCTTGCTCTTCTATAAAATGAGATTATGCAATGTGTTTCATGAGTCATGGATGGGTTTTTTCTTTTGTTTTTTCCTTCACGAACTTTGTTTTCTTGAATTTCTCTTGAAAGTACTCAACATTCTCTGTTCTTTTTTTGGGCTTCATTTTGATTGAGAAAATCATTGATGCTGGCCTGTGTGGCTGTTGACGAAGCATAGGGAAACGCATTTCCTGATTCCTTTCCTGAAATAACGACTCTGTCTAAATTAGATCTCTTATATTTCTGAATGCGGTTGTGTATAGCATCAACATCTCATCATTATATTCATCCACTTTTTCCTTAATATCTTTTGCATGGAAGGAATCTAGACTGGACTTCGTCTTGGTTAGTCAAATTTCATATACTAATTAATCATTTCTTGGTTTTCTAGTTGTTTATTTTTAACTAACTATCCTCTCCAGTTATTGGAGAATCGCCTAAAGTATTTATTTTTTATACGGAGTCACCACAAAATATCATATTATTGTACAAAAATCTCTCCTCTATGAATTTATAATTGATTTTTGTAGGATTTTTTTTTTTTTAAGTTTTGGGAGAGTTGAGTTAAATACCATGCCACACAAGTTGAGTTGATTGACAAAAAGAATTGGATAGAGTTTCTGCTGGCGGGTTTTGATAGTGTTATTAAATGCTCTGGATGGAACCAATGAAATTAAGGGAGAAACAAATTGCCTAAAAGCAATCAATAGATGGCATGAACATTTATTTGCACTAGATTAAACGTGGCTACCCGTTGTCAAGGGACTACAAACAAGTAATCCTTCTGCCTCCTCTTTTAACATTTTCAGTTGGTTTCTATAAGGAGGATGATCAGTTACATAGATTATATAGTATCATTATGCTTTACCAATAACCAAATATTTCAATAAATTATTAACTAGAAGTTTTCGTTCTGTTCTTTTCAGTATTTCTCTGTCCCATTCTATAAGGAAAGTAAAAACGAAATTCTATGCCCATTAATCTCATGTTTTATTAGTCTAGCTGGGACAACAAGTTGGAGAAGTAGGGAGTAGTATTTACAGTCTCCAAAGATTTGAAAAAAAAAAAGGATTACTTGAAGCATCTTTCGGCTCTTGATGCTCGCTCTTATGGGTAAACGACATCGTGCCGCTCCTGTACGTCGGCTCCATGTTCGTCCCCCTACTTCTCTGCTTGCTGTTCTAAAAATTGTCTGAGACTGTAAAATCTATTTAGTCTATTGTTCAGAAATCCTAGAAATTGGATTGCCAGCACAACATTTGTGTGTGTGTGTAAAAGAGCTTCACAATAAAGTGGGAAAATTTGTATCAAAAAAAAAAAAAAAAAGCGGGAAAAGTTTTTTATGGACAACTTGACTTTTCTAGGTTAAAATATAATTATAAAAAATTCTTTAGAGGAAGGATGTCAAATTCATGTGCAGGATTTCCGAACTGGGTAAGTTGAAAGAAGCACAATCATGTCACATTTGTGACTAAAACTTTCTGACAAGTAAAGAAAGAAACCTCTGATTAATACAAATATCAACTAACATCTTAAAATGGGCCTTTGAACATTGATCCTGGGAATAATAACACCTAAAGCCTATAACACAGTCAGGATACTAAATACTACTCATAATATAGTATAATAGTTAATGTGGATTGATAAAGTCATATGCATAGTCTCTACTATCAGCACACAATATCTAGTAAAGTCATTAGAATGTCAAATCATGAGAATGTATGCAAATAAAGAACCTACATTAGCAATATACATCTATTTAGCAAACAAACATAAAGGAGGATGTTATACATATTAAATAGCACAACTAAGCCTTAGAAGCCTTCTCATTTGGATCGACAACTAAGTTAACTCTTGAAAAATATTAATAATTATAAGGTGAGACAAACATTTTAATAATCAACATCCCTACTCATTATATATACTATTAAGTGCTTGAGTGGGAGAATTAGAAAACCACATCAATAATTTATACAATAACATCAATATAATAATCATATGAACATAACAATACAATATAACGATGCACCTGCCCATCTTGGCCTTATCACTCTTGACTTAAACCTATGTAACTGGTTACTCTAAAAGATCACTGATTATGTGATGTGGTTTAGTCAAAATTCACATAGTATACAATTGGACTATAGGTCCACCCTTATGGAATTGTTAAGGTGTCATAGTCTATTATAGAATTATTGAGGTATTTGGCCCTTCATGGAATTGTTGAGGCAAAGGCTAACTATTCTGTACTAATAGAAGCTTAACCACATGGTAAATAAAATAAATCTCCATAACTGTAACACAACTCATTACCAATATCATGGAACCCAATTATGGAACTTGCTCATAGAGCATATCCATTGAATGTAATCATGGAACTATTAACATTTGAAATGCATATTCATACCCATAATCATATTTCATAGTATTCTACGAATTAACTCTCATAGTACTCTTGAATCAAAATATAGAATTCTCATTTTCATAGTATCAAGTCACACAAGGCAATTTACAATATTTAATATTATAGTACTTCAAATATAACTATATATATACACATTATTCATCTTAAAATCACATTTCAAAACCAGTCACAAACACAAATTACATATGTAATAAGTGAAAAGTTGTTATATCTCACCAAAACTAATTAAAGTACTATAAAAGAGGAGACACGTGCTTTCACCAATCAATATGCATAATTATTATAAATGTACATCAATAAGATGCTTAATTTACACAATAATATAATTTCAAATAAAAACTCACTGCCTCCTCCAACTTTAATTTATTCAAAAATTGCCAATGCATTATCATATTTTAATTTCTCTATCCCAATCACATATTTATCATCCACTAACATGATTTAACACATTGAAATTGTAAACATTGAATTTTTCCTCCAATCATAAAAAAATTACTCACTTTAATCTTTAAGAAAAATAATACAAATTCCTCAATTCCTCCAATCACTATTTCAATAGCAATCTTATATTTTTCTCAACTCTATTTTGCCCATTTAAATTCTTATTTAATGTTAAATTCCTCAAACTATCCAAACACACCTATTTTCAATACTTAAAGTTTCACCTAAAATTTTAAATATTTATATTTCATTATAAACCTCAAAATTAATCCATACAATCATCAATATCAAATTATTAGAAAAATAATCAATTTAATTACATAAATTTAAAATTTTTAATTTTACCTCTAACTTTTAAATCTCACTTATAATGCCCATAATCTTCATTCCAACATTAAATCACATTATTTCTAGATTTCAATAACCCATTTGAACCAACTATTAACTCACAATTATTCAATTTAATCAAAATCCCTAATTTTTTTCAATTAAGGGTTCTGCCAAAAATGTCTATTTTTAATTTACAAGTTCAAGCAACAATCTAAATTAATTAAATATCAATTATACCTCTAATAAATATAACTCAATCATTAAACTCAAAGTTAATCGATAAAATTATCATATTCAATCATATAAATCTTCTAACATTTAAACCTAACTCTAAATCTTTTAAATAATGTAATAAGAAAATTCTAAAATAATTAAATATAAGTATTTACTTACTTCTATAATCTTATAGTTCCCTTTTGTTAAAAATTCATACTTGTTTCAAACTTTAATATTTAAATTTGTTTTGTTCTTAATCAAATTTATACTAATAAAAAACTCTCATTCAATAGAAAAATATTTGTGAAATATGTACTGTGGTTTGGAGATTTTAGGAATGAGAATTAGAGCTCAAGAATATCTCAAAGCTCCAAAAACGGAGCACTTAGCTTGAAGCTCTACGCAAATGGAAAGGAGGATGAGAAAGACGGAGGGGAGTGTTGTGTGGGTTTTAAAATAGGTGTGGGTCCCACCAACGGAGGTTAGTCTGAGTGGTAAGCGGCTCGGTATCGCTTAAGCGAGGTCTCGAGTTTGAGCCTTGGCTTACGCAGAAAATCCCTGTTGGGAGACTCACCCACCATAGCCAGGTGCGCGACACGGGTCGGATCAGGATGTAGTCGGGGCAAAACTCCGGTGAACCGGGTGGGAAAAAAAAATAGGTGTGGGTCCCACCATTTTTTTTAATTCTATTCTTTCTCTTTTTATTTTCTTCTTTTCTTTTATTCTTTCATTTTCTTTTCTTTTTTCTATTCTATCCCTTTATTTTCCATAAAAATATTATTTGAAATTTGCCCTTAAAAATATAAATTATTGTTGGCAATTTCTCTGTACTAAATTGATTACATGGTAATTTCTAACCATCTTAAAATAATCCATTAAATTCAATTTAATATTAATAAATATATTAAATTTTCAATCACTTTTTATTATTTTTTAAATTTATTATTCTAGATATCATATAATGTATTTGATCTAATTTAAATATCAAATTATTTAATAAATTGCACTATAATAATACTTAAATACTATAAATAAAAATTAGGATCGATAATGAACCTCCTAACCTAA
Organism: Leucaena leucocephala; assembly: GCA_037074615.1. NCBI lineage: Eukaryota > Viridiplantae > Streptophyta > Magnoliopsida > Fabales > Fabaceae > Leucaena > Leucaena leucocephala. The sequence goes on along the minus strand of CM073565.1, from coordinate 15,846,376 downwards.
CCAAGTACTAGGTGATGGACCGCCCGTCTTTATATCCCCTCGTCAGTCAACCATGGATTTACTACATAAATGCTATCACCTCCATGCTACACTAGGTGGTAAAGTTTCAAATACCCTAGGGTGTGTGCGAGATGCGTGTAGAATAGAGGATCGCTAGGGAATGCCACTAAACAACCCTTAAGCCCAACAAGAAGCAACAACCAGCATAGTAATTACAAGACCTACCCCGAACGGACGCTTGTAACCAGCCAAAGGTTGAAGAGCTCTATGTAGACCAATTAGTGACGACCAACCTGATAAGGTCTACATGGGGGAATACTTACCAGCTGACATACGAGACAGCCTCGTCAACTTCCTACGCCGCAACTATGACTGCTTCACCTGGTCCCATGCAAACATGACAAGCATCAACCCCTAACTGATGATGCACTAACTCAACGTGGACCCTGCATACATGCCCGTCAATTAGAAAAGGCAGAAGTTCGCATCCAAACGTAACATGTTGAATTTGGCTGTATTATCTAATAGAGGGATGAATTGGGTGATTTTAAAAATTTTGAAAACTCTAAATATATTTGAATGAAATTAAAAAGTAGAGTTTAGAATGATATCTTTGAAAGAAGAAGTTGATGAATAAATGTTACACAAGGCAATTTATACTAGTTCAACCTAATCTATTTGGCATACGTCTAGTCCCCAAAATTCCTCTGAGTGTTCTACTATTCTCCAAAATTAGTTAGGCTCTTGGCACCTCAGTACATTAATTGTGAGAATCCAGCCATTTCCCCTTACAACCTATAAGGTTACTGTAGGGAACTGGAAGACATGCAGTGGAAATTAACTTTAAAATTTTTTCAGTCCTTGCCTGGATCTACCGATTGTGTTTAAGTCAAGTAGAAAGAGTTGTTACCTTCGATATTCGAATTATTGGTGGCTCGGGGATTCCGACGTTCGGGATGCCTATGCTCTCTTTTTGATCGCGAGAAGTCGATGACTCAGATCGGCTTCCTTTACCGGTATCTACACGAACAGCGTTCCAATCACAAACGACGTGCTAGCACATCTTGTCCTTCTAGGGTTTTTCTCAAGAATCCGTCATCACCGTCTCTATTTAGCCGTTTCTTATCTGCAAACCTTTTACACTCTCACACCGAAAACCCTAGCCCCTAATGTCAAATATATAGGATGCTATCGGTGTTCTGACGGATATTAGATTTCAGAATTAATCCTAAATTAATTATGAAATTAATACAATATCATATATATTGCATAATCTGATAAGAAATCAATTAAATAAATATGGTTTCTTATATTAAATCTGTCCCACATATTTAATTCACCTATTCATTTAATTTAAAATAAAGATATGACAGAATTATATTTGATTTATTCTCATAAATCAAATTTGAGATATTATATTATATCATATCAATTTAAGTTTCAAATTCAAAAGTGATAGAGATTTAATTTATCCTTATAAATCAAATCTTATAAATATCTCTTATATCATATAATATATATATACGAATTTATATATATATATACGTCCACCCTAGATTATTCATTGAATCTGGACATATCTTAGATTCAATGAATCTGAACATCATAGCTCGTGTTGGTCTATTTTGTGTGTGACCCTATAGGCCCACATGAAGTTCGCAGTTGACTATTTACTATACTGACTTATAAGTCGTAAGCGGTCTCTAGCAAGATATCATGACTACCCAAATCATGTGAGGATCGATGAACGATATAACCTTTCATACAACCATATCACGTCCTTTTTGTCAAACGATATTTTGGTCATGGATGAGGCATGAAGAACGTCATCCTCCTATTCCTGACTGATACTTTCTCGATCCTTGAATAGTCTGACTATAGAAATGGAACTACCTTTCCTTTATAGTATGGCCATACATTTCTCAGACTCACTCATCGAGGGGCCCAGTAATATTTCTCTACTAATGTGAGTGACAAATTCCATCTTGACCATTCACATTCCTCCGCATGAAAAACCATTAAGCCTGAACATAGTCTTTATGATCACTCAGTCAAAACACAATCGGTAGATCTAGGCAGGGACTGAAAAAAAATTTAAAGTTAATTTTCGCTGCGTGTCTTCCAGTTCCCTACACTGGTATCAGAGCCGTGCCGTTTTGTATTTAAGTTAGGTTTGATTGTTGATACATGCGATGTATGTTAAATTTCTTGGTCGATCATATGATAACATGTGCGCTATATCTGACTAGTTATTTCTATAATTCGAATTGAATATGCATATTGTATAATCATTGTGCGAACAAAATCGTTATGAACGTATGAGATTATGTATGACATATAGGGAATCCGAATTGAAACTGAAATCGTTTGTTACCTATGTGTTCTATTATGTGTAAATCGGTGATATATGTTAAATGATTTTGATCAATTAAAATTGACGGGGATATAAGAAAACTGAATTAAGATTCTTAATTATGTGTAAAGCGGGACCGCCGTGGCTACCTGGTCATAGCGCAACATAATCGTAACATTTATTGATGTATAGGAATGTTTTAGTTTTGTAATATTTATTGCCCTTCACATAATATGAATCTTGATTCTTGAATGTTTGGGTATGGTGAACAATATGGCTCTAGATTACAAGTGCTATAATTTTTCTAAATATGGCATGTGTATCGTGTCTTCCTCTATTTACTCTCGATGTATATTCTCTTCTCTTCTCACTCCCCTCGAATGTTAAAACGAGGTTTCTTTATATAATTTTTCTTTTTCTTATTAGAGAACTCCTCTCATTGGCTTTAGGGGACTTAGGATAGGTGAGCCATATTATATCACGTTTAAAATTATGCATCTTATGATTATATTACTGCATGTATATTTTATATGCATATTACTTGTATGAGATACAACTGAGATACATGCATTCTTGTAAACTAGATAGTTAATTAAGCCCTCTAAATGAAATCTTAAGTCATAATGCCATCAATTTATGAATACTTATCAAAACCTCAATCGCTCACTTGTAGGCTCCATCAAAGTGGGTGCATTTGAGTTATATTGGGGAGATAAGCAAGAGTAATGGTGCTACTCGCATATGTTTGTTATTATTTGACTTAATTGAGATTAACAAAATAATTTTGGGTCTCAAGGCATTAGATGGGATTAAAACATGTCAGATCATATGATGATAAAATCCCATGAACATCTAAGAGTTACATTTGATGTAATTAGTAAAGGTGTTACCTATCTAAATAACTTGATTTTAAGCGTCCTGCCAAAGCGGACTTAAGTTTAAGCCAAATATAGATCTTAGCCCACTAATTATTACATTAAGGGTTATTTATTTAGTGGGAGATTGCTAATTCAATTGCATATTTTAATTGTAGAATCATGACGACTAGTAATACTGCTACATTATCGTTGCGATCTGTCCTTGAGAAGGACAAACTCAATGGGATAAACTTTCTTGACTGGTTCAGGAACTTGAGAATTGTTCTCAAGCAGGAAAGAAAGGCACATGTTTTATATCAACCCATTCCTAAGGAGCCAGCAGCCAATGCTCCTAGAGCTCAAAGAGATACTTACACAAAGCATAAGGAAGAATCTGTCGATGTGGGATGCCTGATGCTTGCCACCATGGTTTCGGAGCTCCAAAGAGATCTGGAACACATGGGGGCTTATGAGATGATTGGGCATCTCAAGGAAATATTCCAGCAACAGGCAAGGCAAGAGAGATATGAGACCACTAAGGCCTTATATTCCTGCAAGATGGCTGAAAGTACATCAGTTAGTGCTCATGTCTTAAAGATGAAAGGGTACATTGATCACCTTGAGAGGCTTGGATTTCCCATAAGCTAGGAGTTAGCTACGGATTTAATCTTGAACTCACTCCCAGAAAGTTATGACCAGTTTGTCATGAACTACAACATGAATAACATGGAGAAATCTATTTCTGAATTGCATGGGATGCTTAAAACTGTTGAGCTGAGTGTTAAGAAGAAGCCCAGTACTATTTTAATGGTTCAGAAAGGAAAGGGTATGAAGAAGAAAGGCAAGGGCAAAAGGAAAGGTCATGGCTCATCAGGTAAGACCAAAGAGTCAGGCAAGTCTGAAACCAAGCCTGCACCAAAGAAGGCAAAGCCTCTAAAGGAAGAAGTCTATTTCTTCTGCAATGAACCTGGTCATTGGAAGAGGAATTGTAAGCTCTACCTCAAAGATATGAAAAAGAACAAGAAGGATAGCGGAGCTATCGCTTCAGGTATTTATGTTATAGACACTCATCTCTCTATTTCCACTACATGGGTATTAGATACTACATGTGGTTCTCATATTTGTACAAATATGTAGGGTCTAAAGGATAGTAGGAAGCTGAAGAGGGGCAAAGTTGACCTACGAGTTGGAAACAGAGCAAGGGTTGCTGCTTTAGCTGTAGGCACTTACGAATTAGTTCTGCCCACTGGGCTTTTGTTAGTTTTGAACAATTGCTATTATGTTCCTGCTTTGAGTAGTAATATTGTTTCTCTTTCTTATTTGGATAAGGAATGTTACATTTCCATTGCTGGGAATAGTAGATGTTCTATTTATCGTAATGATATTTTCTATGCCCTTGGAACAACCCAATCATGGAAATATCTATAACATAACCACCAAAAGGGTCAAACCAAATGATTTGAATCCGGCATACCTCTGGCACTGTCGTCTGGGCCACATAAATAAGAAACGCATTTCTAAACTCCATCAAGATGGATTTCTCAACTCATTTAATTTTGAATCATATGATACTTGTGAGTCTTGCTTGTTAGGAAAGCTGACAAAGTCACCTTTCACTGGGCACAGTCAGAGGGCCACTGATTTATTGGGCCTCATACATACAGATGTGTGTTGACCGATGAATACAAATGCCAGAGGAGGTTATTCATACTTTATCACATTCATAGATGCTTTTAGTAGATATGGGTACGTCTATCTAATGAAACACAAATCCGAATCTTTTCAAATGTTCAAGATATTTCAAAATAAAGTACAAAACCAATTTGGCAAAATAATTAAAGCCCTTCGATCTGATCAGGGTGGTGAATATTTGAGCCAAGAGTTCATTGATCATCTTAGGAGTTGTGGGATAGTCTCACAATTGACTCCTCCAGGAACACCACAATGGAATGGCATTTTTGAATGGAGAAATTGAACACTATTAGATCTTCCACTATCCTTTTAGGGCCATGCCCTAGAGATAGCTGCATTCACACTGAATCGTGTTCCATCAAAGGCAATTGAAAAGACTCCGTATGAGATATGGACTGGGAGGAAACTTAGTTTGTCTTTTCTCAAGATTTAGAGATGTGAGGTCTATGTTAAGCAACAAGCCTCAGATAAATTAGCGTACAAATCCTCAAAGTGCCTTTTTGTGGGATATCCTAAGGAAACCAAGGGATATTATGTCTACAACCCCGCTGATAACAAAGTGTTTGTTGTCAGAAATGGTATCTTTTTTGAACGATAATTTATCTCTAAAAGAACCAGTGGGAGCAAGGTACGCCTTGAAGAAGTTTGAGAGCCACAAGACACCATAGAACTACAGATGGAAAATAGAGAAGACTCACAACAAGTTGTTGAGACTCCTCAAGTCACGCAAGGTCCACGGAGAACTAATAGGGCACGACTTCATCCTCAGAGATATGGATTTCTGATTTCTGACAATCGTGATATGTTGCTCATTGAGTATAATAGCCGACTACCTATCGAGAAGCTATAGTGGGACCAAACTCTGAAAAATGGCTTAATGCCATGAAGTCTGAGATGTAATCATGTACGATAATCAGGTTTGGACCTTAGTCGACCCACTTGAAGGTTTAAAAACTGGGTGCAAGTGGGTTTTTAAGGAGAAAATTGACATGGATGACAATGTAAATGTCTTCAAGGCACGACTGGTTGCAAAAGGATTTACTCAAACTCATGGTGTGGACTATGATGAGATATTTCCCCAGTTGCAATGGCCAAATCAATAAAAATCCTCCTTGCCATTGCAGCATATTATGACTATGAAATATGGCAGATGGATATCAAGACAGCCTTCCTTAATAGAAAGCTCCTTGAGGATGTGTACATGACACAACCTGAAAGGTTTGTACGTTCTGAGAACTTTGGTAAGGTATGCAAGCTTCAAAGGTCCATTTATGGATTGAAGCAAGCATCTCAGAGTTAGAATCATCGTTTTGATGAAGTAGTCAAAGAGTTTGGATTTCTTCAAAATATTAATGAACCTTGTGTGTACAAGAAGGTTAGTGGGAGCACAGTTATATTTTTGGTACTCTATATCGATGACATCCTATTTATTGGGAATGACATTCCAACCTTGCAGATTGTCAAGTCTTGGTTAGGAAAGTCTTTCTCGATGAAAGACTTGGGTGAAGCCACCTACATCCTAGGAATTATGATCTATAGAGATAGATCTAAAAGACTTCTAAGACTCAGTCATAGCACATACATAGATAAAATATTGCATAGGCTCAGTATGCAAGAATCAAATAGGGGTTTCATAACCATGTCTCATGGTATTCACCTCAGCAAGGATTTGTGTCCTAGTACACCTGATCAATGAGATTGCATGAGTAAGGTTCCATATGCCTCGGCTATAGGATCTATCATGTACGCCATGTTATGTACTCGACCGAATGTCTCGTTTGCCTTAAATATGACTAGCAGATATCAATAGGACCCTAGTGAGGGCCATTGGACTGCTGTCAAGAATATCCTTAAGTACTTAAGAATGACTAAGGACTTATTCTTGGTCTATGGTGGATTGGATGACGAGCTTTGTGTAACTGGTTATACAGATGCAAGTTTCCAAATTGACCAGGACGACCTTAAATTATAGTCTGGATACATATTCCTCCTGAATAATGGAGCAGTAAGCTGGAAGAGCTCTAAGCAGGGCACTATAGCGGATTCTGTAACGTAAGCTGAGTATATAGCAACATCTAATGCAGCTAAGGAAGCCGTTTGGATCAGGAAGTTTATTACTGAACTAGGGGTGATACCTACCATCTCATATCCAATAACTTTATTCTGTGACAATAGCGATGCCATTGCATAAGCCAAAGAGCCTAGGTCATATCAAAGGACTAAGCATATACTCAGGCGATTTCATCTCATCAGAGAAATCAACGATAGAGGTGATATAAAAATATGCAAAGTAGCAGGAGAAGACAATGTTGCTGATCCTCTAACAAAGTCGCTTGTGCAGGCAAAGCATAAGCGTCATGTTAGGTCAATGGGAATTAGAAAAATTAATGATTGTACCTAGTACAAGTGGGAGAATGTTGGAAATTGTGCCTTAGGGGCCAATCATTGTATTATGAACATTGTTGATTTATGAATTTCTTAATTATGTTATAATATTATTTGCATATTTACTGTGATGACCATCATTGGATAACTCATGATCTTATCCTAAATGTCCCTGGTCGGTCATCTATGCGGGAGTAGAGATGAAATAAGACTAGTATGACTTTGAAGATGTATAGAGATATAAATCAAAGTCATAGTCACCTGTAAAAGTACAAGGTGTTGGACCGACCCGCTATGATAGAGTTTCATGGGTTAAGTCATAAGCTTCTCTCATATACAAACCATGTCACTATGCCCTTTAACCTGAGATCATCATGGATTCCTACATGACAAACGCTCAGTTCAAACAATACTTTGATAATCAGTTTTATCGAAAAATACATCAATAAATTTTTAATGAATTGCACAGAGATAGTTCATAATTTATCGAATAGTTCTTTGATAAATTTCTTTATCTAATAACTCTTTGAAAAATATTCTTTCAAAATATATATTTTTAGATTTATCGGTATATTTCATAATACATCATTTATCGAAGTATTCTTCGATAAATGGACTTTCTAAATACAGTAGTAATAAATACTGAAGAATATTCTTTTAAACATTTTTCAAATAGACTTTCAAACAATATGTGATCTTTCAGAACATAACATTGTAACATAATTAGAAACATATTTTCAAAAGATCATTTATTACTTTAGATCAAAATCATAAAATCATCTTTTAGTATCTTAGAGCAAGTCACTAGATCATAAGCTCGACTTAATTTATTTATTATATCAGAATAAGTCATGAGCATATAATCATTCAGCAAATAAGATTGTATTATATATTTATGAAGATCATTCATTCAGTCAAATTAAAATTAAAATAATTCATAAGCTCAACAAAGTAATTCACAGGACTATCAATCAGATCTTTAATGTAATTCAATCTAAGAACATATAGATCTTATCGAAGATCTCTTTAATAAATAATCTGATTGAATAATTCATCGATAAGAGCATAATGAATTAGACTTTGAATCTTTCGTGAATATATTTTTCTTCAAAATCAAGACATATTAAACTATAGATAATTCAAATAGATTAATCAATCATTATAAGTAATGAATCATCATCAAAATATTTCAAATAATTAAGTCACCATTATAAATATTAATCAATATTAAAACTTCAATAATTTTCATTATTATATTTGATCTTATAAATTTGTAACTCAAGATTCTAAAGATCATTTTGAGAAGAAATAGATAAGATAATATCTTTTGTAAAAGCAAGTTGAGAAAAATCATTTAGTTCAGTGCTTTTCAAAAACTCATAAATTTTTCTCTTATTTATCGAAGAATTATTCGATTAATTCCTTTATTGTATACTTTCAATAAATGAGTCTTTGAAATCAAAAATTTTTCTTTGAAAACATAATTTTATTGATTGAAAACTTTATCGATCAAGCCCCTGTTTGATAAATGCTTCGATAATTTTAGTCATTTAAAGTCAGAGTCACTTTCTTATTTATCAAAGTTTTATTCGATAAGTAATCTTATCAAATAAGTGTTGGAAGAATTAATATTTTAAACATGACTCAAGCTTTTCCAAAATATATTATGTTACTTATTTTTCAAATGCTTTATCGATAAGCAACCTTATCAAATAGGTCTTGATTAATGCATTTTATAAAACATATATTTTCACAAATTTTTTTCTTATTTATCGAAGAGTTTATCGATAAGTAATCTTATAGATAAGCTTATTGATAAATATTTCATTTATCAAAGAGCTTATTAATAAGTAAACTTATTGATAACCTTATCAATAAATATTCTTTGTCAATTAAAATTATTTTTGAAAACTTTTTTCAATTGTCATTATCAAAATATTAGAGTCTAACATATCAGGGTCATCGAAGTGCAAAAGCTCCTGTACATTAGCTCCATGATGGTGGTGTAGTACCTAGATTGGCTCGCCAACATAGTGGTAGTCTGCAAGAAAAACAGCAAGTGGCGAGTATGCATCGACTTCACCAACCTTAACAAAGCCTGCCTCAAGGACTCCTTCCCCTTGCCTCACATTTACTCCATGGTCAACGCCACCTTCGTACATGAACTACTAAGCTTCATGGACTCGTTCTCTACGTACAACTAGATCCTGATACATCCCAAAGACCAGGAGAAAACAACCTTCATTACGAAATAGGGAATTTAATGCTACAAGGTGATGCCATTTGGCCTGAAAGAATACAAGCGCAACATACCAAAGGTTGGTCAATAATGTTCGCCAACCATATAGGGAAAACGATGGAGGTGTACATTGACGACATGCTGTTAAAGCCTTAAAAGCCGAGAAACTCTAGAACACCTTGAGCAATCGTTCAACGTGCTACGACATTAAAACATGAAGTTAAATCCAGAGAAGTGCTCATTTAAGGTGACGTATGGGAAGTTCTTGATATACCTAGTGTCTTATCGAGGGATCGAGGTGAACCCCCACTAGATCAAGGCCATACTTGACATCCCATCTCCCAAAAGTGTAAAGGACGTGCAGAAGTTGACAGGTCGCATAGCAGCCCTGAGCAGGTTTATCTCTATATTGTCTTGGTAATACCCATATCTCTATTCATAATTGGCTCCATCTACAAATTTCTTGTATATTGGGAATTATACATAATTAAGAATAATTTCTCTATAAAATTATTGAGTGGGACTTTTTGGTTAATAATATTTAAAGATTTGATAGTAGATAGAATATAATAGTACTGTGCGAACTATATAGCTGATCTCACTTAAATCATACCAATTGAGCAACTTGTTGTTGTAAGAATAGTTTCTCCATTGTATATAGATTCCAAATATTAACTAGAGATTTAAATTTAATGTTAAAATTTGTCATGCTCAGTTGTTGCCCTGATACCTTTGGGATTCCAATGGAATTGAAGAAGGAAGTGTTGCTGAATCTACACGAAGTTTCTTCTTCAATTGATACAGCGGAAAACTGGGAAGGTGTGCCACCAGATCAACTCTTGTTTCAGTTAGCTTCAGCCTGGGGAATTGATCTGGAACAGAATGACAAGTATGAAGGGAATTGGAAGACACGCAGCGAAAATTAACTTTAAAAATTTTTCCATTCCCAGCCAGGATTTACCGAATGTGTTTAAGTCAAGGAGAAAGAAGTGTTACCTTCGGTATTCGAGCTTTGGTCGCAACCTCAGTGTCCACTAGTCGCGACTCCTCGCCTCTGGAACTTTCAGTCGCGACGTCCTCAACTTCTAGTCGCGACCTGTCACCTCTGGAGTTGTTAGTCGCGACCTACTCTGCTTCTCGTCGCGACCGGACGTCTCTGGAGTTTGTAGTTGCGACCTCGTCAGCTTCAAGTCGCGACCTGTCTCCTCTTTTCAGATTTCTGACGTTCAGATGCCCGTATGGTCGCGACCTCAGTGTCAATAGGTCGCTACCTTGCTTCGTGTCTCGTCGATCGTAAGAAGTCGATAGCTCAGATCGGCTTCCTCTACCGGTATCCACACGAACAACGTTCCAATCGTGAACGACGTGCTAGCGCCTCTTGTCCCTCTAGGGCTTTCTAGAGATTCCGTCCTCACCGTCTCTATTTCGGCAATTTCTTATCTACAAACCTTTTGCACTCTCCCTGCCCCTTTTTCTCACCTCTGAATGTGTGTGTAGAGATGTGTCGAACCTTAGCCCCTAATGTCAAATATATAGGAAGCTATCGGGCTTCTAATAGGGCCGGGCTTCAGAATTAATCTTATATTAATTCTGAATTAATACAATATCATATATTGCATAATTTAATAAGAAACTAATTAAATAAATATGGTTTATATTAAATCCTTCCCACAGATTTAATTCACCTATTTATTTAATTTAAAATAAAGATAAGACAGAATTATATTTGATTTATTCTCATAAATCAAATTTGAGATATCTTATCAATTTGAATTTCAAATTCAAATTCAAAAGTGATAGAGATTTAATCTATCCTTATAAATTAAATCTTACAAATATCTCTTATATTATATATAATATATATATACAAATTTATATATATATATAAACTATATATCCACCCTAGATTATTCATTGAATCTAGACATCTCTTAGATTCAATGAATCTGGACATCATAGCTCGTATTGGGCTATTTTGTGTGCGACCCTGTAGGCCCATATGAAGTTGGCAGTGGCCCAGTTATTATACTGACCCACAAGTCGTAAGCGGTCTCTAGCAAGGCATTACAACTACCCAAAACATATGAGGATCGATAAACGATGTAACCTTTCATACAAGCATATCACGTCCCTTTTGTCACACGATATTTCGGTCAAGGATGAGGCATGGAGAACGTCATCCTCCTGTTCCTGACCGTTACTTTCTCGATCCCTGAGTAGTCTGAATATAGAAATGGAACTACCCTTCCATTTCAGTATGGCCATACATTTCTCAGACTCACTCATCGAGGGGCCCAGTAATATCTCTCTACGAATGTGAGGGACAAATTCCATCTTGACCATTCACATTCCTCCGCATGAAAAATCACTAAGCCCGAGCATAGCCTTTATGATCACTCGATCAAAAGTGACTTTTGACTAGGTCAAAGCTGAGCGTTTGTCATGTAGGAATCCGTGATGATCTCAGGTCAAAGGGCATAGTGACATGGCTTGTATATAAGAGAAGCTTATGACTTGACCCATGCAGCTCTCTCATAGCGGGTCAGTCCAACACCCTGTACTCTTACATGTGTTTATGACTTTGATTTATATCTCTATATATCTTCAAAGTCATACCAGTCTTATTTCATCTCTGCTCCCGCATAGATGACCGACCAGGGACATTTAGGATAAGATCACGAGTTATCCAAGGATTGTCATCATAGTAAACATGCAAATAATATGATAACATAATTAATAAATTCATAAATCAACAATGTTCATAAGGTAATGATTGGCCCCTAGGGCACAATCTCCAACATCCTCCCACTTGCACTAGGTACAATCATTAATTTGCCTAATTCCCATTGACCTAACATGACACTCATTTTTACTTGCACAAGCGGCTTTGTTAGAGGATCAGCAACATTGTCTTCTCCTGTTACCTTGCATATTTTTATATCACCTCTATCATTGATTTCTCTGATGAGATGAAATCGCCTGAGTATATGCTTGGTCCTTTGATATGACCTAGGCTCTTTGGCCTGTGCAATGGCACCACTATTGTCACAGAACAAAGTTATTAGATCTGAGATGGTAGGTACTACCCCTAGTTCTGTAATGAACTTCCTTATCCAAACGGCCTCCTTAGCTGCATCAGATGCTGCTATATACTCAGCTTCCGTTGCATAATCTGCTACAGTGCTCTACTTAGAGCTCTTCTAGCTTACGGCTCCATTATTCAGGAGGAATATGTATCCAGATTGCGATTTGTGGTCGTCCTGGTCAGTTTGGAAACTTGCATCTGTGTAACCAGTTACATAGAGCTCGTCATCCAATCCACCATAGACCAAGAATAAGTCCTTAGTCCTTCTTAAGTACTTAAGGATATTCTTGACATCAGTCCAATGGCCCTCACCGGGGTCCTGTTGATATCTGCTAGTCATACTTAAGGCAAACGAGACATCCGGTCCAGTACATAACATGGCGTACATGATAGATCCTATGGCCGAAGCATATGGAACCTTACTCATGCGACCTTGTTGATCTGGTGTACTAGGACACAAATCCTTGCTGAGGTGAATACCATGAGACATGGGTATGAAACCCCTCTTTGATTCCTACATACTGAACCTATGCAGTATCTTGTCTACATATATACTCTGACTCAGTCCTAGAAGCCTTTTAGATCTATCTCTATAGATCCTAATTCCTAGGATGTAGGTGGCTTCACCCAAGTCTTTCATCGAGATAGATTTTCCTAACCAAGACTTGACAATCTGCAAGGCAGGAATATCATTCCCGATGAGTAGGATGTCATCGACATAGAGTACCAAAATTACAACTGTGCTCCCACTAACCTTCTTGTACACACAAGGTTCATCAATGTTTTGAAGAAATCCAAACTCTTTGACTACTTCATCAAAACGATGATTCCAACTCTGAGATGCTTGCTTCAGTCCATAAATGGACCTTTGAAGCTTGTACACCTTACCAGAGTCCTCAAAACGCACAAATCCTTCAGGTTGTGTCATGTACACATCCTCAAGGAGCTTTCCATTAAGGAAGTCTGTCTTGACGTCCATCTGCCATATTTCATAGTCATAATATGCTGCAATGATAAGGAGGATTCTGATTGATTTGGCCATTGCAACTGGGGAAAATATCTCATCATAGTCCACACCATGAGTTTGAGTAAATCCTTTTGCAACCAGTCGTGCCTTGAAGACATTTACATTGCCATCCATGTCGGTTTTCTCTTTAAAAATTCACTTGCACCCGACGGTTTTTACACCTTCAGGCGGGTCGACTAAGGTCCATACCTTATTGTCATACATGGATTGCATCTCAGACTTCATGGCACTAAGCCATTTTTTAGAGTTTGGTCCCACTATAGCTTCTCGATAGGTAGTTGACTCATTATGCTCAATGAGCAACACATCACGATTGTCAGAAATCAGAAATTCATATCTCTGAGGCTGAAGTCGTGCCCTATTAGATCGCCGTGGGCCTTGCATGACCTGAGGAGTCTCAACAACTTGTTGTGAGTCTTCTTTATTTTCCATCTGTAGTTCTGTGGTGTCTTGTGGCTCTCGAACTTCTTCGAGGTGTGTAACATCCCTATTTTTGGTCTAGGGGAACTGGGAAGTAGTCTGATATGGGCAGGCTACTAAACCCGTAGTCCCAGGGTAGTAATCTGATATGGGTGGATCACTTACCTGTATTTTGTAGGAATCCGAGGGATGAGCTAAGTCCTTCAGGATTTAAAGATGAGTTAAGTCTTTAACCTACAAAATCGGGACAGTTCACCTAGGTTCAAAATGAGGAATGTGAGGAATATCCCTTTGAGCAGAAGTCCCTGAAATATACAGAGGGTTTTTAGGGACTAAACTGCAAATAAGTCTAGGGACTGAAAGTCGCTAGAGATATAGTGGCCATTTATGCAAAAAAAGGGATTAAATTGCAAAAGAAAGGAAATGGAGGGACTTAGATGCAAATATGAAAAGTATAAGGCAAAAAGGAAAAGTAGACAAAAAGGTGGGGTCCTTAATTGTAATTTTAGCCAAATAAAAAGGGACTTAATTGAAAAGAAGAAAAGTTCCTTGGGGCTAAAGTGTAATTAAAAAAAGTCAGGCCGGAAGTGGTTTGGACTGTCCGGAAGCATTTCAGTCCCAGATTTCACCGGTAGAGAGAGCAAGTGACGCTAGGTAATCTGGCTTGATACAGGAATTTTTGAAGACTTCAGATAGCCAGAAATGGACTGAGCGTCCAAAAGTTATAAAAACTCATACCGGATATCCTAGATTTCAGATCTAGGTGAGAAAATACAGGATGATGCGTCCTTATGGGGTGGATGTCAGGAAACTGACAGAATACCTATAGGAGGCCTGTAGAAAAAGTTATTCACAAATCAGAAAATCCAGACGGGAGTGTGAGGCCTCCGGGTATCCGATAGGAAAATTTATCGGTATTTGAAAAGGGACTGAATGAGTTCGGATGACCTCAGTCAGATGACTGATATGACTCACAGGGATGTCTGAACACCGCAGACCAGTGTATCGGACAGAAGGAGCCGGTGTCCAGATATGGGTATAAACGGTGAATAATAGATAAAATATTCAATAAACATTAACGGGGAAGATTCCTCGTAATGTGTGCCATGAAGGTAATGGACCCTGAGAGGCCCAATAATAACGCCAACAAGGCCCAATAAGACACTTGGACTGATAGGTGGGCCAGTGTCCGGCAGAACCCAGGAAAAGTGCGAAATTACGAAAATGCCCGTGTTGTACAAAGGGTAACAGAGAATAAAGGGTATTTTGGTCATTTTGGACAGGCCCAGAAGCTAAGGTACATACAGATAGAGTTACTTAGAGTCAGTATATACCTGACAGGGTACAGAAGGGTGTAAAATGACGATTTTACCCTTAGAGTAAAGATAGTGCAAGAAAGGGCACCTAGGGGTATTTTGGTAATTTGCCATGGGATGTTTCTTGGGAATCGAGCCATCAGTGTACTTGGGCTTGATCAGGATCCAAGATAACATTCCCAGAGCCCAAAAACGTAGGCCCAGTGATATGTGAGAAAAAGTGGCATTAAAATACTATTTTAATGTTGTTTCAATAAAGTAAAGTTACTTGGTCGGCACGATAATCGAGGAGGTGATCAGATAAAGTCCTAGACTTATCTGGATAGCATTGGAAGGTGTGAAAGGTCCCTTCCAGATGCCACATGGCGTCATCTTAGAGGAAGAAGAAAAGTTAAGGACACGTGGCATAATCTTAGCCGGTGAGTCCAGTTTGTGGGAAATCGGACCGGAGGTGTCCAAGAAGCTTGCAATTTTGCTCTCGCATTTAAAATTATGAGCTTGATCAACAGGTACAAGAACCTCCTAGCACACACTAAGAACCAAAATAGGCTAAGCCAACATCCCACCCCCCCTCACTCTCCTCTTCTCTCAGCATAATAACTAGCAATAAGGGCATCAACCTTTTCCAAAGCACAATTTTATCACAAATTGATAACCAGACGCACATTGAGGGTATAGATTTCAGTAAAACATAAGCATGCTAACAGAAACCATTCAAATGTGGGAATCTGCAAACTGAACTCCGAAAATCAAAAGAAATGATCAGAAATCAGGGAGTTTCAGAGGTTAATATACATTTGGGTCTCTTGGTATGTTTTCTGGCAGTTGCTGCATCAGCGGATCCAGCATTTCCAAAACCCGACGATGCCATATCCGAACCCAAAATTTCAAAGACCTCTCCTTTTTCTCAATGCCGAAACAACAAACATATGGGGATTGAAACCCTTGAAATGTGAGGATAGGTAAACAGAAAATGCAATTGTGATGATTGGAACTGCTGAGTCAGCCGATGAGGTGTCCAAGAAGCTTGCAATTTTGCTATGTGATAAATGTGCATGATAAGGTGTCCCATGAGGTGGCATGGAGATGATGTCATGCATGATGCAGTAAAAGGAATAAAGAAAAATAGGAAATTCCGGAAAAACCAGGACCACAGGATCAGATGGCTTCAAAATTACAAGAATGCCATGACCAAAACTATAAATACCCCCCAGTCATTCATTATGCACGGCCAAGGAGCCTTTTTAGAGTGAGAAGGAAGTTCTTGAGAGAGAAAGTGAGAGAAAGAAAGAAGAAAGGAAGTTCTGGTGAAGTTGGAAGCAGTAGAGAAGTTCTGAAGTTCCGCTTTTGAGGTAGTAACTAATCTTAGCTTTTATGCAATGGCTTTATGATTTGTTGTGCTATTGTTTGGTTGGATTGTTGTCTTATATGTTATGCTTGAAGCTCTATTACAATGCTATGATCATATGTTATTGAATATGGAAGCACGCAGCATACTTATCTATACACAATCATAAGCAAGCACCGTCACTCTGTATTACATATATTGTTATGATTATTACTACTGAGATTCCCCCGAATCTCATTCCCATATATAACATTACAGGGGAGGTTCTGTCAAAATAAAATCTGGAAAATTTAAAAGACGCCGTTAGGCTACCGAAATTCTGGCAACGAAGAAGGAATAAAGAAAGGAACTGATACGTACTGTGTACGTAGGTGCTGTCTAAGGAGGCTGGAAGTGAGTGGACCTAGCCGGTTCATCCAGTCTTTCCTGGGTACTTACGTAGAATGGTAGCTCCTACGGGAATTACCGAATCGGTACAAGATCGGTTACTTTCTACAGAAGGAATGTAGCGGTTATGCTGTCGAAGTTCGGGCAGGAAAAAGATGAAATAGAAATATGAGAATTTTGTATATGCTTTGTTGTATGACACTTTGTTATTCATTAAGAAATATTGTTTGGCATGTTTAATTTGTGGATGACGAATTAAAAGAGAAATTCGTAGGTCCTGAGGTAGCAGTGTTTTGACCTCAGTTTGACCTAGTAAACGAAGGAGTTTGGCTATAAAATTTGGCAGGCCAGTCGTACACAACTGGGGCATTACGTGGATAGGTAATAAGCCTCATTTGGAGGTGTAGAACGAGATAAATTAATTTTCAAATTAAAGGTCCAGAATAAGGAATTTAAGAGTAAAATTTTGAATTTATGGGTTTAAGTTAAGATATAATTGAACTATCTAGCTTCCGCAAGTGTACTCTGAGGGGTCTAAGGGAGGATGTTTCAAGGTGTACCTTACTCCCACTGGTTCTTTTAGAGATAAATTCTCGTTCTAGAAAGATACCATTTCTGACAACAAACACTTTGTTATCAGTGGGGTTGTAGACATAATATCCCTTGGTTTCCTTAGGATATCCCACAAAAAGGAACTTTGAAGATTTAGGCGCTAACTTATCTGAGGCTTGTTGCTTAACATAGACCTCACATCCCCAAATCTTGAGAAAAGACAAACTAGGTTTCCTCCTAGTCCATATCTCATACGGAGTCTTTTCAACTGCCTTAGATGGAACACTATTTAGTGTGAACATAGCTGTCTCTAGGGCGTGGCCCCAAAAGGATGGTGGAAGATCTGTTCGACTCATCATGGATCGAACTATATCTAATAGTGTTCGATTCCTCTGTTCAGAAACGCCATTCCATTGTGGTGTTCCTGGAGGAGTCAATTTTGAGACTATCCCACAATTCCTAAAATGATCGATAAACTCTTGGCTCAGATATTCACCACCTCGATCAGATCGAAGGGCTTTAATTGTTTTGCCAAGCTGGTTTTGTACTTCATTTTGAAATATCTTGAACATTTCAAAAGATTCGGATTTATGTTTCATTAGATAGACGTAGCCATATCTACTAAAATCATCTATGAATGTGATGAAGTACGAATAACCTCTTCTGGTATTTGTATTCATCGGTCCACACACATCTGTATGTATGAGTCCCAACAAATCAGTGGCTCTCTCACTGTGCCCAGTGAAAGGAGACTTTGTCATCTTTCCTAACAAACAAGACACGCAAGTATCATATGATTCAAAATCAAATGAGTTGAGAAATCCATCTTGATGGAGTTTAGAAATGCGTTTCTCATTTATATGGCCCAAACGACAGTGCCAGAGGTATGTCGGATTCAAATCATTTAGTTTGACCCTTTTGGCGGTTATGTTATAGATATTTCCATGATTGGGTTGTTCCAAGTTTAATATGTAATGATCAACATGCAAATCACCATGAGCATAGAAAATATCATTACGATAAATGGAACATTTACCATTCCTAGAAATGGAAGTGTAACCTTCCTTATCCAAATAAGAAAGAGAAACAATGTTACTACTCAAAGCAGGAACATAATAGCAATTGTTCAAAACTAACAAAAGCCCAGTGGGCAGAACTAATTCATAAGTGCCTACAGCTAAAGCAGCAACCTTTGCTCTATTTCCAACTCATAGGTCAACTTCGCCCTTCTTCAGCTTTCTACTGTCCTTTAGGCCCTGCACATTTGTACAAATGTGAGAACCACATGCAGTATCTAATACCCATGTAGTAGAAGTAGAGAGATGAATGTCTATAACATAAATACCTGAAGCGATAGCCCCGCTATCCTTCTTGTTATTTTTAGATCTTCAAGGTAGAGTTTGCAATTCCTCTTCCAATGACCCGGTTTATTGCAGAAGAAGCAAACTCCTTCCTTTTGAGGCTTTGCCTTCTTTGGTGCAGGCTTGGTTTCGGGCTTGCCTGACTCTTTGGTCTTACCAGATGAGCCATGACCCTTCCCCTTACCCTTGCTTTTCTTTTTCATACCCTTTCCTTTCTGAACCATCAAAATAGTACTGGGCTTCTTCTTAACAGACGGCTCAGCAGTTTTAAGCATCCCATGCAGTTCAGAAATAGATTTCTCCATGTTGTTCATGTTGTAGTTCATGACAAACTGGTCATAACTTTCCGGGAGTGAGTTCAAGATCAAATCTGTAGCTAACTCCTGGCTCATGGGAAATCCAAGTCTCTCAAGGTGATCTATGTACCCTTTCATCTTTAAGACATGAGTACTCACTGATGCACCTTCAGCCATCTTGCAGGAATGTAAGGCCTTAGTGGTCTCATACCTCTCTTGCCTTGCTTGTTGCTGGAACATTTTCTTAAGATGCACAATCATCTCATAAGCCTCCATGTGTTCCAAATCTATTTGGAGCTCCGGAACCATGGTGGCAAGCATCAAGCATCCCACATCAACAGAGTCTTCCTTATACTTCGCATAAGAATCTCTCTGAGCTCTAGGAGCATTGGCTGCTGGCTCCTCAGGAATGGGTTGATCTAGGACATATACCTTTCTTTCCTGCTTGAGAACAATTCTCAAGTTCCTGAACCAGTCAAGAAAGTTTGTCCCATTAAGTTTGTCCTTCTCAAGGACAGATCGTAATGATAATGTAGTAGTATTACTAGTCGTCATGATTCTACAATTAAAATATGTAATTTAATTAGCAATCTCCCACTGAATAAAACAACCCTCAATGTAATAATTAGTGGGCTAAGATCCATATTTGGCTTAAACTTGAGTCCGCTTTGGCAGGACGTTCAACTTTAAGTTATTTAGGTAGGTAACAACTTTACCAATTATATCAAATGTAATTCTTAGATATTTATGGGATTCCATCATCATATGATCCGGCATGTTTTAATCCCATCTAATGCCTTGAGACCCAAAACCGTTTTGATAATCTCAATTAAGTCAAACAATAACAAACATAAGAGTAGCACCATTACTCTTGCTTATCTCCCCAAGATAACTCAAATGCACCCACTTTGGTAGAGCCTACAAATGAGCGATCGAGGTTTTGACAAGTGTTCATTAATTGACGGCATATGACATAAGATTTCTTTTAGAGGGTTTAATTAACTATCCGGTTTGCATGTATCTCAGTTGTATCTCATACCAATATTATGCATATAAAACATACATGCAGTGATCTAATCAAAAGATGCATAATCTTAAACGTGATACAATATGGCTCACCTATCATAAGTCCCCTCAAGCCAATGAGAGAAGCTGTCTAATTAGAATAGGAAAATTGCATAAGAAAACCTCGTTTTAACATTCGAGGGGAGTGAGATGAGAAGAGAATGTACAACGAGAGTCATTAGAGGCAGGCACGACACGCAGGCCGTATTTAGAAAAATTACAACACTTGTAATCTAGAGCCATATTGTTTACCATACCCAAACATTCAAGAATCAAAATTCATACTATTTGAAGGGCAATAAATGTTTCAAAATATTCATACATAAAGATAGCCAATTATACATAAGGAATTTTTTTTTTTGATAAATAATCAAGAATCTTAATCCTATTTCCTTAGACCTCATTAATATTAATTGATCAAATCAATTAACATACACCACCGATTTCAGTTTCCTTTTAGATTCCGTATATGTCATACATAAACAGATTCCATATATGTCATACATATCTCGCATGTTATCATATAATCAGCTAAGAAGTCTAACATACATCATATGTATCAACAATCAAACCTAACTTAAACACAGAACGGCATGGCTCTGATACCACTGAAGGGAATTTGAAGACACGTAGCAAAAATTAACTTTAAAATTTTTTCCATTCCCAGCTAGGATTTACCGAATGTGTTTAAGTCAAGGAGAAAGAAGTGTTACCTTCGGTATTCGAGCTTTGGTCGCGACCTCAGTGTCCACTAGTCACGACTCCTCGCCTCTGGAACTTTCAGTCGCGACCTCCTCAACTTTTAGTTGTGACCTGTCGCCTCTGGAGTTGTTAGTTGCGACCTACTCTGCTTCTCGTCGCGACCGGACGTCTCTGGAGTTTGTAGTCGCGACCTCGTCAGCTTCAAGTCGCGACCTGTCTCCTCTTTTCGGATTTCTGACGTTCAGATGCCCGTATGGTCGCGACCTCAGTGTCAATAGGTCGCGACCTTGCTTCGTGTCTCGTCGATCGTAAGAAGTCGACAGCTCAGATCGGCTTTCACTACTGGTATCCACACGAACAGTGTTCCAATCGCGAACGACGTGCTAGCGCCTCTTGTCCCTCTAGGGCTTTCTAGAGATTCCGTCCTCGCCGTCTCTATTTCGGCAGTTTCTTATCTGCAAACCTTTTGCACTCTCCCTGCCCCTTTTTCTCACGTCTGAATGTGTGTGTAGAGATGTGTCGAACCCTAGCCCCTAATGTCAAATATATAGGAAGCTATCGGACTTCTAATAGGGCCGTGCTTCCGAATTAATCTTATATTAATTCTGAATTAATACAATATCATATATTATATAATTTAATAAGAAACTAATTAAATAAATATGGTTTATATTAAATCCGTCCCACAGATTTAATTCACCTATTTATTTAATTTAAAATAAAGATAAGGCATCAATGTGAAGAAAGAACTGTTGGCGTGCATGGGAGATGAAACTTGCGAGAGACATCTTTGGCTGAGCTGATGCTGGAAATGAGAAATTGTAAGTAAATTTTTGACACAAATCTTCATCTTTTACTCCTCCGATAATCACCATTGTTTTGTTCATTATGATGGTTATCTTGGGAGAAAGACTATAACTATTATTGTAGCTTCGACTAGTTTAAGAAAGCAATAGGAGAAATCGTGAATTCATTGCTTTTCGTCCATTGCTTTTTGTGTCCTGCAGTCCATTGCTTTTTGCATTTGGGCATTCCTTAAGCAGACCCTTGCTTCTCTCATGACTGAATGTTTGTAATAAGACTTACCTACAAGTCATTGAACTAAGTACATCAGGGATTTACTACTCTTCTAATGGTATTTACAACTTTATGAATGACTCTAAGGTCATTTAGAACCAAACCATTGTGACATTAACTATCATTTTTTTCCTTATAATTGTCCTACTTCTTTTATGCTACCATATGTTGCAACTATATGGTAAAAGAATAACAACTTGATCACATTTATTCTCATATATTTATGAGACCAAAAGGCACTGGCCATGTCATCCCAACACCTAGAATGAACTAAATAAACATGAATCTGGGTGAAAAAATAACAACTATACCACTAAGTAATAACAAATTCATAGTGAAAAAATAACAATTTGAGCACATTTCTACCCGACCCCTGGAATGAGCCAAAAAAAAAAAAAGAATTCTGTATAGGAAAATAACAACTCCAACAACAACAAATGACAACTCCCTAGGTTTGTACACATTTATTCCTAACACCATCCAAATGAGAATATAACTTCATATATATATATACTTTACAATTCTGAAAGCATAAACATCAATCTTTCATGTTGGACATCTTTTTATCCTACAATAACCACCACTCTTATCAACAAAAGGAATTATTACTCAATCTTTAAATCCATATGAAAACAGATGAATTAGCATATTGTGTGCAATTATGTACATTGCCCACAATTGTAAATTGCAATCAAGATAGAGCTTGTACTACAGCTCAAAGCTACATTTTTAGAAGAAAAATCCTCCCTTGAAAGTTTGCTATTGAGGTGGGAAGTAATAGGTAAACTAATAGGCGCAAAAACTCAATAGAAACTAGACATAAAAAAATATCACCTATGTGATATTCCATTTCACCATCCCCGGGAAAATATATCATAATAACTCCAACTGGTTATTAGAAATAAGAGTCCAACTAATCAAACTATTTGTCAGTCTCGTTCCATCCATCTAATAAGCATCTAATAAGCTAATAACATTTCCAATTCCATGCATGAAGAAAAGAAAAAGGTAAGAAAGGCATCCATAAATAATTCAAACCTTAAAAAATGATACAAATACTGTCAAATATGACAAGATTTCTCGGATGGACACCAGAATCTTACAAATTACGAAAACAAATCATCAATGGTCCATCCAAACTGAAAAAGTAAAATCAATACTTTGGTCCTTACAGTTAGTGCAAGAAGTTGAACTTTTGAATTCTTACTTCCAATCCACTTCTTTAACAACATCCTTTGCTTGCCTAACAAATCATAAGTAGACTGAGTTCTCAAACTCTGAGAGAATAAATTGGGAAGCAAAACTTGAACTCATGCACACAAATCCAGTTATCACACCCCCTCAACAAAAAAAAGGGAAAAAAAGAACAAAGAAAAAATGTACGCTGTCTTCCTCTACACACAAGACAAACCTTCCAGCCACGATGATAACAAACCCACCAACGAACACACAATGCAGGCCATCGTACACTGTCTTCCTAGTCACGCTTTCTCCCCCTCTTCTTTCCACACCAGAGCGCGCAAGTCCCATTTGCTCTGTACTAGTTTTTTAATTCACAGGTGATCGGAGGAGGAAATGTAGCAGGAGTAGCGGGTGGCAGCGAAGGACTATAGTACACAGACCAAGCAGAGACGAGGAGCAGAGTGCAGAGACCAAATGGAATGCAAATAATCTTGAGAAGATGCTAGGGCTTCAATTTTGGGTGAGGTGATAGGAGAGTCATATTTTCAATTAACTAAAGGGTGGTTACGTCTTTTCACAATTAGAAAAAATTCATCCGAAATCCCATGAGACTTTAAATTAATTATGCTATTTCCTATAACTTTTTTGTCATTTAATTATTTTCAATGGACCCATATGTCATTTTCCTATTTTTTTTTTAACAGTCAGACTTATAAATATGCCTCAAAAAGTTGAATGAAAGGAAATTTCCTTTCACATATCTAATTGATTCATTATCCTTGCTTTCTGTTTGTCTCAATTCTTCTCAATGAAATAGAATAGTAAATCAAGCATTAGTAGGAATTGTTACAGAGATAAAAAAAATGGGAATACAAGTTGCTGAACCAAAGGTAAAAATTATGCCTCAAGATTATGAGAAACAGGTGGGGTAGAGGAGGGACCCTGAAGGAAAACCCTACAGAGAAGCCCCCATTGTTGGAAAGTGACTCAAAACGCTTTCATGGCTGAGAGAAAGGCAATCTTAAGGGCTGCGGTCATCCAAAAAGCAAATACATAACATAATGAAACTAATAATCAGTATCATTCTCAAGAGTTTAAATGTTAAGTTGAATGGTTGTGAAAACTTTCATTATAATCTCAGAATAACTGAGCAGTGTTTCAACACAGTGAGGGAGACCAATGAAACAATGAATGTTGCTGAAAACAAGTTTGCAAAGTTAAAAACAAGAACGATAGGTTAAGAAATTTAAACATCCCTCAGATTCCATTTCTCCTCAATAAGATTCAGTCCACTACTTTTAATATTAAAACAAATCTTCACAGGGATTTGAAGATCCGAAAGAAACTCCAAATATGTATGGCAACACACTGCATTCGAGCAATCAACCTTACACATCGATATCTAATAGTGAATGAACAACCACGTAAAGCAAAAATGACAATGAAGGCAAACATTCATTACCAGAACAATGATATTTACAGTAATTGATATTATAATACATCAACAAAACTTCAGGCTAATTGAAGCTATAAAAGTGCCTCATCGGCGAAAATCATTTGGGGGATGAGAACGAACCAAAGTAAGACGAAGAATCAGCTAATTGATATCTAAAGAGTGCCTCATCAGCTTAGTTTACGAAGAGAGAAGTTAACTGAACAAATAAACCTTTTCCAGGAAATCGAACAAATAGAGCTACTAGGGTTTCACAAATGCTCCTCCCCAGTTCGGCGCTGGAAGAGAAAATGGTTAGGAAGATATTTATAAGAAGCTACAAGAGCTGGTATACCAGTTTAGTCCCTTTAATTCTGTTTTAGTGCTTCAACACGTTAGGCTCCTTGACCCTCGAGTTGGACTCGGCCCATCGAAGCACTATGCCATGTGTAGTGTCTCTAGGACTCTTCTTTTGTCTTGTGTTCGGTGGGAAATTACAGACACCGTAAAAATTACCAAAACACTGAGTTTGTGTTTGGATAGAAAGAAAATTAAGGTTTTAAAATGATTTTTTTTATCAAAATTTTAGTTTAAAAATTTTTTAAAATAAATAGTCATATTTATCCAAAAGAGTTTTTGGACCAAACTATGATTTAAAACTAAAATTTTAGATAAACTGCTGAGACTAGTTTTTATTTTTTAGTGTATACCAGAGTATCCCCCACTCGATAGGTGAGAGACTAATCTCCTGAATACTGCAGAGACCCAATTATGGGGGCGACTCTCCCAAGCATGCCAGCTCCATTCCTAACCTTTAGGGATCGAACCCGAGAGCGAGGGTTAAGGGACACAGACCCTCGACCGTCTATGCTAAACTAGCTTTTGTAATAGTAATAAAATTTATGGACTACCCAATTACTATTTTATCATTACTTTGTCTTGCACTCTCTTCTCTTCTCCCTCTTCTCTCTCTTCTCTTTATTCTCTTCTCTCCCTTTTCGTTGCTAGAACCTGCCATCGCGTCGCTGGAAGGGAGGAGGATAGATGGACGTTGCTAATTGCTGGTCGTCGAAGCTTGTCTCTGGTCGGCATCGCTATGGGAGAACATTCGTCATCGGCTCGACTCTTGAGAGGACTGGAGCTGTCACCATGCTCTCCGTCGTGCTCGCTGTTCTCTCTGTTATCATGCTCTCCGTCGCCGTGTTGCGATGAAGAAGAGGAAAGAAGAAGATAAACAGTGACAATTAACAGAATGAACACAGTGTCGTAAGTATAATTAATATTTATATTTTTTATACCATTTTTAATAATTTACTAATCATAAAAATCTGTTAGGTAATAATCATTCAAGCACTCGTTTATTTAAAACTACTTTTTTTTTCATAAACTCTTCTCAAAAGCTCTTTTTTAAAAGCTGTCCAAAGTTTTTTTTTCTATGTCTTTTTTTTAAATCCTATCAAAACGGGCTGAGGAAATTGTACAAAGAAGTCGTTACAGGGTGTTTCTTTCTGAAGGTAGAAGAAGACTCAAAGCATGGAAGCTCTGAGGAAGAAGAAGCTCGAGGTGGGAATAAGTCTTATTCTATTGATGTTCTTCGTTTTGGGTGCTTCAGCTTGGACTGGTGAAATCCATGGCAGAGTTGTTTGTGATCCATGTGGCGATTCTTCTATTGGACCTGAAGACCGTATCCTCGAAGGTCCCTCTCCTTCCCTCTCTCTCTATTCAATTGGCACTCCATTTGAGTGTCCTTCTGACTAGGTTGTTCTACTGGATTTCTGATTCTGTGCCAAAATTGATTTTCTTTTTAATTGAACTTCATTGTGTTTTTCCTCAACTGATTGACCCAGCTGATGGTCCTGCGTTTGTGAGCTTGTTGAATGTAATTTGGTTATATTTGTGCCGTGGAAATAGGTTGGATGGGACTCTTAATTTAGTTGTGTTTCATATCAATAATTATGGCAACTGAAGTTTCAGACTTTCTATTAGGTCATCCCAATGGTTTCTTCTTCTGTCACAAATTTCCTATTTGATCTTAAGATTTTGTTGGATGCGTGCGATTTGTTCAATCTTATATTTTGGCTTTATATTTAAAATTTGTTAGTAATATTGAAATCGAATCCGTGCCATAAGATGGCTTGTGGTTTTTCTTGGTTGTTCACTTCTTGTTGCAAGCCTTGATGAAGAATTTGATAGCCTGCTTTAAGCTTGCTGCTTTTTTAGAATGACATAACATTAGTTTAACCTGTTACCATACTGACCAATCCGTTCAAACTAAAGTTTAAAATTGGCATAACCATACTTCTTAAAAAGATTTAAGAAAAATTGACTTACTGGTTGATTAGTATTAGTTTGTGATTTCCAAGGATGGAAAAGATTGAAGTATGAAATGAGTTTTGTATTTATGTTATTAGAGCCTTTTTGAATCATCCTGATACAATTCTAATAAATTATATTTTACTTTTCAAAACTGTTTTTTTAGCATTCTCTTGCAACGCGATTGCTATCGTTTGCATATATGTATCAACAACCAGAATAATTTGGATCACATTGCTACATTCCACAGGCAAATTCAGGCAGAGAGATATGAATGTATTAGACTTCATTGGAGTTAGCATTGGAGCCATTTGAGTGGTGAATATTTTCAAGACTTAACTACTTGTTGGAACAACCTATTTTCTAGAGAGGATGTGAATCAGGAAAAGTGTTTGTGTCACTTGATTTTGCAGTCAATAGTTGTCTCATTGGCTTGTTCTCTATTCTAGGGCCAAAGTTACTTGGAGTAAGTTGTAATCCACATGATTTTCCATTTGAGAAACTAGGGCCAGATCAAGGGTTTCTATCACAATCATCTGATTTATTTTCATTTTTGCTAGTGGTGAAAAACTATTCAAGCAATCTGAAAATTCAAAACTTACAAGTTTCCATCTTATGTAACTGTGTTTTGCACATCTTGGATATTTGGTCTTGGCAATATTGTGTGTTGATTATGCTACTCTAGCAGCATCACTCGAATTTTCTCTTTTAATCTGCTGTATTTGAATTTTGATGGGCAATATTATCAAATCTGAACCATTTAATAAATAAATTTGTTTGATGACATAATTCCATTTGCCCGCCTGGATTACATAGTTAAGAGTAATGCAACATTGTTTCAAAAAAAAAAAAAAAAACAGAGAGAGTAATGCAACAGAGGAAATAGCAATGTGATCGTCCTCTGGAAGTGGAACTAGTTCCTTTCCCCAGAAAAACAAATGAAAAATAAAATTCATTTCAGATGCTTGATGCAACCCTAGGATTCAGATTTGGTAGATTAATCCATAAAATGATTGACTATCAAAATTCTGTTAGATTTCCTAAAACGTTATTGTGATTGCTTGGATGCAGGTGCTGAGGTTGCTGTTCTTTGCATCACAAAGTCCGGGGAGGTTCTAAATTACCTGGCATTCACAAATTCTAGGGGGATTTACACTGTGGCAGAGACTATGCCAGAGAGCGATCGTTGGGACGCCTGTCTTGCTCGTCCCATTAGCAGCTTCCACGAGAGCTGCACTGAACTCGGCAAGGGCAGCTCAGGGGTGAAGTTCGGCTACAATCATCCATCAGGCTATTCCCACACCGCTAGAACTTTCGTTTACCGACCTTCTAGTCTTCCAACCTACTGAATTTAATCTGCTCTGGCCTGGCTACAAACTTAATGGTAACAATACTTGGTTAAAGTGCAAGGAAAACTAAAGAGTATATGGGCATAAATTTATGCTGTACTATGTGCATATATTTACATATATATATATATATATATATAGTAGTGTTGATATTTATTACTGCTATAGAGCGTACTTGAAGTGGGGGTATGAAATGTGACCAAAGGATTTGTGAATGACATTGTCATTAACAGTAACTAGATAGTAGGACTTGTTTGTTCTAACGAGTTTGAAACGTGAGTCATATTTTTCATAACTTATGAATACTGAAAATTTGTTTAGATAATTATATTATATTATCTCTTATCCTAATTATAAAAGTTAATTAATTTTTTTAGAGAAATTAAAGAAGCCAAATAAATCAGTTAATTATGATTAAATTCTACATATCAAGATGAATTCATATTATATACAGTTCAATCTACCCAAATTAGTCAATTAACTCATATATATATTAATTATAATTAACTGATTTATTTGATTTCCTAGATCTATTAAAAAAAGTCAACTAACTCTTATAATTAGAACAAAAGGTAATATATTTTTGTGCTTGATGTGGTACTGAAAAATAGATATATTTTTCAGTTTTCATATATATCATTATTGTTGAGGTGAGTATTTTAGTCACAATGCATGCATTGTGAGGAAGGTCATAGGTGTGGGTGTGTGTGTTTGTGTTTTAAATTTGATCCATTTAAAAACAAAATACAAATTTTATAAAAAAAAAATGCAAGTGCAAGCCATAGACAATGTTGAAGAAAGTCAGGTACAGTGGAGTTTTTTTTTACTAACGGGGGTTGGTCCTAGTAGTAAGCGGCTCGGTATCGCTTAAACGAAATTTCAAATTCGAGCCTTGACGTATGCAGAAAATCTCTGTTAGGAAACTCACCCACCATAGCTAAGTGCGCGACACAGGTCGGATCCGGATGTAGTCGAGGTCGAGGCAAAGTTCCGGTGAACCGGGTGAGAAAAAAAAAATTCCCACTTTTTTGTATTTTAGGTTTTTTTTACAGGTGAATTGGGTTTCAAGGCCTGCCTAACTTAAATCTCACAAACTGAACAATATTGTAAATATATGTGGCCCTTTGCTTTCTTCCATAATCTTTCTTCTTGTATATATAATTTATTATCCCGTGCATTATGTATATGATAAGTTATTTAAAAATTAAAACCTAATTTAAAAATTACGTAAATTAAAAATATGTTAAAATAATATCACAAAATTTAGATAACATCTCATTCTATTTCATAATTTGTTATATCTATCTTCTATGTATATTGAAAATTTAAACAACATTTTTTATTTTAAAATTTATTACTTCCCATGTTAAAAATATATATAAAAAAACTGTTTTATTTTAATTTTTTTAAACAAAGAACTTTCGTTGACCAAAAAATAAATGGCCGCAATTTGAAGTAGAGATGCGGAATAACAATCTCTCGAAGTCAAAAACCATTGAACATTGATGAACCAGAAAAGAACATACCGTCAATCTCCAGAAACCCGTAAGATTTTCACAAGGTAGAGTGATAGAACCATTTCCTATAAGGCCAACGATCCTATTTTGCAAACCATAAATCCATCTTCTTCAACCAAAAGAAAACCAATACTGAAATTTTAGTTATTACTGGGAAAATTGAAGGGCTTTGATGAGGGAGAATACACAGAAATGGTTTTTGCCAGACGTAGAAGAGGATGCAATTGGCGGCTACACTGAGATTCGTGGTAAGTTTCATATCCACCAGTCAAAGTCTCCATCTTCAACCTTCATCCACCTCCGAACATCTATCCGTCAGGGTGAAGGTGACTGGTCGACTGCGAATTGAGACGGCTTGCTCGTAGGGCGAAAGGTACAAATTAAAAGATTTGAAGGCACTATAGGATTTTGGTAAATATTCATTCTATAGCATTTTGAGAAATGTTTTCTTTTCTTTTGTTTTAGAGCTTGAAAAGGCCTCATCTTATATGTATGAAAAGGCAATTTAAACAAGCCTATAGCAAATGCATGGGCGCTTCTACTCTTCGATTTAAACTATTTTACTCCTCTACGAGATTATGATTCCTAAAATTCATACCAAAACTATTAATGGTATGTATTTTCAATGGTAAGGAATCATATCATATACCCTGTAAGTGGTATCAAAGCTTGAACCTAATTCAACAGAAGTTAACAATGGTTAATAATTTATATTTCAACACCTTACTTATTTTTATGTGACTACCTAATCAGGTCATATTTGATTATTGTAGAATCTAATTAGAGATAATTCTACTAAATATATTTTTATATTTACACGGATTCGAATTCGAAACTGATATCTCGTGCTTAAGGCACCATAGCTCCTTTCATTAAGACTAAAGGCACCATAGCTCCTTTCATTAAGACTAAGTTAATATTACTAAACCAACCTAAAAGATCAGTACATGAGCATACAAAGAGTATTGATTTTTTTAAGTATTAATTAAATTTAAATATAATATAGATAGTTCACATTAAAATATATCTTTTATAAATGTAAAAATATAGAAAATTCATGTCAAAATATATTTTTTAGGAAAAAAAGGAAAAGAAAAAAATTAAAAGGAAAAAAATGAAATTGGGTTTTAAAAATCAGTTTGAAATGTTACATAAAATATATACAATTTTGTATAGTTTTCATCTTGTTTCATATATATTTCTCTTTTGCGATGAATACATCCCCAGAAAACGAAAGCATGGAATGAACCTACAAAGAACCCACCATCAAATTCGAGAAAAATACCAATTTCCCAAGCCAGAAAAAAAGAACCATTTCCTATTGAGTGGCAACAATACAGTTTTGCAGACCAAATCCTGAATCTCTTCTACCAAAAGCCCTTACTACCTCTCTATGTCCAGAGCAGCACACCGATTATATAATTAGGGGCGTCGAGGAGCGCGATGGCGGCGTGGGATCTCGGAGCAGATCCATCAACCCTCTTTCTCTTAGAAGAAGCTTGTTCGGTCCAAAGATGAAGGGATGGTGGGTATTATTTGATTAGGCCAATTTGAATTTCGAATGGGAACTTTGCATGGTTTGTTGCGAATGTGTGAATGATGTGGGATTAGTTTGATTAACCGGGACTTAGAGCGTTTGATTACTCTTACGCATTGTTTGGCATGGGGTATTTGGGGGGAAGGTAGGAGAAGGGGAGGGATTTTGCTGCCCTCCCCTTGTTTGGCTTGTTAAAATATTTAGGAGGGGAGGGAAAATTTTTTAAAATTTTCCCTCCCCCCTCCAACTTTACTTCCCCTCCAAAATTGGGGGAATTTGGAGGGGAAGTGTGATATAATTATTATATAATATTCATATACCCATAATTTTTTTAATATCCTAATATTACTCTTATATTATATTTTATTAAAATATTATGTAAAATAATATAAGGTAAATTTGTCTATATAAAAGTATTTTCCCTCCCTTTCCTTCTTGAACCAAACAAGGTAATATGAAAATCCCTCCCCTCCTCTCCCTTAATGTTAATCCAAACAAGGTAATAATAAAATCTCTCTTTTTTCCTTCCTTTCCTTTCCTTTCCTTTCCCTCTATTAAAATCCCCCCCTCCGTTGAGCCAAACATACCCTTACGCAGAGTAGGTAATATAGGTTATGCCCGCTAACCCAACTCGCTAAAACAATAGTAGTTTGGGTTGACAAAAATAAAGCTTATTTTACTGTGAGTTTTTTTAATCCGCACCCTCTAAACCCTTAAATGTGGTGGACTAACCTACCGGTTAGTGGATTAACCCATTTTAATTTATTTATTTTTTAAAAATTAATATTATATGTTATTATGCTTTTTCTTATTTCTAATAATTTATTAAAAAAACCTAAACCAATAAACATTACCCTTCTACAATCTGCATCACCTCTCTCTCTTGCGATGTTCTCTGCCTCTCCTCGCCTCGCTACTCCGCCAGTCGCCATTCACGTTGTTGTCAGTGTTCACCATCGTTGTAGCCTCAGTTGCCGTTCATCGTCGTCGCAGCCTCAATCACCCTTTGTCTTCGTCAAAGCCTCAGTCTCTGTTTTCCATCATCGCAACCTTAGTTGCCATTCACTGTCGTCACATCTCTGAATCCAACCAGGTATCGATCAAGTCTTCCTCTTCCTCTAGATTTGTGTTTTGTTCTAAGATTCTTCTAGATCTTGTTTATGAGTCCAAGTGTTGAACCCCGATTATCACCATCTGTAACTCGAAGGATTAGATTCCATTGTTCAAGGGAAAACTTCAATCTTTCTTCTTCCTCCTAATTGATGAGCTTGTTGGTTTTGTGAATTGTGATGATTTTGAGTTGTAAATTTTCTTCTTGAGTTGTGAATAATGATGCTTTACAATAAATATTAAAAATTAGATCGGTTATTATAGGTCAGATAAAATACTCCAGTTAAATCGGTGATAGTAAAAATGATATAATTTAAAAATATTTATATTTGGCTAAAACAGGGTAATTTTGTCCCTTCGCCCAACTCTATGCTCAACCTCAGTCGTGGTGTTCGCATACTGTTTCCCAGTCCTTTGTGCCTGAGAAACTCAGATCTACTACCTCCCTCACCATCCGGGTATAACCATCCATAATCACACCTCCCTCACCATCCTCGACGCTCACCATACCAATCACCACCCTAGACCCCTATTGTACATTGCACCTCTCAGCTCCCTCACTCCCCAATTCTCTCTCCCTCACTCTAATCGATTTCTTTTGCCCCTACCTCTGTCCATATTTTATCGTTCGTGCCTCCATCTTTGACGACAACATCTCAAACTTCAGGCCTTACCCATTTCGTTTGGGTGTTTCATCCTCCATCATCGGCTCGTCCATCCTCCCTTTGCGTCACCTTCTGCAACTAAAACTTCTGATAAAGATTAGATATCGGCGATTGATCTGTGTAACTTTTAAAGTTTTGTGCTTTTAAATGAGTTTAAAGAAATTCATGACAAATGCAAAAGGTTCTAGCTCAAGCTTGAGGCTATAATGCTGAATTTTCTTTTTTCTCCCCAATATCTTGTGGATAGGATGTTGTTGTCGGTGATTAGTTTCACTTGTGGCTGGAATGTTGTTATTGGTGATTTTTTTTCCTGCAGAAGGTTTTGGTGATTGTTCTTTTTCCTGCAATCTTCAGTTTTTCTTAGTTCATAGATAGTTCTGAACCCTGTCTATGAAAAGGCTCCATGAGTGTTTTTCACTGTAAATCTTAACTCCCATGTCAATTTATCCATAATTGACATATAATTTCAATAATCTTAAATAGAGCAAAATATTATTATCCTATACCAGAACCTTTGCTCGGATACCAATAGTGTCATACCTTATCTCTAGACCACATTATGGTTGATTTATGTCCATTGGAACCATTATGGAAGGCCCAAGGATTTGGAGGCAATTCACTACCTATTGTTGATCCAAACCCGATACATGAGATAGAGGAAGATTTGAAGATATATTGGTGGTTCAATGACCAAGAACACGATATATCTTTAGTGGGATCTAACCAGGTTGATGTGGAGGTTGTGGATCTAGTTAATGATGGTGATGTGCTAACCTGAGGATTCTAGATCTAGATATACCTGGACTCAATTGCCTAGAGTTAAATTTGAATTTAATAAGTATGAGACTTGTTAGAAGAGTTTAAGTTTAGAGCCTGGCATATAAAGAAGCATGAGAATGTCTATATTTTCTTCATGATTTTAGAGTACTACATTTTGTGGTTAATCGGGAATCTCAAACTTTGGATGTGAAGTGAAGTGCTTCTAGAAACTCCTATATGGTTACGAGAGACTACTCAGTTACATTATTTTGGACTACAAGATTTTTAAGCTTTGGTTACAGATTTAGAAGCTTTTGTAATCTGTACTTTTTTGTAAAAAGCTTATCAAGAAATGATTAGGGAACTTTTGATATGTACATCAATTAAGTGGATGGTTGTCTAGTACTGATAAAATGTAGACTTTTGTTTCTGCTAAACATGTACGTATATAAAAATGTAAAATGTTATGTATATAACCATAGCATTATATGATAAACTCTGCTACTTTTAATGTAAAAGTTGATACATATAAATGAAATATAAGCTTAGTAGTCTAATATCTTGTTCCTTTTTATAATTAAGAAAAGAAATTAATATGGTTAGAACAAGAATAAACATGTCCCCTGAGGAACATAAGGTACCTCCTGATCCTCTTCAATTGATTCTAGTAAGGTTAGAACAACAACAGAAAGCTTTAGAGGAGGTGAGGGCCACATAAGCCACTAGGAACAAAAGAGGGATGCTGCAATAGTTGCAGTAGTTGTATCAGCAGTTGCAAATCTAAGACAACTAGAGGAACCTGAGCCTCATCTAGCTCCAGAGCCCGACCAACCATAGGGATAGGTAGAACCCTCAGTAAATCATAACAGCATCCAAAAGTGGTTACTTATTTCTGCAAACACAATACATCAACATTTGATGGAGCACTCGATGTCTATGCAGCTAAGACTGGATCAATCAATTGGAAAAGATCTTCAAAGTTTTAGATTGCCCTTCGAATGTAAAGTCCAGATGGAAATCTATAAGCTAGAAAAAAATGTTGATTGGTAGTGGAGAAACACGAAACTTTGTCTACAAGCCAGAGATGTTCTAGTCACTTAGGAAATATTTTTCGAATAGTTTTATGAGAAATATTTTCCACTATCTATCAGAGATGAGAGGGAATCATAATTCTTAATCTTCAAGTAGAAGGACAGGAATCTTTTGATGAGTACTTGGCAAAGTTTATTCGCCTCTCCTATTACTCTACCTATCTATACTATAGGGACAATGAGAGGTGGATAACGAAGAAGATAGTTAAGGGTTTGAAGCAAACCTTGAGAGAACAGATAGCTCCTCGATAGTTTGAGAGTTTAACAAAGTAGTAGAGACTTGCAGAATTATAAAGAATAGTCTAAATCATCATGATCTATCCAAGCCAACCCTTAAAATAGAGAAAGCTCTAGGGAGAGCATATCAGGACATGGGCCCTTCTAGCAACAATGATAACAAGACGAGGAAGAGGTCTTGGAACAATAAGAAGGCTAAGAAGGGTAAAAGGCCAAGAGGGGTAACAACTAGCAAAGGTCATGGGATTGCAGTCTCTCATATTGAATCTCTCAAGTATCTTCTTGATATAATTCTCTTGTTAAAGAGTGAGGATTCTCTTCGAGTGATTCTTTCGAATCTTGACTCCAAGTATGTATTCTGCTTCACCCGTGTCTTTCATTTCAAAAGTCAATAAAAACCATTTTTTAATAGCTATCACCAAGTCAAGACTATTTCTAGTTAAAAGTATGTCGTCTATGTATAAGGATAATATTACAAAGTTACCCTCAAACCTCTTTAGACGTAGTGGTCTTCCTCTATCATTAGGAAGTTATATAAGGTTATCGCCTTATGAAACCTCAAGTACCACTATCTGAATGACTGTTTTAATACATAAATAGATCTTTTGAGTTTACACTTTTTGTGTTCAAACCCTTTTTCAATGAAACCTATTGATTGTTTCATATAGATTTCTTCATCCAGATCATTATTCAGGAATACGATTTTTACATCCATTTGATTTAACTCTAGATTTAAACTATTTACTATTGTAAGAATAAGTCTTATCGAATTGAAGTGCACAATAGGTAAAAAGTATCTTCATAGTATATACCTTCTTGTTGTGTATATCCCTTTACAACAAATCATGCTTTGAATTTGTCAATTGATCCATCCACCTTTCTCTTAATGTTGAGAACCCATTTGTTCCCAATGGCTTTACGCACTTTTGGTAGAACACCAACTCCCAAACTTGGCTTTTCATCATTGAGCCCATTTCCTCTTTCATTACTTTCTTCCATTCCTCCCTAGCAGGACTTGCCAAGGCTTCATGAATAGAGAGGGGTTCATCATCCCCTGCTGGAGTAACTAAAAGTATTTTGCCTTCTATTTGAAAGCGACTCTTTGTAACACTTTCCCTGTTACTCCTTCTAACCGGAGCTAATTGTTTATCTTTTCTCATTTGTCTCGATCTTTGTGTTAACCGTTCTCTGCTCCTACTCAGATTGATATACTTGGAGGATTCTAGTATGTCAATTTGTTTAGCATTGTCATGTTCTTGAGTCTCATAAAGAGATACAATGTAGTCAACATCTTCCCTACTAAAAAATTCTGTCTCAATAAATACAATATCTCTTGATTCTGTTTCAGTCACTGTCCTATCTTCAATTTTACTTATGAATACATATCCTTTTTAGAGTTCTGAATACCTTATGAAAATGCATTTCTTCCCTCTAGGACCCAGTTTCCCATGTCTATAAAAACTATCATGGATATATGCTGCTGAGCCTCAATGTCTATGGATGCTTAGATCTGGCTAGCGTTTAGTCCATAACTCATAGGGCGTGGAAGCGACTGACTTTGAGGGTGCCTAGTTAAGTATGAAGGTTACCATCAATAGAACATCACCCCAACGTGAAATTGGAAGGTTTGCCTGTGCCATCATAGACCTAACCATATGTAGAATAGTTCTATTTCTTCTTTCGGCTACCCCATTTTGTTGAGGTATGCCAGGGATAGTTGTTGCCTAATAATCCATTTTTCTTCACAGAGCTATTTGAATTGATCTAAAAGATATTCATGACCTCGATCAGTGCGTAATGCCTTAATGTTATTGTCCATTTGATTTTCTACTTCATTAATGTATTATCTAAAGCACTCTAGTGCCTCAGACTTATGTGAGATTAAATAGACATGATCATATCGTGAAAAATTATCAATAAAGATAATAAAATACCAAGCTCCGTGCCTCTCCTTCACAGTTATTGGACTGCAAATATCATAATGGAATAATTGTAATAGATTTTTGGCTGGTGTTCCCTTATCGAATAGCTTTTTAGTAGCCTTGTCAGCTAGACAACTTTCGCATAATGACATATCCATGTTAGGGATTACCCCCAGCATGCATTCTTTTGCCAGTTTAATCATTCTATTTTGACCATGTTAGGGATTACCCCCAGCATGCATTCTTTTGCCAGTTTAATCATTCTATTTTGATTAATATGTCATAGTCTAGCATGACAGGTATTCATATCATGATTATTCAAAGTAATAGCAAAACAATCATGAGCATTAAAATCACCAGCAAGATCCAAAATATAGAACTTTTGAAATCAGAAAGCTTAACCATAAAATATTGAGTTACTATAAATATCTACAACTTTACCATGAAAGTTTACATTAAACCTAAAGTCTAATATGCAAATTATAGAAATTAAATTCTGTCAGATGTCAGAGCATAAAGCACATCATACAACATCAAGGTCTTTGCACCATGCAAAATAAGTTTGCAGGTGCTAATGCCTCGAACCTTAATCCTTACATTATTGCCAACGTAAAGCCCCTTGCTTTGAAACGGTAATCGACAGTAATCCATAAAAGATCCTCGATCTCGACTTATGTGATCTGTGGAGCCTGAGTCAATAATCCAAGAAAAGGAAATAAGTTTTGTTAGAAAAATAGTCCTAGAAACAAATGAGACATGTGAATTCACATGATTCACCATTGCCTTTCTTCTCTCGGTCTGTTAAGAACAGTCACGTGCGAAATGTCCCATGTTGTGACAGGCAAAGCATTTGACATTCTTTAGGTCTAGCTTTTTCTTGCTGCCTTTCTTTCCTTTCTTCTAGTATTGTTGCTTGCCTTTCTTGGGTGGAGGACCGCCTTTCTTTGTATTTTTCTAAATTTTCTTGCCTTTCTTAAATTCATGCTTTGAATAGGAAGGACCCGCATCTTCGGTCAAATAGGCTTGTCCAGTGGCCTTATAAGCCTCCAAACGTTCATCCTCTAGCTCTAAATACTTAGCTACATCATTAAAAGTGATGATATTTTCATTATGGGTCAGATCAACTTTCATGTACTCCCAACTGGCAGGAAGCGACCTGATGACAGCCTGCACTTGCTACTCGTCAGATAGATTATGTCTAGAC
Source organism: Leucaena leucocephala (assembly GCA_037074615.1). Lineage (NCBI taxonomy): Eukaryota > Viridiplantae > Streptophyta > Magnoliopsida > Fabales > Fabaceae > Leucaena > Leucaena leucocephala. Next base: position 15,807,896 of record CM073565.1, on the reverse strand, counting down.
TCCTTCAGTTCTCGAATAATGTTAGACATTTCTCTCAGATATTGCCTTATAGGATTATTTAGCTTTAGTTTATAGGTATCGAATTTAATCGTCAACCTTCTAAGCTTAGTAGTGAAAACTGCCCCAAACTTATTCTTCAGGGCTATCCACATAGTTTATACAGTTCTGTGTGTCTCAAATTCATACATGAAGTTATTAGCTATTGCGCTCAGTAGTGTGATTCTTACAATGCCATTCTTCCTTTTCTAGGACAAATATGCCTCCTGGTCTCTCCTGTGCTAGACCGTATTTCTAGCATCAGGTTCCATCATCGCCATTGTTAATGGCTCAATCACATCCTGTTCTTCCAGAATATATTGGAACTTTCGGTGCCAAATATCCCAGTTGTCCCCATTGAGTTTTCCCCCTTATTTAATTCAGCAATGATGTTCTTTGATTCCATTGTTCAATATTGATTCTGTGACAAACCTATCCCACATTAATTTATTGAACTATAGAACATTTAAGTGAATTTATGTATATAGCACATGTAAAGTATATAATGTCATGTACTTTTATCATTTTTTATCACAAAATAATAACATCATTAGACCAATGATCAGGAGAATACATTTGTACTTTCTATCATATAAGCACTAGCAATACCATCATTTCCTATCAAAATTAATATAAGCACTATTTTCATCAAACTATGCTTTTAGAAGACTCATAATCTAAAAGGCTCCTACTTATAAAAAGTATACATGAATCATAACTAAGGAAAAAATGAAATGAAACATGTTTCTCTTACATATAAGGCATGTAATAAATTGCAAGTCTTTACAAAGGAAGAGTAATATAAAACATGTCCTTAATAAAACAAAGAAGTAGAAATTAAATACAAATGTACATTATTTGATATGAGCATTACCGTATTCTAACATCATTTTTCTTAGCTTCTTAAACTTACGAGTCGGCCTGTAACAGTTAAATACAAACTCTATTGTTTTAAACCAATGCATTGTCCTTATAGGTCCTCCTTTAAGCTTGCCTCTAACTCTAATTACTCTTATATATTCCATTATGACTTTTACGTAGAATTCAATATTCTCCTTATCTATCATGAATCCAATGTATTCAACAAACACACCATTAATATCTTTTATATTTGTTAGTTTGGCTGCATCTCTTTCAGTTATGATCATAGCCAAAGTAGGGGTAAGAGGTTGGTTCACTTCCTCTCAGTTCTCACCTGGAGATTCATTGTGAAGAGTAGGCACCGACTTGGAGTTTAAGACTAAAGAAACCATGAAAGGCTGCTTAGGAAGGGATTCGATAGGGAATAAAGTTTTTGACCTTAGTCCAGAAGCATATATTACTTTAGGTTCCTTTTGTGGTACTTCCTCCACCAACTCCTCTAGGTCTTCTTCAGAAAGTTCATCAATTTCTAGTTATGGATCCTCCTTAGGTTGCCCCTTAGGGTCCTCTTGAAGGTTATCCTCTAGGTCATTGGCATTATCTAGATATGAGATGTCATCATATAAACCACATTCCAGGGATTCAGTGCTAGATAAAGTCATTTTCACCTAAATAATAAAAAATATTAATTATCATAATTTTTTAGAATTTTTAAACATTAAAAAATACCAGAAAATATATTGAATATTCACAACTAGGTCTAGAATTGCTCCCAAAATTAGAAAAATTATTTACCAAAATAAAGATCTTGATTTTAGAAATTTTTAGGAACAAACTATACCATAATCAGACGTCTTACGTTCTCTCATGCGCCTTGAGAAGACAAAATTCAAAAATAAATAAAAAAATGAACAGAGCCCACTCTCGGTCACTACAAGTGCCAATCTAGTGCTGCTACGTGTCAGCCACCAGATTTTTCCTTTTTTTGTAAAATTAAATAAACATAATAATTTTTTTTAAAAAATATTTTGTGGTTCCGGGTTGGATCCATTGATCTGACCTGACCTATACCCCTATAGCCCATACCTTTTTTTTTATGATGGGCTCAGCCTAGTCATAACCCAAGCAAAAAAAATATGTTTTTGTTCTGCTTTCTGCTTTACTGGGCTTAGCGTAGCCCAGTCCACAGTCGAGTCCGTAGAAACAAAAATTCCCCTTGTTTTTTAATAGAAACGGCTCAAAACGATGCCATTTTGGGATGATCAAAATGATACATTTTGATCATCCCTGACCTCCAGTCTGGTTGTATAGACCTAACTAGAAAACGGGTCAGGTCCTTAGAACCCGACTTCTTTTGGCCATAACTTCTCCATCCGATGTGCGATTTCGACGTTCTTGGTGTCATTTTCTTCATTTTTTTGTGCTCTACACAATGGGAATAATTTTAAGGCCTAAAGATGTAGTTTTCTAATAAACCAATTTTGAACAAATGATCTCTATTTAGCTAACAGTGATTTTACTTATGTTTTATGGTTTAAATGTATGCTTCATGCATCTTTTCACAAAATAAACACTGAAAAATAGAAATAATGATAATTATAGCATCTAACAAAAACAAAATCACAGAGAAGCATACGGAAGCACAAAACCTTGCTCATGATATCAATATTAGTTTTTAGGCGTACCTTGTATCTTCTCTAGTTCCCCTAGATACCTACACGCAACCAGAGTACTTTCTTTGGACTCTGGTATGTTTACACAGCAAAAACACTAAGGAAGCGTAATGGACCAGAGAACACTAAAAGAGAGAAGCTGAGGAAAATGTTTCTGGAAAAACTTCTTGTCTCCTCTTCACTATGGATTCACACATGCATATATTATAACTGAATGAGGGAAGGAGTGGGTTCTGTGATAACTCCCCACTCTCCCACGTTTTCCTTTTCCAGCCAGTGTCCATAACTGCTCCCTCCACTGTACATATTCATGGACTTGGGCCTAATCCACCATGGGTGGACTAGCCTATTTCCTAACACCATTTAATGATCTTTTTGGCATATTAAATCATCCAACAAGAAAGGGATACCATGTAACATATTTATTATTTATAGCAATGAACTAGTGCACTCAACAATGTTCAAAACAATAGACAAAATTATCAGTTTAGTAAATGACAAATAATGTACATTTAACTAATAGTTATTTACTTATGTTAAGAGCATCACCCTATAATCACTTTTCAAATTATACATAATATATAGGACAGACAACATATGACGACCTATATTTCTAATAATCCTTAATTACGTGCCAACCAAATTCTAGAATCTTAAGATTTTCTTATTCCAGGTGTGAAGTGCGTGCATATATTCTATATGCAACATAATCTCCATAATCAAATCTCATGCTATCATTGGTGAAAAATTGGCATTCGAAATCCCCATTTTTAAACCGGTCAATGCGGAGACAGTGTTAAAAAAATGACCGGTGGCATTTTTGTAAATAATATGAAATATTTACACCGTATTTATTCGTGACCGATGTGGGAAAATATAGTCCAGTTTAGATGTTTACTTTCTACAGTGGATGTTATAGTGACCGATGTGGAAATATTTAGTCCGGTTTAGATTAACTCCGTCTGTATCTTTTCCCGCCATTTTATGTCAAGTCTTCTCAGACATGCGCAATAGTACGTAGTTCATCATGATCACCTTCTTCGATATCTGTTTTATATTCATTTCTTCTATCTTCTATCTTAACTCTCCAATGGCTTCTTCCTCATCTACCCTTCCTTCTCCGTCTCACAAAACTCAAAGAACTAATTTTGAAGAAAAAAATATCTGTCATCATGATAACCCTTTAATTCCTTCTCCTCCTCCCCTGCTCCAGCAACTGGTGGAGTGCCTGGAGGAACTCATCCCGCGCTTCAATGCCCTAGAGTGCTCGGTGGAAGAACTGGGCTTGAAAGTTGAGAGGATGAATTAACGTTTCAGAGCCTTCCGTTCTGAAGTTCGTCGCCATCAACAGGATGATTTCTTTCATCCTGTTGTTGATCCCAATTTTGACTCCCAAAACACTGACTCCGAAGAAGATGAATGAGTGAAAATGGGGTCACCTACCTTTCCCTATTCCCCACCTCCTTTTTGACGTAATAAAAAGAATGAGGAGATGATTATATTGTATTTATATAGATTTCAAGATGTAAAGTTTGATAGTAAAGTTTAATTTGAATGAATGTGTCTAACAAGTTTCTTATTCTGCATACGTATATACGTTGCTGATGATCCGTTTATTTTTCATCTAAATCCCACTTTTAAACTGGTCACTGAGGAGAAGACGGTTTAAAAAAATTAAATTTTTACACCGGTTTTAAAAGTAACCGATTTAAAATATAAACACCCGGTGCAGATTAGCTTTGTCCTATCTGCCTCTTCAGTTTCCTATCTATGCTTTCCCGCGCGCTTTCTTTATTCTTCAGACCGTTCATTTCACTTCTTCGGTTCTCAACGTTTGTAGTCATTATGATAGAAGGCCAATTGCATTCTTCTATATTCTTATTGATCATGAACCATATATATATGTATACCATTCCTATGATCGATCTGTACATTTTGTATCATCACTTTATCTCTGTTTTATTTTCTTTTCATCTATCTGACTCCTCCAATGGCCTATTCCTCACGCACGCCTCCTTCTCTGCCCCACAAAAGAAACAGAGATGACTTTGAAGACAAATATCCTGATCCTCACTCTTCTGTTCCTTCTCCTCCTCCCCTGGTTGTGACTCTGATGGAGCGCCTTAAGGAACTCATACTGCGCTTCAATGGGCTGGAGGACTCCGTGGAAGAACTGAATCAAAAAGTTGACAGAGTAGGTCGCGACTAAAAACTCCAGAGGCTACAGGTCGCGACTAGAAGCTGAGGAGGTCGCGACTTAAAGTTCCAGAGGCGAAGAGTCGCGACTAGTGGACACTGAGGTCGCGACCAAAGCTTGAAACCGAAGGTAACACTTCTTTCTCCTTGACTTAAACACATTCGGTAGATCCTGGCTGAGAATGGAAAAATTTTTAAAGTTAATTTCCGCTGCGTGTCTTCCAATTCCCTTCAGTGTATTCATAGAAGTAGAGTTTCAATTACTCATACATGCTTCACATAATCAAGCAAAGTAATCAACACATCAACACACATAAGCATAAGTATCAAACATACAAGTTAAATAAGTTTATTACATTGTAACTATATTTTCATCTTGCTCCCTGATAACTGTCATTTTAATTATCAAATAAAATTAAGCTAACCAATAGTAAAGTGGAAGCTAACCTAGGTCAATTCATAAGGAGCCTAAATGTATGCTAAGTTCCTAATTAATCTAATGAGCCACAAATTAAGCATATGATTTGTGAGATGGGATATTGACTAAATTCTGAAAGTAAATCCTATGCTATTGTTTATGCTTTTATGTGTTTATGATGATGAAATGAATCAATGATAAGTGTGTTCCCTAGAAGATTACCTTACCTTCATTATCCACATAATATGAGAAGTTAATTAGTTCAATTAGAATAGGTTAGTTAACAACTTGCCATCTAAATCTCAATCAAAGCTACAATTCGCAGACATTGAATAGAGAATAAGAATCATTCAACTCAGAGATAGAAGAATATGAATTAACAGATACAATTGTACTCTATTATTGAATCACTCTAATTAATCACAACCATGCTCAACTCGATCAGGGATGAGAATCAATCAAATGTCAATTATGCAGAAATAAGAAATCCAACAAGGTTCCCTACTTCTTTGTCATCTGGTAACTCTAATTGCATCAGTAATTACAGAATTAACTACATCAACTCGATACAATCAATTCTAAATTAAAAATACAATGACACTCCTTATTTCAACTCAAGGATTCTGGTTTAGCATTATCTCTAAGAGAGCACAACATCTTAGCCTTACATTACCATCTGAACCCCAGCAGCAAAAGAAAGCACAGCAGTAGTCATGTGGAAATGGAAGGAAAAGATGAAGATGAACTGTAGAGCCTTCCTCTGGTTCTATTAACTAGAACATAGGAAGTTGTAGAGGAGAAAATGAAGATGGAAAGGAGTGTGGTGTATGTTCAGTGAGATAAGAGAAGTCTGGAATACAGATGTGGATGGAATGGGTCTGTGGAGTGTGTGTGTAATATGAATGGGATCTCATATATATATAAGAGTGAGGTATGAGTTGATATCTGAATGGAGTGAAATGTCAAGTGTATGAATGCTGAGTGATTAGATTGCCTGTGCGTTAGGTGTGATGTGAGTTGTTATGGAAGTGCTGTGTGAGTGAGGCAAAGCAGAAAGATGGAGTGAAGTCTGGTATGGAGTGTGCTAATGTATAAACAGTGTGCTATGCCTGAACAGTGCTCCTTCATATGCGAGCACATGCATGATCTCCCACTTGTAATCTGTTCATCAATTCCTGGATCTAGCTCATGTGCTATCACATGTTATGAACTCTTTTAGTCCAGCTGTCATTTTCCTTTAATCCATTCTGTTAGTGCATTAGCCTGTGAGAGAAAATTAGAATAAACGGATTATTTGTCCAAGTAAGCACTAAAATCACATCATTTATTAACTAATTTGCTTAACATAATAGTAAATGAGGATAAAATCAATAATAAACTCTGTGTTAACATATTAAAAATTAATACAAATATGAGTTTATCACTCCCTTTGCTTCTAACCATTGAGATTGCTTGCTCAACCTCTCTAAATTATTCTCTTTGAGAACACATAGCCCTAACAATACAACAGACTTCATTTATTTTATTTATTAGAGTCATTGAACATGTTAGAGCTTTTAACTTCTCAAACTTACTTCTTTTTAACTTTAAATTTCAGTTTCTATTCCTTGACTTCTAAAATTACTCTCTTGGTCATTTCCTACTCCATTTGTCATGAAGAATCTATATTTGATCTTAGATTTAAGAAAATCAAACTCCTTCCTCAAGATTCTGCCTTGGCCAAGAGGTATAAAATTTTCCCAAAAAAATTCACTTTTGATTCTAATGCTTCTAACTTCATTTTCTCATCTTGATTCCATACAATTTTTCATTCTAAATCTATTGGAAGCCTTAGAATCAACAAAATCCCATCTTAGAGTATAGAACCAGTCAAGGACATGGGGTCCCCTATGGTGACCACTTATTAGATTCTTTAAACTATCGTGAAATACCTCTTGATTCTACTTTGTTTTATACCATTTAGAATATATCTAACATCAACTCATCTTCCTCTTAGCATTTGAATTCCATGTAGCACCTTAACCTAGGGATTTCATGCTCTCAAATCTACTAAAATCCAAAATTAAGCCATCTAAACATTAAATTGAGTGCTAGGACCATAGACTAACCTTAATTCCAAGCTTGGTTGGTGCAATAGCCTTCTCCTTCTTCCTCATTTCAAGAGAAACTTAGGCAAAAACTTCCCTCCCTATAGTTGGCCGAAATATTCAAATGGGAGGGGGAGGAGTTGCTATTTATAATGGTTAACTCTTTTCCCTCCAAGTTGATAGAAATTACAATGGTACTTATCCTCCGCTTATTTGTCCATATATGCCTCTTTGTCCACTTCTAATTGGTCCACATGTTAGCCACTTGTCCTTTTCCTATTGGTCCATATATCCTTTGTCATCGTTACCTTATCCTCTACTTCATTAGTCCACTTGGCAACAAGTGCCTTCTTTTAATTGTTCTACACGTCAACCCTATGTTCTCTCTTGATTGATCTACATGTTCTCTTATTAATTGCTTAATTAATTAACTTGATGACTAAGCATGTGACTAGGGACTCTTGAAACTTCTAACCAATATAATCCTTCCATTTTGTGCCATCTTGGAGAAAGAAGAAGATTGAAAATCTTCTCCAATAAACTTTCATGCAATCTTGTCTGAAATGCACTTTATCGGGTACTTTTCTCAATTCCAGTCTTCTAGAGTGCTCAAATATTTGTCACATCATATTTATCCTATTCTAATTCTCTCCCTCTTAATAATGGCATTCATACGGTCTCATTAATGGACCATTAATGACAAACTAAGGAAGTTAAGTTAGAATTAGCTTCCTTGACCATAATTAATTCTTTTCTTGTAGAAATACTTTTTGAGGTTATATTCCTCAAAAAATTATTTTATTTGAACTATTACCTCTAATTATATAGAAACTCTCAAAGTTTTCTCCGTCCAAAACTCTGCCTGTAGTTTTTTTTTTAATTTCCCTTAAAATGCCCATAATCGGCAAAACTTGGCTTTAAACATTTTAAAAGCCAAAATTCTCTTCTTTTGGGATCAAACTAATTCTATAAACTCACATTAATAATCAAATAATTAATATCCATTTTTTCCAATTTTTTTAGGCATTCAGATAGCCCAAATAATTAAATCTGGCTAAATAACTCATAATTAGCTAAATATCTAAAAATTTCTTAAAAATTACTCTAGGGGTATTTTAATCATTTTTATGAGAAATGGGCCTTAATAAGTAATTTCCCATTTTATGGGATTTTTCTAGAATTTATGTGTATTTTTCCATAATTACCCCTTTTGGCATAAACTTCCAAAAATTATGATTTTGCCCTTACCTAGGCTCAACCTCATAAACTATTACTTTGATGCCTCCACCTCAATCTTACGCCTATAATTAACATATTTTCTCTTTCTGAGCCCTTGAAACTCTCATGGAGTCCCTAACTTTATTTACATATTTTCCCCCAAAATTTTCTCTATTTGCACCTTAGTCCCTAAACTTTCTCTATTTACAGTTTAGTCCCTTAAAACCCTCTATATATTTTTAGGACTTCTGCTCAAAAGAAGCCTAATGACCTACATATTTTAGACTACTTTTTGGGCTTCTATGCCTAAAAATTAGGATGTGACATGATCTTGTTGTCCTAATTTTTATGGGAGATTATGCCAAAAGTTTTGTAGAACTTGTTGCTAGGTTGTGATTGATTGAAATTTGTTCCAAACAATTGAAACTTTTGAACTTGAATTGCAAATTAATTAGTAATACTTCGTGAACTTGTTTCTTGTTTCTTTAAATAGGATGTCAAATATGCATCATAGTTGGATAAATGCTAAATGAACGAGCAATGTATATTGTAATAGGGTGAAGGAGATTTTAGAATTTTCTAAAAGAAATGGTAAAGATGATGTAGGGGAGGTTTTATTGCCCTTATGTGGAATGTTTGAATAGATGGCGAGTGAGTCTTGTGCATACATACATACTTAATATCTTAGGGGTTTTGGATGAAGTATATAGTATGGGTATGATAGTGTAGAAGTAGAAAGGTTGCTTGGATCGTAACAGCAGGAAAAGGCATTTGATGATCATGATATGGATATTGATAATCGAATAGAAGACATAATTTGTGATGTTAGAGAAGAGACTTTTACGCAATCACATGCGTATGGTAATATGTGTAGTCATTAAGAATTTTCACTTATTTACAAAAGTGTCATATCCTTTCTTTTAATGTTGTTTTACCTTTTAACCGATGTAAGCAAGCAACTTACTAGCTATATTTTGTGTTAGTGTTTGGTTCAAGCTTACATATAATGCAAAATTGGTTTTGATTATGCTACTAGTTAAATTTTGTTTCTCAATTGCTTGGTGGTCTACAATAAGAAAAAATATTTTTTTAAGATAAACAACATTCTATGTCAGTCATAGTTAGAACGGATGTAGAAAATACTTTTTATGTTAGTTACTTAGGGTAACAACCAATATAAAAGTCTTTTATAACTCATTTACTTTTCCTCTATAAAGTTTGAACAAACTACAATGCTATAATATACTAGCCCTACAATGCTCTAATATGTTACTAGCAGTTCTCCACAAGTCTGACAGGTGATAGAAGAAAAGAAATACAATGTTATCCACTGATACGCACAAATGCCATTAGGCTAAGCGCAACCATCCAACTAAAAGCTTAAGCTGGTAGTTGAGGCGCATACTCAATCTTGTAGCTCAAAGACCATCCGCCGTGGGCCCGCATGAGAGCAGGGGTGGCACGTGCCCCCAGGGAAAGCAGAGCCATAATACTTCCCCCTCCTTTCTTTACCTTTTGGCTTTAATACCAACTTGGGGGAGGACCCTGAGAGGACCGAAGGGAAGAGGAGGAAAAGGAGAGAAAGGAAGTAGAGCACTAGAAGGACCAGTCAATGCATTAAAGAAAAATAAAATGCATGCAGAGGGGATGCTCTGGAATGAACTAAAAGGCGGTAGAACCGACCAACCTTAGCTCATCGAGGAGGCAAGGATATAAGAAATTAAAAGACAGAATGATAAATAAAAGAAAGAAAGAAAGTTTATTAAAACATAAAACTTACAAGAGAAGGGGATAGAATCATTTTGAGAGTCTGTTTGGGAGGCTTCATCTATATGGTTAAGTTGTCTAGATGAGGTCGACTCTTGTTTGGGAAATTTGGTGAATCCTCTGATTGATTCTATCAATCAAATTAGATTTGTTTTGGTTGTATATTTCAGACTTCATCTATGGACTAAGCTGAAATGGTTTAAAAATTGGGGTTTCAATCCTTGGTTTGGATTGTTTTGGAACATTGTTAAAAGAAACAGATGATTGAACAAAATGATCACCTAACTATTATAAATACAAGTTAATATAATTATTCTGCTTAACAATCTTTTTGATGTCAGTTGAATCAACAGGTTGATCAATATTTTTAAATCTAAAAGGTGCAGCAAGCACAGGTTGACCTTGATCATCCTTTGCTTGAGGAATCTGCACGTTTTTAGTGGGAAGAAATTTAGAAGATAAATTTTCTCCTTTGGAACTTTTCTAATGTTTAATAACATCAATAGTTTGATCAAATGGGTAATCCATTTTTGAAGTTCTAGCATATTCGCCAAACCAGTCAAAAAACGGAATATTCATTTAAGCTCTTTCAAGGAATCTGTAGAATTTTTCTTGAATCTTTTTTCTAACAGATCCTTTGAATTTTTCTAAAAACCATTTCCTCTGGAGAGTATATTCTTTCGAGTAAAACTGTTTTTGTAAAGTTTGTTTGTCAATTTGAAAATCATTTTCAATGACACCAATTTCAAGTGATGAATAAGTTGGAGACTCGACAGATTTTAAGTTTTCATCTCTTTCATACACTATTTGAGGTATGTTTACAGAGCTATCAATTCCTTGGAGAGAAATATTAGTAGTAGTCGTTTGAGGTTGGGTGACTACTGTGGGTGTTTCAGTTGCCATTCCATATATAACAGAAGGCGGTCTAGGAATTAAAGAGCAAGAGAATCTACATGATTCAGTTTGGAGAGATCTACAATCCTCATATATTGAAGATTTTGATCTGTTTGTTTGTGAAAAAGATCTTCTGGATCGATCAAAGGATAACCTGATAGATCCATCAGATGTTTGGGTTATTCTACTTAACTGAGAAACAGGTTATGGTGTTGGTAGTGTTGCCTTTTCCATTACCCATTATTCTGGTAACTTAACATTTTGCCACATAATTATTTTTGGGTTATTAAATTAACATTTTTGAAATCAGTTAAGAAGACAGTTGTTTGGTCTTTTTCAAAAGGAATTTGAACAAAAGAAGTTGAAGTGTTTGAGACCTTATACTATATCCTGTAAATTAGGGTAGCAGGTATAGATCCTGGCTTCATGTTCAAACCATTTAGTTTAATTTTGAGTTTAATACACTCAAGGACATGTTCATCTTTTAATTCAGTCATCCGGTCAGGATAACAGTTAAAATAAACAGGTCTATCTGAAGGCAAGTATCTGCTACTGCAAGAATAGCATCTTGAAATATATCATGCCTATTGTATAAAAGACATAATAAACACGATACATTAAGCCTTTACGAGGTTTGATTGCAATTTGAATACAACCGATATGTAAGAAATTATATTCTTTTTGGTGTTTTTCAATTGACTTTTTTTAAAGAAGGTAAAAATCTTCCTTTTCAGGTTGGATAGAAACTGATTCTTCTACAGTTCTGATTATATAATCGGACTTGGAGAACCATTTTCTATCTTATATTTGCACATAAAGTGCATTTGTGGTAACTGGCAGTAAAGTCCAATTGTCAATGTTTGGATTTATGTTTTGAAAAGAAATTTCTTCTTTGAAAATTCTTTTGTTTGAAGAGTTGCTTGTTACAGTGTTTAATTCCTCATCGTTTAAGGAAGAAGCTGATGAAAAAGGATTTCCACTACTTTGTTTAAAAGAAAAAGAACGGAATAAAGACATAATTTAAAAAGTAAATAACAGAAAGTAAATAAACAGGAGAAACAAAAGAAACAAGAAAGCGATAAAGTAGAATGTAAAGAACAGAAAGCAAGAAGTGCAGATAAGAACAAGAAATAAGAATAAAGTAAAGAAAGAAGAAAACGAAAGGTCAATATTCGTAATTCTCCCTTACGTTAGTATCTTTACTTCCGGATTCATAGTGGTAAGATAAATAAAAATCTACCTATCTTTATGAATCAAAGAATTTGTTAGTTCATTAGCATAATCAATCATACTGCCATCTTCTAGCCAACATCAGATGCGAACTATCTCTAAGCCATTATACACTACTGTACGATGTTCCACCTGACCTGTCCGCCAGGTCTTACAGTCCATTTTTGTACGGAAGGTCTCATGCATAATAGCATAGATAAGCGCAATGTGCTATCGAAGAAATAACAATCTTAACTATGCTAATAAGCTCAACAAATACCTTGACATCATAAAGATAGATTTATATTTATTTACCACATCTCTAATTCACCTTCTGGCTCTGATACCAACATTAGAAACCACCCCTACCCTAATGATGGTTTTTATAAAACCACCGTAAAAAGCCCCACCTGAAGACTTTTAAGCTCAGTTTTTATAAAAACTGTAGTTAAAAGTCCCACCTGATGACTTTTAACGGAGGATTTTATAAAAATCGCAGTTAAAATTCCCATCTGATGACTTTTAATGGCAATTTTTAAAAAAGCCTCCGTTAAAATTTTTTAAAATTAAATTTATTTATGAAAATGTCACCGCCTTTTTTCATAGCAGTTTTCTTATAACTAAGAGAAGTAGCGTCATGATAAGTGATTTTTATAGTAGTTCAAAAACCAATTCACAAAAAAAGTATCAGGGAAATTGAAACCTCTTTATTCTTTTGTGAAGAAAAATGGTGGCTTTCAAATCCCTTATCTTCCTCCTCTCTCTCAACTTCTTTTCTTCACCCATGTGCAATCTCTAGGAGCGGCCCATTGTCCCTTTAATGCTCTCAAGTTGGGAGTGTGTGCCAATGTGTTGAATTTGGTTAATGTTAAGGTTGGATCCCTACTAACACTCCCATGTTACAGTCTCATTAAGGGTTTGGCTGATCTTGAAGTTGCTACTTGCCTTTGCACTGCACTTAATGCTAATGTTCTTGGCCTCAACCTCAACATTCCCATTGCTTTGAGTGTCATTCTCAACAATAGTGGAATAACAACTTTGGCCTCAAATACCCTTAAATGTTGATCAGCATCATTATTATCATGATTATTATTATTTTATTTATTTGTTTTGAATGATCTTGCTCATTGTTTGATTGTTATTGTTTTAAAGGAGGAATTAGATTATTGCTCTTCTTATTCTTCTTAAGGTTTCAGTGTATTTGATGTTTGTGATCTAAAAGTTGTACTAATAAAAGTAATTGTTCCTTATTTATCAATTTGTTTTAGTTAAGCCTTTTCTATATATAACACACACGCACCATACAAGAGGGGAAATTAAGAAACCAAGGCATAAACATACGATTTATTTTATTATAGTAACAATGTAATTTCATTTTTTTAATTTACATTTACTAGGTGATCTAAGAGAAATATGCAATGTAATTTTACTTGAAATATAATTTTAAATAGATTCTATTATTGAATGCAAAAATGTTCCGCTATAATGCATGTACAACATATATATATGCAAGAATATGTATCTTGAACGAGCAATACAATGATGCGATGAGTAATGAATATCATTCTCAAAAGAATTTGATATAAATTTTAAATATTTGAATACAAAAGCCATTCTTAAGTGAATGGCACTAAGAATTTGAGATAACAAGCTTAAATGTAATTATGACTTTTTTGTCAAAATTATTTCATTTTCATGGATCTAAACTATGTGTAACGGACTATAACCTGATAATAAAGCATACGTTTATTAAAAATGAATTGCTTAGCTTCCACAGAGTACCTTCCTATCTATTTATAGTATACATTTTCTGGCATACACATGTGCCAGCCTGTACAACAAACTGAATCACCTACACCTACTTTACATATTAAATAATTATTATTATTTATAATTTACTAGTTTAACACTCCTCCTCAAGTTTGTGACTATAAAGATCTATAGTCCTTAACTTGAACAAAAATCTACTATTATCTTCTCTTCCAAAAGCTTTAGTCAAAATATATGCTTGATGTTCTTTACTCTTCACATGTTTAAGCTCAATTACACCCTCTTAAAGCTTCTCTCGCATGAAATGATAGTCCACTTCTATATGCTTTGTGTGTTCATGAAACACCAGATTTGTTGCAATGTATATAGCTAATTGGCTATCACAGAATACCTAGACAGGTTCCAAATCATATACTTCTAAATCTTTCAACATCCTCGAAGTCCACACCACTGCTGACATAGCCTGGCTCAGAGCTCTATACTTGACCTCTGCTGAAGACTTTGAAATAGTTGATTGTTTCTTCAATTTCCAGCATACTAAAGATCCTGTAAACTTCACTAAATAACCCATAACAGATCTACAAGTATTTAGACACACTCCCCAATCTGAATTAACAAAACATTCTAACTGAGTAGCTTGTCCTGTTGCTAGTAATATCCCAAGACCCTGTTGGTTTTTGAGATACCTAACCACTCTTACTGCTGTATTGTAGCGAGACTTCCTAGGTGCATTCATAAATTGACTAAGCCCCTACACAACAAAGCACATGTTAGGCCTGGTCATAGACAAATAAGATAACCTTCCTACCAATCTCCTGTATGCAGCTGGCTGAGGTAATAACGGATCATCAATTTCTTTCTTGGGATTCACTATGTTTTTCTTTATTGGTACTATAAGGGGCTTAGCTATAGACAATCCCATGTCAAAAATAATATCCAAAGTGTACTTTCTTTGATTAAGTACTATACCCTTACTTGACCTTGCCACCTCTATTTCAAGAAAATATTTAAGTTCTCCTAGATCCTTTATTCTAAACTTACTATGCAAAAACTGCTTTACCTTATTGATTTTATCATACCAATTTCCAGTAATGATCAAGTCATCAATATAAGCTAATACCAAGGTAACTTCAGATTCACCTTTTCTAACAAATAAAGAATAATCCTACTTACTTTGTTCAAAGCATGCTTCTAGTAATACATTAGTGAGTTTAATAATCCATTATCTTGAAATTTGTTTGAGCCCATACAAGGATTTTGTTAATTTGTAGACTTTATTTTTTGTCAAATCCACAAAACCATGTGGTATGTGCATATATACTTCCTCATCCAAGTCACCTTGGAGAAAAGTATTATACACATCCATTTGAAACAAAACCAATCATTGTTTACAGCAAGAGTAAGCACAATTCTAATTGTAACCATTTTAACCACAGGAGAAAAGGTCTCAATAATCAATTCCCTCTTGTTGACTATATCCCTTAGCAACTAACCTAGCCTTAAATCTATCAACATTCCCATTAGAATCATATTTTACCTTGAAGACCCATATACACCTAATTGGTATTTTACCTTTAGGCAGATCAACTAGCTATCATGTACCATTTTCTTCCAAAGCTTGTATGTCTTTCTGTATTGCCTCAACCCATCTTGGGTCTTGGGTAGCCTCTTGAAACCTATGTGGCTCAACAATACTATCAACTTTGGATAAAAAGGCTTTATAATCAGTAGAGATATTTGAATAACATAAATGTGATTCTAAGGGGTATTTTACCTTGCTTTTACCTGTGTCGGTAGGCTCTTGTGAATCTGTTACACATACATATTCAAACAAAATCTTCTTTAAAGCCCGCATTATGCAGTAATAATCCTCCATCCATGCCAGTGGCTTTCTTTCACATATTGTCCTGCCACCACTTGGATGGCCAAAGCTTACTTCATTATTTACCTCATGAGGATTAACTACTCCTTGAATTGGTGGGTGTGTACCATGTGTGGGAGAGTGCTCAATATGACTTTTTGATATCTTAATTGGTGGTGCAGGAGCCTCATCATACTTAAATGAGTCAAGGGTGAATTGATCAATCATGAAATCCCCATTATCTCCCATTATTGATGCATATAGTATCTCGAAAAGGAAATTTAGACTCAATGAAAATGACATAATGATTAACACACATTGATGTAGTTTGAATATTATATAATAAAAAACCTTTTTGAGCATCTAAATAACCTATAAAGATACAAGGATCTGACCGGGAACCAAATTTATCTTGGTTATGCAGATTAGTAGCATATACAAGGCAACCAAAGACGTTAATCATGGATAAATATGGCTGGTAACCATACAAAAGCTCATATGAGGTTTTAAAGTCTAAAATACTAGATGGAGTCCTAAGGATGAGAAAAGTGGCAATGGTAATGTATTGTCCCCAAAATTTTAATGGTACCCCAGATTGAAAGAAAAGACTCCTTGCAACATCTAAAAGGTGTCTATGTTTCCGTTTAACTACTCTATTTTGTTGGGGAGTATAGGACACGTGGTTTTATGTATGACCCCTTTATCATTCAAATAAGACTTTAACACATGATTTACAAATTCACCCCTATTTCCAGTACGTAATTTCTTGATTAAAACAAATAATTGAGTGGAAACAAAAGCAAAGAAATTCTTTAAATGAGAAACAATGTCACTTTTATTGATCATAAAAAAGGTCTATGTATATTATGAAAAATCATCAACAATTGTAAGAAAATAACGATCACCTTTATAGGTGGGTTTTCTATAGGGCCCCCAAACATCAACATGAAGTAATTCAAAATAACAACTAGTCCTAGAAGAGCTAGAAGCAAAGGGCAAGCGAGTTTGTTTTGACATATATCATACTTATTATGATGAACAACAGGAACCTCAGTCCTAATCAAATCTAGATGTTTCAACTTATCTATGGGTGCATGACCTAGCCTCCTATGCCAAGTATGTTGAGGAAAATTGAGAGGGGCTTCCTGTATAACATGCATAACATTGTCAATCATCCTATTTTTAGTTATTATATATAACTCAGAATTCTTTCTATCAATCATTCTTCCCTTCCCACTTAAGGTTTCCTATAAAAGGCAATATTTAGGATGAAATGACACTATATAGTGCATTTTAATAGTTAAACGTGATACAAAAATAAGGTTAAAATAGCAGACAGGAGTAAAATAAATATTTCTAAGAATAATTCCATCTCTAACACATAATGTGCATGTGTGTGTGACTACCATTGTGTCCCCATTTAGCATTATAATCCTCCTATGGGGCCTACATACCTATGAGCACTATCAAACATAGCAATACTATGGGCAACATGGCAAGTCACCCCATAATCAATAATCCAGTCAATCTCAAACAAAGAATTAGGTGTAGTATTTATGATACCTGAAACACGTCATCAATATAGTCGCTGGTGGCTCCCACAACAGCATCAAGAGACTTCTTACTCAATATCTGAAGTATCTGGTCGTATTGTGACTAGGAAATTGGCCCATGTTTAGAGAGTGTAAGAATTGGTGAGTGGTGTGTCTGGAAGGCAGTGGTGGCACTCTCACGCTGAGTGACCTGATTGATAGCAGCTTCTAGAGTTCGCTTCCCTCTGAAGTTAGGAAGGAAACCAACTAGATGATAACATGTTTCCCCTCTTGTAGCCTTTCTGATGATAATAAGTATACTCATCTTGGCTTCTTCCTCATCCACGTCCTCTTCCTTGTCTCCCACCACGAGTAGTCATGGCAGACCCTTCCAATGGGTTATTGGGTGATTGTGATAAAATTTCTCTCTATGACTCATCTTGGGAAATAAGGGGAAATGCCTAATTGAGTGATAGGAGAGGTGTCTGGAGGAGGATTTGAGTCCTTGCATGATCAAAATTAGCGTTCAACCCAAGAAGAAATTGCAGAAGCCGCTACTACTAAAGTGCTTAGGAATATTACTGAGTGGACAAACATTAGCATGATGGTAGGGGAACTAAGCAGTCCTACTCATCTCAAAGATCCCTTTACTTTGTGTATTACATTGTAACACTCATGGTTCCTTGAGTTTGAGAGGATATTGACTTATGTAGAAAGAAAATTCTAGTACCATATGTCTTCTGAAAGCGTTCTTTCATGTAATCCCAAACTATCTGAACACTGGTGAAAAATACTAGTCTAGTGAAAATGTGCCTTTCAACAGAATTAATTAGCCATGAAAGGATAATGGAATTAATACAATCCTATATACCTTACAAATCAAGTGGCTACTGTTCATGGGTACATGTTCTATCTATAAACCCCAGCTTGTTTCTTTCATGAAGAGATCATCGCATAATCCTGCTCCATATCTCATAGTTGTCAAATCTATGAAGAAGTTATGGAACGAGGGTAGCCACTTGAGTATCTGATAAATGCAAATATAGTGGATGGGAGAAATCAATTGTTTATGCCAATTAATCATCCTTTCCCATTATACAAGCTTTTGTAACCAACAATATAGAGGAAGAAATCCAAGATGTGAATAATAGCAATAAAATGTGTGACCTGGTTGACAAAATGATTCTTGCTACTATGGTTGGCGTGATAAAAGAAAGAACACCGAAAAATCTAGAGGTTGTGATAGATGGAGAAGGGTCACTGTGGTTATAGTTCACACAACATACAGAAACGTGATGGAGGGGCTCTTCGACTTCGATAATTTACTCTCTTTGTAGTGGTTGTGATGACAGAAGGAAGGCTACCAAGAATCAAGAATCTCATCTCTGGCAAGATTTCTTGCTTTAACTTAGACTGGTTTAGCCGAGCAACTACGGTTATTGGCGAAGGAACTTACAGAGTCTCTCTCATAGATCTGGCCTAATCACTGCATGATCTTGACAACCTTCACACAGGTGTCTGGCGTGAACATCCTGCTGTGATTTTGAAGACTCTATCAGCGACTTTCACAGACGAGTTACTCTCATAGACGGATTTGGCCAAATACTGTAACATCCTAATTTTTGGTCTAGGAGAACTGGGAAGTAGTCTGATATGGGCAGGCTACTAAACCCGTAGTCCTAGGGTGGTAATCTGATATGGGTGGATTACTTACCTGTATTTTGTAGGAATCCGAGGGATGAGTAAGTCCTTCAGGATTTAAAGATGAGTTAAGTCTTTAACCTATAGAATCGGGATAGTTCACCTAGGTTCAAAATGAGGAATGTGAGGAATGTCCTAAGTCTTAAGCCTAGGAATTTTGCAGGTAACTTGATATGGGCTGGCTCCTGTGTAAGATAACCTGATATGGGCGGGTTGTCAACCTTTCAATTAACGATGACTCCCGAAGAGTTTAAGGGATGAGTTATTGAAAGAGAATTTCTAGAACTTAAGATGAAGGATGAGAAGCTGAGTAACGAGGCCAGAAAGAGAATGCAGGGGCATAATCGTAATTATGGGAAATATCGGGCTGTAGCCGATGAGTACCATATTGTGCCAGAAAATAGAGAAAATTATGCTGATCATTTCACTGAACTGTGAAATGTGCATATGAGGTCTCTATGTATATGAAAGAATTAGAAATGTGACCAGGGGTAAAATGGTCATTTTTGAAAAGTGTGCGCGGGAGCGTACTTTCAGGCCAAAATAGTCCGGCCCGGATAAAATATCTGAAAATACCGGGAGATAGAGAAAAGAATTCCTGGTTGAATGACGCGACACAGAATTTTGATTTGAGGTCCCGATTTTTCTATAAAAATTCCTGAAGATGGGAATTTACAGTTATAATCGGTAAAGGAAAGGCGGTCCGAATAGAGATGATCGGACTGTGGCCAGAGGCCATACAGTGTTTTCTAAGGCCCATAGCGACACCAGGGAAGGCCCAGGCCCATAATATCAGTTCAGTGGTAAGAGGGGTCGGTGTCCGGGAAAAAGGTGCAAAATGACGAAAATGCCCTTATGTTATAGAATAGCTGAAGTATGAGTAAAGGGTATTTTGGTCATTTGCCTAAGGTTAGTCAGTCCAGACAGGGTATCTGGATAGTTGACCAGGGTCAGAGAGTACTCTGGTAAGATGGGAAAAGATAATAATGCCCCTAGATCTAGTAAAGTAAAGAAAGAGAGACTAAGGGCATTTTGATAATTTGCCAAAGGGTGTTTCTTGGGAATCGTGCCGTCAGAGTACTTGGGCTGGATCAGAGACTCAAGATGATATTCCCAGGCCCAAAAACGTATCCCAGTATATATGTGGAAAAAAGTGGCATTAAAATAATGATTTAATGACTTTTCAGTAAAGTAAAATTACCCGGTTGGCACGATAACTAAGGAGGTGATCAGATAAAGTCTGGGACTTATCTGGATAGCATTGGAAGGCGTGAAAGGTCCCTTCCAGGTTCCACATGGCGCCATCTTAGAGGAAGAAGAAAAGTTAAGGACACATGGCACAATCTCAGCCGTTGAGTCCGGTTTGTGGGAAATCGGACCGGACCGGTACTGGATTGGACTAGAAATGCTGAGTCAGCTGATGAGGTGTCCAGGAATTGTGACATGTGAAGAATATGGCGATGAGGTGTCCCGGTGAGGTGTCCTGGGTGATGCAGTAAAAAGGAATAAAAGAAAATAGGAAATTCCAGGAAAAACCAGGACCACATGTTCAGATGACTTCAAAATTATAGGAATGCCATTGAGGGAAACTATAAATACCCCCTCCCCCTCCCATTTCATGCATCTCACGGCCAAGAGAAAGATTAGAGAGAGAAGGAAGTTCTTGAGAGAGAGTGAGAGAAAGAAAGAAGAAAGGAAGTTCTGGCGGAGTTGAAAGCAGTATAGAGGTTCTGGAGTTCTGCTTTTGAGGTAGTAACTAATCCTAGCTTTTATGTAATGGCTTTGTGATTGGATGTGCTATTGTTTGGTTGGATTGTTGTCTTATATGTTATGTCTGAAGCTCTACTGCAATGCTATGATCATATGTTGTTGAGTATGGAAGCATGCAGCATACTTATCTGTACACAATCACAAGCAAGCACTGTCACACTGTATTACATATATTGTTATGATTATTTACTACTGAGATTCCCCCGAATTTCATTCCCCATGTCTAGCCCATTATAGGGAGATTATATTGAAGTGAATTTTAAGAATGTTGAGACGCCGTTATGCCGCAGAATGTAAGACTGAACATCATAATATGATAAGTACTGTGTACGTAGTGCTGTCTAAGGAGGCTGGAAGTGAGTGGACCTAGCCAGTTCATCCAATCTTTCCTAGGTACTACGTAGAATGGTAGTTCTCATGAGGAAATTATCGAATCAGTACGGTTCAGTTCTTTGTATAGATAAAGCCTAGCGGTTATGCTGCCGGATTTTAGGCAGGAAAAGATGTAATAGAAATATGAGGATTTTGTGTATGCCTTGTTGTATGACATTTTGTTATTCAATAATAAATATTGTTTGGCATGTAAAAATTTATGAATGGGGAATTAAAAGAGGAATTCTTAGGTCCTGAGGTAGCAGTGTTCTGGCCTCAGTTTGACCTAGTAAATGAAGGAGTTTGGCCACGAAATTTGGTGAGCCAGTTGTATACATCTGGGGCATTACGTGGATAGGTAATAAACCTTGTTTGGATGTGTAGAATGAGATTAATCAGTTCTCAAAATAAAGGTTCAGAATAAGGAACTTAAGAGTAAAATTTTAATTTATGGGCTTAAGTTAAGATATAATCGAGCTAATATTGCTTCCGTAAGTGTACTCTGAGTGGTCTAAGGGAGGATGTTTCAAATACGCTGCTGGAGGTTTCTCACAGAGCTTGCTGAGTTACTTTGCGGCCAAGCTTCTTCCTGTTATCTTGACTATTCTTGCAGGGCAGCATCATTTTAAGAACTTTCCGCCACCAAACTTCTTGTGACGATCTTGACAGAAGCCCTAACAGAGGGTTGCTATCAACAACAACCATCTTGTCCCCTAACGAAGGAGAGTGGACGTTAGACTGTAACCCACTTAGGTGTGAGAGACAATAGGCCTTTGTAATAGGTTGGACCTCAATAGGAAGGGTTGGCCTAAAAACACATAAGCTCTGGTACCATGTAAAGGAACAGAACCTGATAATAAAATATATCTTTATTTAAAATGAATTTCTTAGCTTAAACAGAGTACCTTCCTATCTATTTATAGTATACGCTTCCTGGTATACACATGTGCCAACTTGTATAACAAACTGAATCACCTACACCTAATTTACGTATTAAATAATTTATTATTTACAATTTACTAGTTTAACACTATGTATAAGTTTACTAGTAAAATAATTTAGATCAGATTATAAGATGCTTCTTGTATTAGAAAAAACACTATACTTATATCCAGTTGCTTATGTACAGTATAACTGGTTTTCCAATAATGATGTGCCATCTGTATTTTTTTATTACAGAAGCATCAACGCCGTTTGCGATTTTTTTTATTACTGGGTAGAGTAGCGGTAATCAATCAAAATAGAGAGACCTTCCTCTTCATCTCTGTTTGACTTTTAGGAAGGATCAATTTGTGTAAAGCAATTATAGAAGTGTAAATTTTCATATAAAAATATGAAATTTATGACTTCATATACTTGCATCATTTACATTCCTTGCATACTGCTCTCAACTGGCTTCATATGAACATTATCTTATTGTAAATCGCAACTCCAACTTGTATGTGCATGCATATAGTTTTATTCTTTATTCTCTTAAAGTGTCCTTTAAATGACAATGGATAAAAACTATAGATTTGTGAATTATCCTATCTACTAATCTCACAACTTAGCAACTAATTGGTATATACACATGTATAATTTCCATGGAAATAAAAGAGCAATACTAAAAATTCTATTTTATTAGTATGGATAATCATGGTTATAAAAAACCACTTACATGGTTGTTGGAGATTGTGCCCTAGGCCAATCAATTGGATGTATACATTATAATTTATTAAATAAAATAAACTTTATTAAATGTGTATTTATTATATTATTTTGTTGGTTTATTTATAATATAGATCCATGAATAATTGAAAAATTATTCTAAATGTCCCTAGTTGATTATTATTATGGGAACAATAATAGATTAAGACTATTATGACTTTGATTGATGATCATGTGTAGAGATACAAATTAAAGTCATAGGTACTTATTAGAGACCACAGCAATAGATCGACCGATTAAGAGATAGCTACATAGACTAGGTCATAAGCATATCTCGTTATAGCTATACCACTGTTCCCTTAGACTTGAGATCCCCATGGATACCTACATGAGGAACACTATGTTTTGACATGATCAAAAGTCATTTTTGACTAAGTAATTATAAAAGTTGTGATTGAGTACAATAAGATCCATGTAGAGAAGAATGAATGGTCAAGATGGAATTTTTCCCTCTCATTATGAGAAAGATATCTCTCAGCCACTCGATGAATGAGATTGAGAGATTCATGGCTTTCATTTGTTTTGTCAGTCTACTCAAAGATTGAGAAACTAATATGAGAGTGACTTCTCTATGTCTTATGCTCAATCTAGATATAGTTTAACAAAAGGGACTTAATGTAGTTATATGATAGGTTAAATCGGATCACCGACTTTCATATAATTTGGGTAGTCATGATATCTTGCTAGAGCCTACTTATGAATTGTGGGCCAAAAGGCATTTTAGGCTCACTACTAACATTATATGAGCCTACATGTTCGTACACAAGAATAGGCCAATACGGGTGGGTAACAAAAAAAAACAAGAATATACCAATACGAACTATAATGTCCAGATTTATTAAATTTAGAAAATATTTAAATTCAATAAATATAAAATGTCCTCATTTAATCTAGAAACTTTCTTATTCAAAAATAAGAAAGTTCTAGAAGATCCTCTAATATGGATTAGAGGAATATAATATTATTTATGGTAAAATAATATTATCTTAGTATTATTTGAGAAAATAAAAATATTGTATTTTATTTAGGATTTGAATTCTTTAGAAGATTAATTCTAAAATATAATATCTTTGAAAGATCTTATATTGAAGATTGTATATCCTAAATTAAATAGAATAATAATCCTATTCAAGATATTAATAATTGAAAATCAATGTGTATAAATTTTCAAACAGATATTTTAATAAAGATAAATACAATAAAAGTTCTTTTATGGGCCTGTTTGGTAAGTTACCAAACCGCGGTTTTAAAATGGCTTTTGGCCCAAACTTTGGTTTAGGGAAATTTTAAAACAAACAGGCTTATTTGTCCATAAGTGCTTTTGGACAAAACCATGGTTTAAAACCATGGTTTTGAATAAGCTATTTAAAATAGCTTTTTCAACAGTAAAAGCACTTATGGACTATCCAATTACTATCTTACCCCTACTTTTTCTTACACCCTCTCTCCTCTCTCCTACTTTTTCTTACACCCTCTCTCCTCTTTCCTCTCTTCCTTCTCTCCTCTCTCTTCTCTTTTCTCTAACTCCCTCCTCTCTCTTACTTTAAATCAAATCATACCCTTTTTGGTAATTTACCACCATAAAAAGTCATTCTAAAAATAACTATCCAAACACCTATTTACTCAAAACCACTTTTTTTCCATAAACTCTTCTCCAAAAGTCCTTTTTCATAAGTTGTCCATAAGCCCTTTTTTTCCATAAGCCCTTTTTCAAAATCCTTTCCAAACAGGCCCTATATTGCTGGTGGATGAATTTTATATATCTAATATATAAAGTACTCATATAATTTATTATTTAATTTAAATATGTGATTTAGGTTAAATAATAGATTGTCTTGATGATCATATTGACCGACTTGGTCTATAGTGACGCTAGGATCGGAGTTCTTTGAGAATCAGAGAATTATTAGAAACTATTGAGAGATAGAGAACTGGGAAAGAGTTGAGGATAATTTTTCACTTGAGTCATACAACTAAAATTGGTATGACATTCTTGGAAAGCATAACCAGTCATGGTTTGTGAAAGGTGCTAGCACACCATTCATGTTTATAACCCCATTCATGTGGATACTGGTGGATGGTGTTCGTTCGAGGAGCAACACTTATGATCTAAATTAAGCACGCTATTTGTGTTCGTGATCTCGTTCATGTGGATACATGTCGATGGATTCGCTTAGGGGTTTTGGTAAAAAAAATTAATTTTATTCCACTATGTGTATGCCTAGAACCCAACAATGGTACTACTATATAAGTAACTCGATATAAGTATGCTTGACAGGATACAAATTGTATATAGTTTCTTTGACATTTTTAAGAGTTTTATGAGAAATTTGTTGGAGATTGTGCCCTAGGGGCCAATCATTATCTTATGAACATTGTTGATTTATGAATTTCTTAATTATGTTATCATATTATTTGCATGTTTACTATGATGACAATCCTTGGATAACTCGTGATCTTATCCTAAATGTCCCTGGTCGGTCATCTATGCGGGAGCAGAGATGAAATAAGACCAGTATGACTTTGAAGATATATAGAGATATAAATCAAAGTCATAAGCACATGTAAGAGTACAGGGTGTTGGACCGACCCGCTATGAGAGAGCTGCATGGGTCAAGTCATAAGCTTCTCTCATATACAAGCCATGTCACTATGCCCTTTGACCTGAGATCATCATAGATTCCTACATGACAAACGCTCAGCTTTGACCTAGTCAAAAGTCACTTTTGACCGAGTGATCATAAAGGCTATGCTCGGGCTTAGTGGTTTTTCATGCGGAGGAATGTGAATGGTCAAGATGGAATTTGTCCCTCACATTCGTAGAGAGATATTACTGGGCCCCTCGATGAGTGAGTCTGAGAAATGTATGGCCATACTGGAATGGAAGGGTAGTTCCATTTCTATATTCAGACTACTCAAGGATCGAGAAAGTAATGGTCAGGAACAGGAGGATGACGTTCTCCATGCCTCATCCTTGACCGAAATATCGTGTGACAAAAGGGACGTGATATGGTTGTATGAAAGGTTACATCATTTATCGATCCTCATATGTTTTGGGTAGTCGTAATGCCTTGCTAGAGACCGCTTACGACTTGTGGGTCAGTATAGTAACTGGCCCACTGCCAACTTCATATGGGCCTACAGGGTCCCACACAAAACAGCCCAATACGAGCTATGATGTCCAGATTCATTGAATCTA
The DNA here is from genome assembly GCA_037074615.1 of Leucaena leucocephala. Classification (NCBI taxonomy): domain Eukaryota; kingdom Viridiplantae; phylum Streptophyta; class Magnoliopsida; order Fabales; family Fabaceae; genus Leucaena; species Leucaena leucocephala. The sequence goes on along the minus strand of CM073565.1, from coordinate 15,781,625 downwards.
AGAGATGTCTAGATTCAATGAATAATCTAGGGTGGATATATATTTTATATATATATATATAAATTTGTATATATATATATATTATATATATAATATAAGAGATATTTGTAAGATTTAATTTATAAGGATAAATTAAATCTCTATCACTTTTGAATTTGAATTTAAATGGATATGATCTATTTGAATTTGAAATTCAAATTGATAAGATATCTCAAATTTGATTTATGAGAATAAATCAAATATAATTCTGTCTTATCTTTATTTTAAATTAAATAAATAGGTGAATTAAATCTGTGGGACGGATTTAATATAAACCATATTTATTTAATTAGTTTCTTATTAAATTATGCAATATATGATATTGTATTAATTCATAATTAATATAAGATTAATTCTGAAGCCCGGCCCTATTAGAAGCCCGATAGCTTCCTATATATTTGACATTAGGGGCTAGGGTTCTATACATCTCTACACACACATTCAGACGTGAGAAAAGGGGGCAGGGAGAGTGCAAAAGGTTTGCAGACAAGAAACTGCCGAAATAAAGACGGTGAGGACGGAATCTCTAGAGAGCCCTAGAGGGACAAGAGGCGCTAGCACGTCGTTTGCGATTGGAACGCTGTTCGTGTGGATACCGGTAGAGGAAGCCGATCTGAGCTGTCGACTTCTTGTGATCGAACCAGACACGAAGATAGGTCGCGACTAGAACACGCTGAGGTCGCGACCATACAGCATCTGAACGTCAGAAATCCGAAAAGAAGAGGCAGGTCGCGACTTGAAGCTGACGAGGTCGCGACTACAAACTCCAGAGACGTCAGGTCGCGAAGAGAAGCAGAGTAGGTCGCGACTAAAAACTCCAGAGGTGACAGGTCATGACTAGAAGCTGAGGAGGTCGCGAATGAAAGTTCCAGAGGCGAAGAGTCGCGACTAGTGGACACTGAGGTCGCGACCAAAGCTTGAAACCGAAGGTAACACTTCTTTCTCCTTGACTTAAACACATTCGGTAGATCCTGGCTGGGAATGGAAAAAAATTTTAAAATTAATTTCCACTACGTGTCTTCCAATTCCCTACAAAATTTACCGTTCATTTTATGCTTATAATTGTGCTTTTATGGTAAAACATTATTGTGCATGGCAATATGCTAATTAAAGGATTAAATGGTAAATTAACTCTTCCAAATTGCATATATGTTGTTCTATAATTAGTTGGGCTTTTACAGTGAGCCTTGATTTTGAATTACAGGTGTTTTAGAGGAGAATCAAGACCCAATGTGAAGCAGAGAAGGAATCACTAGACAAAGAGGACCTAAAACGTGAAAGTCAGCTTCTGTGAATTTTAGTCGCGACTTCAAAGTCCACTGGTCATGAGCTATTTTCTCTTGGGAGGTTCTCTATGTTCTTAGGTCATGACCAAAAATAAGAACTGGTCGCGACTAAAATGGTCAGTTAGTGAAGCTGTGCATTTTCATTTATGTTACTCTGCAATTAAGGAAAAGAGAGAGCAGTCAGATGGGAGAGAGGGATTTTTGCCAGATTTGGCTAAAAAGCAATTGCTCATTCTCTCTCAATATTCTATCTATAACCTCCACTCACAACTTCTACTTTTCTTCATCTTTCCACAGATTTTCACATTTCTATACCTAATTAATTCACTTCTACCATCTTTTTCATTACCTTTCTATCACCGTTTTCTACACACTTCATGGTATCATTTTTGGGCAACGATGGCAGCACAGTAAGAGCTATGAGATGCTAGATCTTTAGTCTCTTGGTGATGGACTGCATATCTTATGCTCATGGACTGCACTGAGGAGTTTTCTACCTTAATCTGCACTTATTTCATGTTTTGACATTTCTACATTTAGGGATTTCATTGTATGAATAGGGATTGAATGTCGATTGATTATTCTCAAATTAGATATTTGTACTTGACATTGGATGATGTGATTATTGATTTTAATATAAATATTTTAGTTTTAATTTATGGATAGTTGGACTATTATCAATTATTGTTGATGCTTAATTCAATTGCTTGAAGTTTATTGATAACTATTTGAGGGCATTATCATCATATGATTTAATTACACACTGAGTGGTTTTCAGCAGTGCATTAAGAAGTTTATAAACTAGCTTTGACCAAAGGAGTTCAAGAACTATTAATGCACTAGACTCAATCCATTGATTGAGGTTTTATTTAAGACTTAATGATTTCAAAACTCCCATATCAAATTAAGAGCAATGATAGATATTTTTTCATCATTAAGAGTCTTTCTTAACATATTTCTTTCACAATCCAACTCATTTTCCCCTTAATCAAAAAATACAAAAATATTTACTTTACTGGACCCTTATTTTATTGAATCAATATTTGATCAAACCTAAAACCCATGTTTTTACTCAGTTTTTCAATGGCTTTGTTCTAGGATTCTAATAAAAAGACTCCTTGAGAAGAACAATAGAATTGTGCCTTAAACTACATTATGGGGTGCAATTATTATTTTGATAGACAATCTGAGCCTATCAATACTCCTTCAAAAAAGATCACTTTGGATAAAAAGTACTACCATAGCTTTCCATTTTGTCTTTTTTTTGTTCAAGTATTTTTCTCCTTTTTTAAAATAATCAATGAGTTGCACATGCTTCCTTTTGACCTTTTCATTTTTAATCAAAACAACATTATTAAACTTGCTTCTTTGTATTATGGCTAAACAAGGTTAAAAAGGTTTTACATTTTGTCTGGAACTACATATTAATATTTATTTACATTGCACACAAGATTTAACCTTGAAAAAAATACCAGTGTGAGAAAAAACATGAACATTATAATAAGTAAGAAATTTCACTATGAAAAGTTAACATTGCATAACCATCTCATATATGACCTATATAAATGTTGGAGATGGCGCTTAGGTCAATCGATTGAATATGGACATTATAATTTATTTAATAAAAAGAGTTTTATTAAATATTTATTTATTATAATTTTTGAATTTTTCTTTATAACAAAGATCCATGAATAATTAAAGAATTATTTTAAATGTCCTTGGTTAATTAACTATCGTGGGAACAATAAAATTAAGATTTTTATGATTTTGATTGATGATCATGTATAAAGATGCAAATCAAAATCACATTCACTTATTAGAGACTAAGGTGCTAGAATGACCCATCATGAGATAGCTATATGAATTAGGTCATAATCGTATCTCATTATAGTTGTGTTATTGTGCCATGAAACTTGAGATTAACATAGATTCCTACAGGAGGAACAATATGCTTTGATATAATCAAAAATCAGTTTTAACCAAATGATCTTAAAAGTTGCGATTAAGTATTGTGGGATCCATGTGAATGAAAATGAGTTTTCAAGATGAAATTTGTCCTTCTCATTGTGAGGGAAATATCTATGTGGCCCTCGATGAGTGAGATTGAGAAATGCATGGCTGTGCACAAATTAAAAAGAGTTTCATTCACTACTATAGAAATAGCTTTTAACATCGATTAAATAAGGCTTTCAACATCGATTTTTAAAGGGACGTGGAAGCTAGCAATGTTGTTTTATCCATCTTTTAAAGTCGGTTATATATAATTGACGTTAAAACTAAGCTTTACAAAATATCAAGATCTAATCAAAAAATTGTCTCTCCTATCTTTGTTTTCAAATCCCAAACTACAAACATTAGTAACAAGCAACAACGGAAGAGCATTTAGGCCTAAAGAAACAGTGGAAGGAAGAAGAGAGAGTCGAAAAGTTGAGAAATCCATAAAACTATTTTAGACCTACATCTCTTATTGTTGGTGGTGAGATTAAAGATCTGCCTCTTCTTTACTTTGAAGCCCAGATCTACAGCAACATTAGCAATGCATTTTGTCAGATATGGAAGAGCAACAAAATTAAAAAAAAGAGACAATTAGACCATATAAAATGCAAAAAAAATGACGAAAACTTACAATAACGATGACTATAATGACGTTGACTATGGACAGAGGTGGAGTTGGCCAGAAAACATTAGCAAACAAGTTTTGGTAGTGCAGCAAGGGTGGGGTACCAAGACAAGGATTTATAAAAAGTGAGAGTGAAGCTATAAACACGATGGTGGTGGCTAGGTTAAAATTCAAATTGCTAAGAAAAACTGACTTAAAAGTATAAACAACATCCCTTTTTTCAAAAGCGATGTTAAAACTTAAATTGATAGAACTTTTAACGACAATTTTTTAAAAAACTGACATTAAAAGTATAAAACAACATCCCTTTTTTGAAAAGTGATGTTAAAAATCTTAAAAATATTACAAAAATGCCACAACATTTTTCTAACATCACTTTATAGAACCAACATTAAAAGTATATTCTATAGTAGTGATTTATCCTATCAGTGTACTACGAGATTGAAATAGTATGATTGAGTAATATGAGAGTGACATCTTAATGTCTTATACATGCTTGATCTATCATGTAACAAAAGGGACTTGACATGATTAAGATAGGTTATATTGGATCATTGAACTTCATATAATTTGGATATTCATAATGTCTTGCAAGAGGCCATTTATGATTTGTGGGCTAAAAGGTACTTTGGGCCCACTATAGGGTTACACATAAAATGGGCTAACATCACGACTGGAAAAAAGATTTTTAATAGCAGTTAAAAGTAAGTAGCGTGAATTCTATCACCGTTATAATTCAACCTTTTAATGGTATTTTGTAATCGCCGTTAAAGGTCAAACCTTTCAGTGCAATTTTTGCCTAAAACTGCCATAAAATGTTATACGTTTAACGGTAGTTACAAAACAAACCACAATTAATGGTTAGCTTTCCTCGACCTATATCCATATCAGCCACCTCAGTCCTCTATCACACTCATCAAAAGCATCAGACTATATCTTGAGAGAGGTCAAAGATCTAGTGAAGAAACTAAAGATCCAAATGCTTCTTCAATTGAAGCTCTTCGAGCTCCTTCCAACAAGGTCCATCTGCCACCACCCATTGTTAGCCATCATGGTCAACCTCACTAAAAGTATTGGACTAAATCTAGAGAAGAAGTTGCAAATCTAATGAAAAAGTTGAAGATCTAGAAAGCTTTTGGTATTGAAGCTCTTCAAGCTCTTTCTGAAAAGACGTTGAAGAGATTCAAACAAGGGCAAGGTTGAAGGAGTGAAGAGAAAGATGGTAAATAAAAAAGAAAACTTATAAGTCTTTAATACAAGGATAATAGCCCATATGATCAATTATAGTTTATAAACAACAAATAATCGAAAAGCAAAAAACATGAGCAAATGAAGAAGTTAAACGGTGACTTACAACTTTTACGACGGAGATGACAGAGAACACATTAATGATAGAGGTAGCCATCAAAAATTGGAGGAAAATGCCAGAAAGTGACTTTTGTGCAAGTTTGTCATGGTGGGGTAGAGGAACAGGATCATAAACGGATGTGAAATAGTAAAAGTAAAAATATAACCGAGTTAGGGTTTTTGAATTTTTAAGGGACTTTTAACGGCAGTGAAAACCGCCGTTAAAAGTCCCCCTAAACTCTTTTAACGTTGGTTTTTAACAAACCTCTGTTAAAGTACTTATCATTGTGGTTTTTTAAAAATCACCGTGATAAGTAGTTAACATAGTGTTTTCTCAAACACTGTTATAACTTTTACTCCAATCGAGTTTTTTTAAAACTCGGTTGTGATTCTTTTAACTACGAATTTTTGCATAAACCACCATTAAATGTCTCTTCCACGGCATTTTTTATGAAAAACTACTGTGAAAAATATTTTAAAATAAAAATTATTTATGAAAATAACACCACCTTGTTTTTAAGATTTATTTCGTATAACTGTCATGAAAAGTATTTTTTCTAGTAATGCATAAACTTAAATTTCTAGATTTATTGAATCTAGAAAATGTTTCAGATTCAATAAATATAAAATGCCTTCATTTAATTTAGAAATTTTCTTATTCTGAAAAAAGAAAATTCTAGAAGATCTTTTAATTTGTATTAGAAGAAAATAATATTATGCGTTAAGGTGTGCCTAGTGCCCTATTGTATTTTTTCAAGTGTACCCAGTACCCTAAAATAATTGGTGAGGCAATTTCACCTCTAAAATTATTAAAATGGTGCAATCTCATCTAAATGTAACAAAATGTTTAGTTTGATCGTTAAGTAATGAGTCAGCTTCAGGTTTGACAAAGAAATATATGAGTTGACATATAACAAGGCAGAGGATATGACATTATTGTGGTGAGAAATTCTTAAAGTGCCACCTCATGTGAACTCTAACAAATCAAAAAGCTACATCTCATCAATTTTTGATCCTAGTTGATACCTTTTAATACTTAGTGGCAAATTAATTCAAATTTTGTGGAAAAAAAAGAAAAAAAAAACAACTTCTAAAATAGAAAAGGGCAATTCTCAATAGAACCATGAATAACCCCAATCCCAGTTCCATCGATCACCATCATAACATCCCAGCTTCAGCAATGGTCTCTCCTCTTCAACCATTCTGGATGACATATCTCCATTTTTATAGGTTATTTTGTAGTGATTTTGTGTGTTTTTATCATTATTTTGATTCATTTAGAGTCCTTGTTGTACATATTGGTGTCTTAGGCTAGTTTATTTCATTTACTGTTTAGAAGGATAAAATTGTCAAGATTTTATAAATATTTAGTTGCTAGGGGTTTTTTTGGAGACATGTTATATTACAGTATGATTTGAAATTCATTGCAGATCAGTTTGAAGTCTAAAGAGAATTTTATAAATGGCAACTAAGGACCCTCATTATTGTTGTCCAAGGACCAACTTAGGAGATTTCACAATAGCAAAAAAGGACCAACAGGATCAAAACACATAGGTAAGCTTACTGTGTCACTTCGCCACAGCGAGGAGACGCTACGGCGAATGCTCAGTATCAGAACAACAACTCGGTTTTTAGCTCTAAATTCATGTACCCAATCATGTAACCCGACCCAACTTCTCTCAGTATCAGTTTGAAGCATTGAAAGAATAGTCCATTGGCATAGGGGATTTTCATATCATATTTCTTAACCCAATGCATTTCCATTTTATTTTCTTTGTTTTACCCAAAAATATGTTTTAATCCATTGCAATTTACATTTCTTGAATAGTAGTAATTAGTTTCAATGAAAAACCATTTTCAAACTCCTTTTATTGTATATTTGTCAATTAGTTTACTAATTAAGAATTAATAAAAAAAACTATTTGGGAAATGACACGAGTTGTGCACTATATTGCACAACGTTGGTATTTGCCAATTTTTATTGAGTCTCAAATAGAAAAAATAAAGATGCTAATACAATTACAAGTACAACTATGCTACGTGCATGCATGTTAAAAACTAATGTTTGAGTCTTTTTTATTAGAGGTTTAGAATATAATCTAACCGCGTGTTGCATCACTTAATGATTATTTATAATTTATTCGAACTGCTATAAAGATGCAATTATTTTATATTTTTTTTATATTCATTCACACTTCATCAAAATAGAAATAACTTTCATAATATAATATTAGAAATAAGGGTTAAAGGCAATTTTGCTTATGAACTATTTCACAGGGAGCATATTTTAAACTATTTATTGGACTAATATTACCTGTGAAGTACCAAAATTGTTTCCATGTATATCCTACTAACGCACATTAACATTGACCGTACATTTTATATTGACTTTGTCCTTTTTGCCCTTAAACTATTTATGCAGGAGTAACTAGTACTTTAAAATTCAATAATGTGAAGCAATTGGCATCCCTATTTTTTGTTTACTGAAACATACTCATCATGCTTAGGGTGTCACATGCAATACTTGCCAACAAGGCACTCATTTGACCTTAATATATGACTTAATTAGAGAGTTAATATCGGTTCTAAATATAAGACATATTTATCATATTTATTAACTTTTTTCAAATTATCTATTAACACTCTATTAACAATAATCAAGTAAGAAAGGGACGCAAAGAGGGATTAAGCAAGATGATTAGGGTATTTTAAAAAAATATGTCATATTAACTAACTTAACTAATTTTCTTGATCTAATCAAACTAATTAAATAGTACTTATATAAAGGATAAGAGGAGTATTTATATGAGTAAGAAAAAGTTTGTCAATCTCTATTAATGATCAACCAATAATAGTGTCACAAGTTATATCTATCTATTATAATATCATGTTATATATAGATTTTTGTCAGTTAGTCCAATATATATATATATATATATATAATCTAGCATTAATTTATAGTTAATTAATGTGGGATGACAAACCTTTTCTCTTTTAATGATGAGTCCTTTATTGATTACAAGCCAAATGACAGACATTTCATCCTCATTTTTTTAAGCAAAACATGTGTAGCATGTTTTGATGTTTACCATTAGCGTACCTAGTTGACAAAACATCTGACACCTTAAATAGACTTGGATGCCCTCAATTGAGAGGGATATTAACTGTTATTCAGATTGCGATCTAATAGTTTTAAGATGGGAGTTATAATCTTTTTTAAAAAAGATAAATAAAGGATCTTATATTAAGCCACCTCTCAATTTTTTTTTAAAATCAAATTCATTACTTTTTTAAAAAATGATAAAATTCTTAATGAACATGTATAAAACAGTTAGAGTGATATCGCATCTATTTAAAAAAAAATAGTTGAAAATTATTCAAGGTAGTTCATACATATACAGAGAAGGCCAATAGATGCGCCAATGAAAAGGGAAGATTAAGTCATATGAAGTTCTCTTAAGCGGGTAGAAAAAGACTGAAAAAATATCATATAAAGTTATTGAATTAGACCTTTTAATTGATAATCTATCCAAATATTTAACGTTTAATAAAGCACAATGGTGTCTTACAATTTATATAGCTAACCTCTTTTTTGTAGGATAAGATTTGTTGCTGTTATTGTTGTTAAATTGGTTAAATTTTTTCCTCCCCTCCCCTCCTCTCCATTTCCTTCAGACCAAACAAGCCCTTAACGATGAACTATCTGTGATGGGTGCAATGACAAAGTATTTCGTGCTATTTTAGGTTTATTATCTGTGATGATCTGTAATTGATTGAAAACACCAAATAATTAAACGTGGACTCCCCTGCAATTTAAAATAAACGCTGTCATGTTTTTTTATTCGGGTGGGAAAATTGATCGCACATGTTAACCCCACAACTATATCTTACAGTTGTCATTTTAAATTTTGATAATGTTGCCAAATTTTTCTTCTTCTTGTTTTTTTTTTTTTTTTTGCAATTTATCCTTAGTCAAATCGATTTGTTTACAATTAAATTTATATTTGGACTCTCAAGGTAACACCAGTTAAATTCAGATTTAGTTTACAAGTTCGCTGGTATGAAATTTCAATTGGAAAGCTAAATTCAATCGATTCCACAAGCTGTCGACTTCAACCAAATATGTTCAAGAATAAAATTTGAACTTCCTTCAAATTTAAATCAAGATTACGAAAAAAAAAAAAAAACAAGCGTGTTCGCTAAAAAATATAACCTATTGTAATATGTTTATTTCGATGCACATATGTTTCAAATTGACAAATACTCGTCATGGTTTCATATATGAGAGATAATCTTAATTATAAGTTACCTATACAAATGGCTATCCAAACGTTTGAAGTATTAAATGCTTTGTTTTAATAATACCCCTCAATAAATACTCTGCTATTAATCTCAAATAAAATGGGAGAAATTATTCAACTTTCTTAAGGACCGTTAATTTAAGACCAAAATATATAAAACTTCCCTAAATTTTAGGTCAATTGCACATCACCTCCTTAACTTTTAAAAATTTAAATTTAAATTATAATATTCCATGTTTTGACTACATCAATAAGTAGCACTTCAATCGACATTCTTGAAAAATAATATTAATTTATTAGAAATTTAACTGTTTTAGCCGTTTTTCTTAATCTTTAAGAGGTATAATAATGACCATCGAAGGCAGTATTCAATTAATCTGTATAGAGCGAGTGCGAGTGTCCTATATTTTTTATAATTTAGATTATATTGCATGAATATCTTGTAAATAAACACAAACAAAAAAAGATAACAGATACAAAATAGAGACTAAAGAAACTAGAGTTAAATCTTTTAATCAAGAACCTTAAAAAAATACAAACAAAACAGACTAAAGAAACTATAGTTATCTCAACCCAAAAGAAAAAAGAAAAAACCGAAACAGGGACTAAGTGGAAGCCAAGACTTGCAGCAAGAGACATCTTTGCAAACAAATCCGCTTCTATCCTTCTAAGCCAAACTGACCAGGTTTTCAATTGAAATGTTATGGATTAAAAATTAAACTAGTTTTGTAAATGATAAACTTCTTACCTATTAATCATTTTAGCATAATTATATCACCCAATCGACTAAAGGATTACGTAACAGATTTGTTATTTATAGCAATGAACTTGTAGACTCATCGACATTCAAAAGAAATGACAAATGGACTTTTAACTAATAGTTCAGTTAAGAGAATCACATGATATATATATAAAAAAAAAAGGTAGATGCCATAATCATATGTAGTGGATATAATCCATAATTTTGATTTTCACTTTTCAAATAATTATTATATATAGGACAGATTCACAACATACAACATATATTTTTTATAATTCGTACATGACAACAGGCTTCTAGAATTTAAAAGATTTTTTATTTTAAAGGAAATCATTGCATATATATTATATGCAACATATTCTTCATCATAATCGAATCCGTCGTGTTATTATGCCAGCTTTTGTTGAAACTTGATACTAAACCTCCATGTTGTACCCGGATTTGTTGGAGATTTCACTTGACTCTCTTAATCTTAAGTCTTAACTTATAATTCCAAAAGGATAACATCTTGAAATCATAATTTTGGCGCTAGTTTCACGATATAATAGATTCGGTGATTTCAGACTAGATTTGTTATTTATAGAAATGAATTTGTACACTAACAACGTTCAAAATAAGAGACAAAATTGTCATCTTAGTAAATGACAAATAATGTGTACTTTTGGTTAATAATTATTTACTTAAGAGCATCACAAGATAAAAAATGTAGACACCATAATAATCTGGAACTGGTTGGGGTGCTCATAGCTCATCCTATATCTAGATCATCCAAATATTATATGGATGGTCCAGATTTATTTTTTTTTCAAGTTTTTTAAATAAAAATATTTTTTGAAAAAAAAATAATAGTTAAGACATTATTTTTATTTAGATTCTATACCTATTAAAATAATTTTTTTTTAAAAATAAGGATAAAAAGACTTTAATTCTTTTTGTCTCCTAAATTTATAATTATTTTCCTAAACTCTCCATATTGATTATATATATTAAGAGGATTTTTCATCAAGAGAGTATTTTTTCATACAAATAATTAGAAGGAGTACTTTCGAAAAATTAACAAATATTTTTTATAAATAACTAATTTAAATAATTTTTTAATATATATATAAATTAATTATTTAACTCTTATATTTAAGATAAGATGAAATATTAATATATATATACAATATTAATATAATATAATATTCATAATAAGATTCACGTTATTTCGCAAACTTTTGCTGACAACAAACCTCCATATATCTACTCTCAACTCATAATTCAAAAGGATGCTCAGATACAACCTCTTGAAATCATAATTTTAATGAGTTAATTAATACTCTTTTTTGTTCTATTTATAAAACTCTATTTATTAGTTTTTAATGAGTGCAAACTACTATGACTAATGGTATTAACCCGTAATTTTATATTGATTCTCTTTTTCTATAGTTTAACGAAATCATAACTAATCCCCATTAATAAAATCTAAAGCGCATTCAAACACTACAATGCTCACCTATAACTAGGCCTCTCCATCTTCACACACAAAAACCAATTCACAAAAAAGCATCAGGGAAATTGAAACCTCTTGTTTCTTTTGTGAAGAAAAATGGCGGCTTTCAAATCCCTTGCCTTCCTCCTCTCTCTCAACCTTCTTTTCTTCACAATGGTGAGCTCCGCCTATGTGCCATCTCCTGGGGCGGCTCTATGTCCCTTTGATGCTCTCAAGTTGGGAGTGTGTGCCAATGTGTTGAACTTGGTCAATGTTAAGGTTGGATCCCCACCAACACTCCCATGTTGTAGTCTCCTTAAGGGTTTGGCTGATCTTGAAGTTGCCGCTTGCCTTTGCACTGCACTTAATGCTGATGTTCTTGGCCTCAACCTTAACATTCCCATTGCTTTAAGTGTCATTCTCAACAACTGTGGAATGAACAACTCTGCCTTCAAGTGCCCTTAAATGTTGATCAGCAACATCATTATCAATATAATCATCATTATTATTATTATTTATTCGCTTTGAATGATCTTGCTCATTGCTTGATTGTTATTGTTTCAATGGAGGGATTAGATTATTACTTATCTTATTCTTCCAAAGGTTTCCGTGTATTTGATGTTTGTGATCTGAAAGTTGTATTAATAAATGTAATTGTTCCTAATTTATCAATTTGTTTCAAATACCTTTCTTGATTGGATGGAGTTACAAATCTGAGACAACAACCTTAATTTAATTATAACTTTTTTGTCAAAATACTTTCAATTTTTAGATATAAACTATGTATAAATTGTCTAGTAAAATAACTACTAAATCAGGTTAACGTGTACTATGCTTCTTGTATTAAAAAAAAAGATCACTTTGGAAAAAAAGCACTACTTTAGTTTTCCATTTTGTTTTTTTCTGGTTGAACTATTTTTTTCTGCTTTTGTTTTAAAATAATCAGCGAGTTGCACATGCTCTCTTTTGACCTTTTCATTTTTAATCAAAACAACATTATTAAACTTCTTTGTTTGTATAATGGCTAAACAAGGCTAAAAAGGTTTTACATTTTGTTAGAACTATAGATTAATATTTATATTGCACATAAGGTTTAACCTTAAAAATTCCCAGTGTGAGGAAAAAACACCAACATTATGATAAGTAAGAAATTTCACTATGAAAAATTAACTTTACGTAGTAAATGTCTCACATATGACAAATATAAAAGCTCGATGTATAAAAGCTTCAACAAATAATTCAAAGTTGCTAACCGATCAAACAAGATGCGTGTATCTTTCAAATTCTCAAGTTATGGATATGACAAATTTCTTGCCAACATCTTAACTTGATTCACAAGCCTAACTTGGATAAGTAGTTGATAAAGAGGGCTTTTTTGACCGCAAATTACTAAGATGATTTAAAAAATGTAAACTGGGGCATTTTTATAAATATTGGTAGAATATCTAGATCGGACCCTTCTTAGTCTAATGTAGAAGTTACTTTTTAGACCAGCTGCTTGTACAACATGTGTCGAAAGTACTAAGAATAATATAAAATATAATTTTTAAAATATTTTTTTTACACATTTTAGGCTGAAAGCTTTACATCTAGTGTAGAAATTATTTTAAAAATTGGTTGTATTAGACAACTAAACTAATAATTAAACCAAAGGCCCTATTTTCCCTCTTCGCGCCTTTCTTTCCTAGCGCGAAGAGCAACACAAACGTTTAGTCTTAATGCAAGCTTGGCACTCTACTTCTTCTTCAATCTTGCTATTTTTCGAGCTTAAATCCATTCGGAAAACTTAGTCCCTATTTTATCTTGAATCTCCAATATTTCACCTTGAATAATCTTCGAGACCTATTTCTTTTCACGCCTTTCATTTCTATCATGCAAATAGCAACACAAACAATATTCATTTTTCTTCAACCTTCTAGAGTTTTCGTTCTCTATATTTTGTTGTAATCAAACAAAAGCTTTTTTCAATGTTTTGGGTGCTTCCCCTGTCCTTGTGTTTGTGCTTTGAGGTAATGTTTCTTTTATTTTTTGTTTAATACTTGTTGATCTAAGGCAATTTTAAGATAATTTATGGATATATATGGATTATGAGATAGTAGCAATGATGAATGGAATATGGTTCATTTTGAAGTTTTGTTCTGTGGTTGAGAACCTCTCGAATGAGCTTTAAATTTTTGTTCTTTTTGGTTCAATATGTTTAAAATTAAATATGTGATCTTGTTGTCCCAATTTTTATGGGAGATTCTGCCAAAAGTTTGTAGAACTTGTTGGTAGGTTGTGATTGATTGAAATGTGCTCCAAATAATTGGAACTTTTGAACTTGAATTGCAAATTAATTAGTAATAACCTGTGAACTTGTTTCTTGTTTCTCTAATTAGGACGTCAAATATGGATCATAGTTGGATAAATGCTAAATGAACGAGCAATGGATATTGTAATAGGGTGAAGGAGTTTTTGGAATTTTCTAAAAGAAATGGTAAATTATGTGGAATGTTTGAATAGGAGGTGAGTAAGTCATGTGCATACACACACAAGCACTTAAGATCTTAGGGGGTTTTGGATTAATTATACAGTATGGGTATGACATGGTGCAGAAGTAGAAAGGCTGCGTGGATCGTAACAACAAGAAAAGGCATTTGATGATCATGATGTGGATATTGATGATCGAATTGAGGACATCATCTGTGATATTGGAAAAGAAGCCTTTAAGCAGTCACGTGCATATGGTAATATGTGTAGTCATTAAGAATTTCCACTTATTTACAAAATTGTCACATTGATAAATCCCAATATTATTTTTATATCTAATCTTAGTCTTTTGAGCACTATGACTTGATTTATTGGGCTCAAGTAGGGACAAATGTGTATAAAGGGCATTTAAATCACTTTAGGGGTTTTATGTGCTAATTAGTGGATTATATTTTATTAATATTGTAACTCCTAAATAATTTTCCATAGTGGAATAGTTGATCACCTACTTCATTTTGCATTTGTAGGTGATTTTGGACATTTGGGCATGTGAGAATAGCTAATGAGAGTGAAGGGCCAAGTATAATAGCAGAGAAGGACCTACATCAAATTAATACCTGCTAAGGACCAAAGACCAAAAACACATCGTTTTGGTTCTACAATTGAGAATCAGATTTAGGTATCAAACATACCATCATTCGTTACAGACTTTCTCATCGCATACTTCACCAATTTCCATTAATCTCTCTCCATCTCACTCACAATCGCACTCCGCCTCTGTCCAGACTCGATTCCCGATCTCGACACCTGCGCCCTCGTTTGTCTTCTTCCTGAAGTCAGATTCATCTTCTCCTCGATGACCTTCGTGCTCTCCTATTTAAACTTCTCACAGATCCAGATGATGAGAGGCTGAATAGTAGAGTTCTCTTGGAGATGAGATGAGCCTGAGTCCTTGATCTTCATGAGGGAGTTCCTTCTAATTCCTTAGTTCTAGTCTAAAATTATTATTGGAATGAACGAGTTGTACATTTCCTTGTGTAATTTCATAATTTATGTTGTTTGATTTTAAGCTAGAGCTACGAATCTTTCTAGTATTAGTGGAATTATATTTCATTTGTAAGATCGAGTTGAAATTACTTATTTTGATTATGAGATTATTTTGTGTTATGGATTATGGATTGAGTTGATACATTTTCCATGATTCATTGATTGATTTTGTAGTAGACCCAGTTGTGGTTGTTGGTAGAAGAATTGATTATCATTTTTACTCTTCCTAGATCAATTGATTTAGTACTTGATGTTGATTCGTACAAGTTATAGTATTGACAGTGAGTGAGCTAGTGAGCCACCAATTCGTACAAATTGGTGGCGGAAGAAAAGATATACAATAGTTATCCACTGATAGGCACAAAATGTGAAACCTATAATTCTATAAGTACACGGGTCGTATCAATTAATAGAGAGTGAGTAGAGTATTGTTCATATGAGGACTCAATACCAATCCGGTTGAGAATCAATTTTACAGTTTTGTTTAAGTTGAGCAACACATAAAGATAGACTAAATAAAAAATGAAAATAAAATCTAACTAGAATAACCAATCAAAACTTGTCTATAACTAATGTTAAGGGTCATTCTAAATTACTTACTTAGTGACTAGATTATTATAGCCTTGATTACTTCTTAGTGTCTAATTCCTCCCTATAATTTCAATTAAAGCTTTATTTGCTAGTCTAGGACTCTCTAAGCTACCTAATAATGCCTTTTGATCCACTAAAAGGAACTCTAATTATGTTAATCCCTAATTCTTTAGGTGATTACTTAATTGAACTAAACAAAGTACATGCCTAATAAGATTACATGTAGTACTAATAGGTACATTCACTACCAGAAAAAAGGTATTTTACATCGGTTAAAATGAGCATTTAAGATCGGATTTGGGTTCAGTCTAGAAAAAGGCGGTGTAGAAAGTCAGATATTTTCTACACTGTGTAGACAACCGATCTAAAACAAAACATAAAATTAAAAGAAAAAAAAGCATATCTTGTAAAATTGCAATAAGATCTTATAAGATTGTAGATCTTATAAACCCCATATCTCAAAAAAAAAAAAGCTAAATCTTGAAGAATATGAGAAAAATAGAATAAGAGTATAAACAATTAGATCCAAGAGATGATTAAAAAACCAGCCAAATTTATTAGATACAATCTCAATTCATATTAATTCAAACAATAAAAATATATTCAGTAAATTTAAAAATGTTCACTAAACAAAGAGGGAAAGAAAATCGATGTATAATCTTAGAACAAATATGGGTGGTAGCAAAGATGAGCACGGATTTTGGCAAATATGAGTATGAATCTGGAAGACGAAGCGATGAAAGCTTACAATAACACATATCTCGACACAATGAGAACATATCTAGACGTGATGAGCACAGCTCATAACTTGACACAATGAACACATATATGGACGCCATGATCACGGATCTAGATGGGAAAAGCATAAATCTGGAAGCAACGAGTATGGAGAAGCCTTCACGTAGAGAAGAAGACCACCATAGAGAAGACGACCCGACTTGGAGGAGATGCTGAGCCAAAGAAGAAGACCACCAAAGATGCAAAAGGATCATGAAATTTAGTTTAGAAGGGGTGGCTGAATGAAATCTATCTAAACTTTTAGGCTTTAAATTACCTTTTAAACCTTGTTTCACAACAACTGATTTAAAATATTGTAAATATTATGTTTTAAAAATAAAATATTATTTTTATTGTTATTCTTTATAATTTTTAGACCTAGTATATAGACAACCAGTTTAAAAATATATTTTACATCACATGTACAAACACCCAATCTAAAAAGTATATTTTAGACCAGTTGTATAAATATTTACAAAAATATCACCAGTCGCATTTTTTACTCTCTCTCCACTACTTCCAGTGTAGAAAAGACGATCTAAAAGGCCTTTTTTCTACTAGTGATTTCTATCCTAGTTATAAGTAAATTAAGTTATTCGATGCTTGAATACTCAATCCTACGCGATTTAATTAAAGGTCTTGTCTAAATTTCCTATGTGTAAGCTCCTTTAGAACACCAAATCAGTTCTAATCAGATTTCTCTTGTTTTAGAACAATAAAACACACAATTGAATCAACAAACACCACTTTAAATCAATTAAAGGTTAAAATTATCATCCACTAATTTATAATTAAACTATAATAATCTGGAGTAAATATTTAAAATATAGATTGAACATTGTGATGAACAAAACATAAACAAAACCAAGCATAATCACTGCCCAAATGATTCAGAATCAAATAAAGTAAAGGAAGAACGTAAGACACTGATGAGCCAACCCAATAGGTCCAAGACAAACAGTAAAAGAATTTAGTCTCAGTAAATATGTAACCCTAGTTTATATTCTTTATTATGTATATTGTTATCACCTTGTAGAATTTAGGGTTTATAACTCTTACTATATAAACAATAGTAAAAGGCCTTGAGTCTTGCGCTATTATTCAATTATCTTGGTATCAGAGTTTAATAACCATGACTAATCCTAATAAGACTTCACCCTCACATGGCTCATCTTATCCAGTCAATGAAGGGTTAAATCATAATGAAGAAAGATCCTTAATTTCTTTTTCTATATTGGCTAAACTGACCGACAAAAGCTCTTTCCTTCACAAGCTTGTGCTATCAAGTTGGACAAGACAAACTACTCTATTTGGCATACCCATGTTTTGCCTTTTATTAAAGGTCATAAACTTGAACGTTTTGTCAATGGAACCAACTTTCCTACCTCAGTTCATTATGGTGGACAACCTAACTAAGGTGAATCTAGCATTTGACTTTAGAGATTTCTTCAGAGATGACTAGTGTTTCTACCTCTGCCAGATTGTGAAGTGCTGTAAAAATAATTGCTAGAGCACAGACCAACTCAAGATGGTTGATGCTCCAATCTAAACTTCAACACACAGAAAAAGGGTCTATGAAGATGCACGAGTACCTTGCAAAAATGAAGACCTTGGCATTTCAACTTTCTCTTGTTAGAAGTCCAATTCCTTAGTGTGTGTTAGATGTTAGGTTAGAAAATTAATTTTGGCCAAAATCTCGGTTTGAAAATTTTTTACACAAACAGCAATTTTTGTTGAAAATTGAGTTTGGGCAAAACCTTAGTTTCAAACCTAGGTTTTGAATAAGTTACTGAAAACAACTTTTAGTTTGAAACCTAGGTTATGGACTATCCAATTACTATTTTACCCCTACTTTTTTTCTTACATCCTCTTTCCTCTCTCCTATCTTTTCTCTATCATCTCCCCTCTCTCCTCTCTCTTCTCTTATCTCTCTTCTCCACTCTTCTCCTCTCTCCTCTCTCTTCTCTATACTCTCTTCTTTCTCCTCTTTCTTCTCTACTATCTTTCCTCTCTCTTACTTTTAATCAAATTATACTCTTTTTGGTAATTTACTAATATAAAAAGTAATTCTACTACTAATCATCCAAACATCTCTATTCCCAAAATCTATTCTCTAAAATCTATTCTTCTCAAAATTTATTATCCAAAAGCTAATCCAAACACACCCTTAGACCTTATCATTCAAGCTTTGGCAAGTCTGGATGCTGAGTATAACACCATAGTGATTTAGCTTTCTAACCAATCTGATGAGCTAAGTCAAATTGAGTTTCAAAGCTCACTATTCACGTTTGAAAGTCACTTGGACCAACTCAATAAGTTGTCCCAACTTGCTCCGTCCTTTGCTAACTATGTAAAAGTTGATAATGGCTCCTTATCCAGGTTTGATAGAGGTTTCTCTCAAAGAAATTCCTGGCATGGTTGATGAAGTAATAGAGACAACGAGGTCATGACAGATTTAGATGGGGTTCAGGCTGAAACAACAACAATAATGATAACCCCCATTGTCCTTTGTGTGTAAGGTTTCGCACACAATTGAGTAGTGTTTTTATTATTTTGATAGATCCTTTGTTTCTCCTTCTACAATCAGGAAAGGAATGGCAAAGGAAGATGCTCAAACAGTAATTCCTTCTTTGACTTTGATTATGCTTACTGGGCCACACCTGAAACAGTCTATGATGATGTATGGTATTTAGATAGTGGAGCCACAATTCATGTCACAAATAATCTAAACAAGCTGGAAAATCTTATTGATATATATGGTAAGACAAATATTATTGTTGGTGATGGATACAAATTTAGAGTTAAGGAAGTAGGCTTATCTTCTTTGCAGAATGTTTCTAACAAGAAAGTTAAATTGGAAAGGGTTCTTTATATTCCTAAAATTAAAAAGAATTTGTGAAGCGTGTGGCTCAGGATAACAATGTTGATGTGATTATTCATACTCATGGTATTTATGTGAAAGCTTAGGAAATAGGGGAGACAATGCTTTGGGGAAAGCCAAGTAGTGGAGGCATGTTTTAGATTGTAGACCAAAAGAAAGATAGAAGTTCATGTTTAGTGTTTGTTGCTAAAGAAGCTAAAGAATCAGTATCTAAGTTTAAGATGTTTAGTAGGAATTTCTAGCATTATAGGCTTGGTCCTCCAAGTGATAGGATTTTGAATAGAATTATTACTTATTGTAACATGAAAGTTTTATCTAGAAATAAAAATGAGTCTATGTTTTGTGAATCATGCAAGTTTGGCAAGTCTCATTCACTTCCCTTTAAAGTTTCAACATCACATGCTTCCAAACCACTTGAGCTAATACACACTAACCTCTAGGGACCCTCTTTAATCACTTCTATGAATGCCTTTTGTTATACATATTGTTTTTATATTATTACATCATATATAATCGGATTTTTCTTCTAAAAACTAGAGATGAAGCATTACAATGTTTATTCAATTCAAAACCTTTGTAGAAAAATAATGTGATAGCAAAATTAAAATTATTCAAAGTGAATGGGGTGGTGAATACAAAAAATTTACTAAAGTTTTACAAGATTATGGAATTCATTTCAGGCATTCTTGCCCTCATACCTCTTCTCAAAATGGGAGAGCTGAAAGGAAGCATAAATACATAGTTGAAACCAGTCTAGCATGCTCTCAAGCTAAGATGCCACTTTTCTATTGGCGGGAAACTTTTCACACAGCTACAACACTCATAAAAAAGCTATCATCTACCGTTTTAGGGGGAATTTCACTTTATTTCAAACTTTTTGGAAAACATCAAGATTATGGTTCACTAAAAATCTTTGGGATAACTTGTTATCTGTGTCTTACACACTACAATGAGCATAATCTATAATTTCAAACGGTTAAATATGTTTTTGTGTGATATAGCAACAACCACAAGGGCTACACGTCTTTTTGTCCTATCGATAGAATCTATGTTTCTAGACATGTTATATTTATTGAGTGTGATTTTCCTTTTTTATATAGGGTTCTTGAATAGAAGGCAAATACCTGAAGAAGAAGTGCATCCCAAGGCATTTTTTCAGCCTCCACTTTCATTTTTACTAAGCATATGTCTAGCTACTCAAGCTTAAACTTCTTTATGTACTGATGTTCAAAATTCTAATACTGGTGCACCTATGCCAATGCCTATTTGAGAATTTGAGCAAAAAAAATGAGATAGTGATAAGTCTATTACACCACATTTAAACTCTTCTGAACAAGCATTTGGAGCAAGAAGTAATCACAACAATTCTCCCTCAGCGCTCATCTTCAAGTTGAGAGTGATAATCTAAATTTTACTTTACAAATAGACTCTAACAGCCCTGCTAAGCATTATATGGTAACAAGAAGCAAGGTTGGTATACACAAACCTAAGCATCCCTATATTGGTCCTATAACCACAGAATTAGTTGCTATGAATGCACCTTCTAGTGTTAAAGAGGCTTTAAATTTTGTTGTTTAGAGACAAGTTATGCTAGACAAGTACAACGTACTTGTGAAAAACAAGACTTGGGAATTAATTCCCTATCATGGTCAAAACAAATTAGTTGATTGTAAATGGGTTTTTAAAGCTAAAACCTTGACTGATTGCTCAGGATACAAACTGAAAGCAAGACTCTTTGCTTCCAAGAAAGTCTGGGAATAGACTTCATGAGACTTTTAGTTCTGTTTTGAAAACCTCCATACTCAGGTTTGTCTTAACACTTGCTATAACATTTGGTTGGAATATTAGATAATTAGACATCAATAATGATTTCTTAAATGGAGACCAACATGAAATAATGCTAATGAAGCAACCTGAAGGTTTTATTTCATCTAAATACCCAACCATACTTGTCTTTTAAGGAAGACTCTATATGGCTTAAGACAAGCACCTCAAGCTTGGTTTGATAAACTTAGAACCACTCTAATTAATTGAGGCTCAATCATTCTAATTGTGATACTACTCTATTCTTCATCATTCACAAAGATTTTGTTATGTTTGTTCTTATCTATGTGGATGATATAATAGTGATAGGAAACTCACCTTGCTTTGTTAAATTATTCATAAAGGGACTTAACTCATATTTTTCTATCAAAGACCTTGGGCAACTTTATCATGTCTTAGGGATTGAGGCCTATTGAGATGCTACTGGTCTATACTTGAAATAGGAGAAATATATTTTAAGCATGTTGAAAAAATTTGGTATGAGTAACTCTTCATTAGTGCCTACTCCAATGGTTGTAAATGATATTATTCCAAAAATGAAGGGTCTCCACTCAGAAATCCTACTCTTTACAGACAAGCAATTGGGGCTTTACCATATTTAACAAACACAATATTAGATATTACATTCTCAATAAATAAGCTAAGTCAATTTATCACCTCTCTTACATATATTCATTGGCAAGCACTCCAGAGAATATTATATTATCTTAAAAGAATAACAAATTTGGCTATACACATCAAACCCATTACTCACCTCACTATTCAAAGTTTCTTTGATGCTAATTTGTTTAAGTGTGTTGATGATAGATGCTCAATTGGGGGTTATTGCATTTTTCTTGGCGATTCACTAATCTCTTGGTCAGCAAAGAAGTAGCATGTCTCGATCAAGTACAGAGTCAAAATATAGAGCCCTGGCTAATCTTGCTACTAAACTTGCATGGTTTTAATCCCTCATCAAAGAATTTGGTATTCAATTGAAACAAACACCAATAACATGGTGTGATAATCTTAGTGCTGCAACGTTAGCTTCAAACCCAATCTTTGGTACTCACTCGAAGCATGTTGAGCTTTATGTCCACTATCTCAGAGATAGAGTTAGATCGCCAACTTTTTCTTCACTATGTTCCATCATCTGATCAACTTACTATCTCTTCACCAAAGCTTTATCTCACACCAAGTTTTAGGCTTTTCTAGACAACCTAGGCTTTGTATTTTCTCTAGGTCCTATTTTGAGGAGGAATATAAAGACATTGATAGGCCAACCCAATAGGTATAAGCCCAACACTAAAGGCCAGTTTAGTTTGAAGGAGGGGGAGGGAAGGGAAGGGAAAATAAGCCCCTCCTCTCGTTCGGTTTGTAATTTTTGGGGAGAGGGGGCCAAAATTTTGGCGCCCAACCCTTCATTCTCCCAATTTTTATGTCCCTCTAAATATGGACTTTTCATAGGAATACAAAAATTTGGGACAATTATATCCCACGTGAACCCAGCTATCCTCTGTTGTAATAACCTTGGAAAATGCTTAGATATGATATTAATTTATTAAAAGATATATATATTTTTTGGCAGGGATATCACAAGAGAAATTGGATAGTTGGGTGGTTGGAAACAGAAGAGCTAGGTAGGAGGTTCCCTGTTTAAATCCTATCACCTGCAGAAGTAGGATTTTATTTTTTTAGACACGTAAAATTACCAAACCACCCCTCTATCCTTTTATTTTTGAAACACACTTCCTTCTTCCAATTTTCTTCTGACAGCATGAGAGTGAGAGCAGAAAGGGTGAGAGCAGTGGAGATGGAAGCTTCTCGATGGTGAGACTTATGTTGTTGTGACCCACCGTCCTCTGTTGTCTGAGCAACTGTCATCGGTGCTGAGTTGTTCTATTGTCATTGTATTCTTCCTGAAGCTCTTCCTCCTTCTTCTAGTAACAGCAACGACGCGTTACTGTCACTGCATAGTCATCGCTGTTCCTACCGATACCGTGCAGCTGGAGGTTCTTCTCCTTCCTTCTTTTCTGCTCTGGTTTGGCGTCACCATCGTGCTAGTCACTGTCATCACCCTGCAAGCCGTGCACTATAGCCACTATAAATCTTCAGCTTGCTTCTCTACCTCAGTGTAGTGATGTAGGTAAATGGTAAGCCTTACATCTCTTCCTCTAATTTAACTCTTGTTAATGGTGGTTGAAAGGTTTGATTGTCCTGTCTTCCCTGTTTGCCAAATCTGTGATGGAAATGAGGGTGAAGATTGAATTGGTGTGTGCTGTAGCCGTGTAGCTGCATGTGTGAATGGTTTTTATGCACTATAGCTGCTGTAAGTAATAACTAAAATAGAGAATGCTATGCTGGTATGGACGTTGTTACTGTAGGGAATGGTTTTGAACAGAGAATACCATGTATATGTATATGTATGGTTGTCTCGGTGGTTGGAAATTTTCTGCTGGTGTGTGTGTGTATGTGTGTTTGAGCCTATAAGAAAATGATTTTGGACTGTATAGGTATATATATATGTGGATAAGATTGTACTGTTGTGTGCCATGGATTTGGATTAAGTTTTGGAGAGAAAATGTTTTAACTAAAAGCTAATAGAAGTTACTTGTTGGAATTGAAGGGTATAAAGAAATTGATGATTATATGTCTATATGATGTGAGATGTTGGATTTATATTTGGAATAATTATTGAAATATGAGTGTTAAGTTGAATGAAAGAATATGAACTTGGTAGGGACTTTTGAAATTAAGTATAGGTATAAAGTTTGAAAATTTTCAAAGTTAAAGGTTGTGTTTTTTCATATTTTAAGTGTTATGAAGAAAATAGTATTTAGTACAAAAGGAAATGGATGATAGTTATTGATGGAATGTTTTACTTTCAAAAAATTTAGGAAAGTAAGAAGAGAGTATTATTCCGAAGCATAAGGCAAGAGTAAGCTGTATTGGAGTATTGCAGGTGAGTGAATAACGTCCCCTAAAAACGATATTTTGAATAATAACTGGCTATTTGATATTTTATTTACAGTGTTGATTTTAAGTATGATTTATGAAAGCAAGTTATATGAATTCATGGCTTTAATGGCTTTAATTGTTAGCAATGATTTTTCTTGCAATTGGTTTATTATGCAACTTTCATTACTTGAATAATTGTCCATATGAATTGAAGAAATCTTGAAATTTTATTTTAATGTTCATGCTGGGGTTTCGTAATTATGGAATATTTTTACTAAAAATTGTTGCATTGGAAAGTGTTGTGATTATTAAATGTAAAAAGGACCCCACACATGCTGGAAAGGTTTTCAGAAAGGACTGAATACAGAACACTGGTTACTAACAGCAGTACTGTTAGTCCTTGGTGCACCATGGTTAAACCTGAGCTCGATAGATATTCATGGGTCTCGTACTCGCGCTAGTTATTTATGGGAATTATTCTTGCGCTTGTTATTCATGGGATTTAATCTTGCGCTTGTTATTCATAGGTTTTATACCTACGCTTGATTCAAGGCTTTGGCTGCATCGGATTGGTTAGTTACCTCGTGGACTGTGTGTCCACACCTATTTTCGTTCTGTTGAAGTCCTACAGAAAAAAGATTATTTTGAAATAATTGTTTTAAATGGATTTTCTGAAATAAAATGTTTATCGGAATATTTGTATTTAATTACAAAATGTTATGATTTATATTTAAACATGTTGAAATTGTTTATTTCCTCATTTTAAATTATATTTCTGGGACATTACTCACGAGTATATTAAAGTGAAGATCCTCGCGTCCGATCTGAAGCATTGATTTTTGGATATATCTACTTATAATATAATTATGAATTTATAAAATACTTGTATTATTTTGTTGGAAGTCTAGATGCTCTACCTAGTCTATAGATACGGTTCTGGTTATTTTGGAAAATGTCTGCAGGTGATTTGAAATGTTCGTAGTCTGTTGTAGGATTTTTGGAAGGTTGGTTATACAAAGACAATTCTGCCGAAATTCCTACAGATGACTTGCCTGTTGGTTAAAATGGAATATATATTATGATTATTATTTTAAATGTTCTATTTAAAGATTAAGGCTTAAGGAATATGAATTTATTCATATTCTGTGCCGATCACGGCTCAAATTTCAGGGCGTGACATCTATGCTAGAAGGTTATGTCTTATCTTCACACCATTGTCTTTGTCGACTTGGTGGGTGGGTTCGCTGTGGAAGTATTCGTACCGTCGCCGTTATAGTCGCTATGTCTTCTCCATACACCAGTCTATTGTT
Source organism: Leucaena leucocephala (assembly GCA_037074615.1). Taxonomy (NCBI): domain Eukaryota; kingdom Viridiplantae; phylum Streptophyta; class Magnoliopsida; order Fabales; family Fabaceae; genus Leucaena; species Leucaena leucocephala. The sequence continues at coordinate 15,755,965 of CM073565.1, read as the reverse complement.
GGTTATTTTTTCTAGCCATCGTCATCGCATATGTTTTCTCTAGAGGTAAAGGTTTCTTGAACTTCATCCTCATCTTTTTAATTTTGAGATGCGTTTTGTGCAGATTTCATGGCCGATAGCTAACGTGTTGTCCAGATTCGACCATTTTAGGTGGCATTTTAGCCTGACATTACTTCCATGCTAATCAACTTAGCATTATAGTTCATATAATTCTTTTCCTTTAAATACTAATTTGTTGATTATGATTTTTGCCTTGCTATATTAGATGGGCTTCATAACTGAATACTTTATACTGGTACGTCGATATCTTGAATTGTGTCAAAAAGTAATACCACTACTTGCGTGTGTTGTTGCACAAGTATATATCACGTGTGTCCTAGAAGAATACGTTAAAGTTTAAGAGGCAAGAGGGAAAGGGTTCGTGATGAAATAATGAGCAGAATAAGTAATTATCCATTTAGTCAAAATATCATTAGAATGACTTCGAGAGCTTTCTTACAATTGTGTGGCATGTTAGAAAGAGATGGTGGTATGCAACCCACTCAATGGTCAAGTGTGGAAGAACAAGTCTCAAAGAGTCTATACATACTAACACATAATGGGAGAAATCAGGAAGTAAATTTTTGGTTTAGGCATTCTGGTGACACAGGTAGCCGTCATCTTTAAAAAATTGTTGGCAACTATCATTAGGTTAGGAGAGAAATTTATAATACAACCTGATAAGTCTATTATCCCTCCTGAGATTTTGAATGAGAGAAAGTTCTTCCTATACTTTAAAGACTGTGTAGGTGGTATAGATGAAACATATATACTAGTAAGGGTGTCTCCTCTAGATGCTCCTAGATATCATGGTTGGAAGGAATTCCTTATACAAAATGTGTTAAGATATGTTCACTTACGTACTCCCTGGATAGGAAGCTACTATGTCACTCAAGGATTATTAAGAATGCATTATCAAGGGAAGATAACATTGACATTCCTGAAGGTAAAAATTTTACCAATTTTGATAGAGTTTACATAGTAATCATCTTCATTCATTTTAGGTAAATATTTCCTTGTGGATGCTGGATTCATGTTAACAAGCGGGCTTATAACACCTTATCGAGGAGTTCGATATCATTTGAAAGAATATTCGAGAAGAAATCCACCCTTAAATTATAAGGAGCTATTTAGTGTAAGACATGCAAAGTTGCGTAATACAATTGAAAGAGCTTTTGGTATTCTAAAGAAAAGGTTTGATATTTTGTCCAATGGAGCCTGTAATATCCTTAATTTCTGTACTGATTTCCATGTACAGATTAAATGGAATATATGAGTCATGTTTCAGGAAAAAGATGTGTCCTTTATGTAAAGAAAATGATTAAATTGCAAAAGAAAGGAAAAGAAAGGACTTAAATACAAATATGGAAAGTTTAAGGTAAGGAAGGAAAGGTAGACAAAAATGTGGGGTCTTAAAGTGTAATTTTAGCCAAATTAAGGGACTTAATTATAAAGAAGGAAAAGTTCCCTGGGGCTAAAGTATAATTAAAGAAAATAGGTCAGAAGTGGTTTGCACCGCCCGACAGCATTTCAGTCCCAGATTCTACTAGAAGGTAGGGCAGGTGACGTCGGGTAACCAAGCCTAATACCGGAATTTTTGAAGACTCCAGATAGCCAGAAATAGACTGATCGTCCAAAAGTTATAAAAATTAATACCGGATACCCTAGATTTCAGATATAAGTGAGAAAATACAGGATGATGCACCCTTATGGGACGGATGTCGGGAAACTGACAGAATACCGATAGGAGGTCTGTAGGAAAAGTTATCTGCAAATTAGAAAATACAGACGGAGTGTGAGGCCTCCGGGGATCCGGGTTGGAGATTTATCGGTATTTTTAAAGGGGCTAAATGCGATCGAATGACTTCGGTCAGATGACCGTTATAACCCCCAAGGATGCCTGAACACAGTAGGACACTGTATCTGGGAAAAAGAGCCGGTGTCCTGAAAAGGTGTATAATCGGTAAATAATAGTTAAAATATTTAATGAACTGTGTTAAAGGAAGATTCCTCGTAATATGTGCCATACAGGTAATGGATCCAGGAAGCCCAAAAATGGCCCCATTAGAGGTCCAATAAGACTCTTGGACTGATAGGTGGGCCAGTATCCAGCAGAACCCCGGAAAAGTGCGAAATTACGAAAATGCCCCTATGTTGTACAAAAAGGGCAGCAGATGAATAAAGGGTATTCTGGTCATTTTGGACAGACCCAGAGGTCAAGACATGTCTAAATAAGGTTGAATAGAGCCAGTATAAGCTTTGACCAGGTCCAGAAAGGTGTGAAATGACGATTTTGCCCTTAGGGTTAAAATAGGACAAGATAGGGCACCAAGGGCATTTTGGTCATTTCGCAGGGGATCTGTAACTGAGTCTGGACCCAGTATTAAAAATTTAATGATATAAAGGGTCTATATACTAAATGTGAGGTCAGTAGACATAAAAAGGATCTTCAGAAACATCAGATTCAGAAAACGGCACGTTTTTCGAGGCGATGGACCGGGCCGGTACCGGATTGGACCGGAAAGCTTCCAGAACCTCCAAATTTCGTCACATGAAGCATATGGGTGGTGAGGTGTCCTATGAGGTGTTCAGGGTGATGCAGTAAAAAAGAATTAAAGAAAATAAGAAATTCCAGGAAAAACCAGGACCACAGGATCATAAGTCTTCCTAATTACAAGATTGCCATTTCTCAACACTATAAATACCCCCACCTAGCCCCTCATTTCGGCATAAGCAAGGAAGAAAGGAGGAGAGAAGTTCTTGAGAGAGAAAGTGTGAGAAAGAAAGAAGTAAGGAAGTTCTGGTGAAGTTGGAAGTAGTAGGGAAGTTCTAAAGCACTGCTTTTAAGGTAACAACTAATCCTAGCTCTTATGTAATGTCTTTGTGATGTGTTGTTTTGTTTGGTTGATTGTTGTCCTATATGTTATGCTTGAAGCTCTATTCCAATGCTATGATCATATGTTATTGAATATGGAAGCATGCAGCATACTTATCTGTACACAGTCACAAGCAAGTACCGTCACTCTGCATTACATATTTTGTTATGATTATTGTTACTGGGATTCTTTTGAATCTCATTCCCAAACATAACATTACAGGGGAGGTTCTGTCAAAATAAAATTTGGAAATCTTAAGAGACGCCGGTAGGCTGCCGAAATTCCGGCAATGAAGACGGAACAAAGAAAGGAACTGATACGTACTGTGTACGTAGTGCTGTCTAAGGAGGCTGGAAGTGAGTGGACCCAGCAGGTTCATCCAGTCTTTCCTGGGTACTACGTAGAATGGTAGTTCTCATAAGGGAATTACCGAATCGGTACAACATCGGTTACTTTCTAAAGAAGAACTGTAGCAGTTATGCTGCCGGATTTTAGACAGAGAAGGATGTAATAAAATATGAGGGAGTTAATCATGCACTGAGATATAACAGTTGATTATTTGATATTAATTGTTATCTGGCCTGTATGACTGATATGTGTTGGTTGTATGCTTGGGTATGTAAAGACTAAATGCTGAAAATAGGCTCAGTGAACAGTAACTCGTGAAGACCCATTCATGTTTGATAAATCATTAAAAATAGTAAATGATTGAATTAATGTACGAAATTTTTAGGGTAAAAAGTATACATACTAAGCCTTAATTTGATATATGGAATGTATAATTTGGATGTATACATGAAAAGATATAAATTTTTAAAGTTGGGACCAGAATGCTGGATTCAGGAGAAAGTCATTGGATGAACAATAAGATTGAAACATTGACCCACGTTAAATTTGTCAAGGATTGGTCAACCAATAATTTTTCCCTGAAATATATTTGAGTTATATTCATGTAGCAATTTGAACCACTTCATTTCGATTTTTGTAGGATTAGTTATGAATTATCAAAGTCAGGTCACTCATCTGGAATTTGCCACAGTGAACAGTACTCGATATGAATAAAATTCCAGATTAAGTGTTTAGACTTCAATGACCCTGAAAGTGGTTTAAGTGCTACTGAATGGTCCCTAAGATGTATAAAAATAAGGATGTGACAGAGCCAAACCTACATATGGAATCAAAGCTCAAAATATGATAATATATGCATGTACCATCCTTCATAACTTCCTCATGAGTGTTAACCCTGATAAAAATCTCATTAGAGAGGTTGATCGGCCTATCCATCAACAAAATGTATCAGATGACAATATCCTTACTTCAAGAAGTAACAGCATTGAAGCTACTGGCGGCGAACTTATTAGAGAAAATGTAGCCACTCAAATGTGGACAAATTACTAGAATTCTCTTCAAGATGATGTTAAGGATGAACTTGAGGATGTTGTTGAGGATGTGCTTGAAGATGGTCTTCAGGGATAAAATTTTGTTTTTTTTTCATATCAATGAGGACTTTTCTATGTTATATGTATTACTTATTCATTTATGTATTATCTTGAATATGGGTATGTTACTTTCATGGTGGTCCTATGTTCATGAGATTGCCATATTACTTATTGAGTTTGTTGTATTCAGTGTACACTATGTGATGTATGGCCTGTTTACCTACATTTGAAAATATACTCAGTTATGCTATTATTCTATAATGTTATAAGATGACACCAAACAAAAATATGGAGGTAATGAATTGGACAAGAGTCATGGATGATACACTCATTTATGCTTTCATGATTGAATATAATGAGGTCCACAAAGTTAATAGCAACTTCACACCTAGAGCTTATGAAAATATAGTTAAGTACTTACGTGCATTATTTGGTGAACAAATTGACAAGGACAAGGTGAAGAATCGATAGAAGACTTTGAAGAGAAACTTCTCGGATGTGAGTGACATTTTTAAACATATGAGTGGCTTTGCTTAGAATCCAACAACTCAATTGTGGGACACTAAAGCTAAAGTTTGGAATGCTTTGATTAAGGTAACTATCTTAGCTGATGCTTGGATTTGTGGTCCTTTACCTGTACTTCATTTGTTGATCTGTGCTACCTTTATGTATTCCTCTTTAGGCCAAACCTAAAACAATAGTATGGAGGAGTAAGCCTTTCCCACATAACGAAAAGATGATGACATTGTAAAGAGTAGACAAAGCTAGTAGAGATGATGGGGAGACAATATGTGAGTGGTTGAAGAGATGTTGGTCTGAAGCAGAGGAAACGCACACTATATGATCAAGGTAGACATGCAATGAACAATGATGAAATAAACAAGTGTTCCTTTTTGAAATGATGTATCTTTTGTATTACTGATGACTTGTTCATTGTATGTAACTTATTGCACATTTGTTTTTAGGGTAAAATGGTTTTTTGATTTCATTGCAATCTAGTTCTTGTGAAAACACGAGTTTTACATGTATAACACTCTAGTTACATCAGAAAAGTTGAGTTGTGTATCGCATTACAGTTGTCAAACTCCAATTCAATAAGCGAACTAGAGTTTCAATGGTTAGGTGTTGCTGTTGTCAACTTGACACAACTTGAGTGTCGACAGTGAACTTTGATCTATACTCTCATATGACTTGAGTTTAACCAGTTAAACTCTATTTGTAAAACTCTAACCAATGAGACTTAATTTTGTGAAGCAAACTCAATTTCTACATGTGATAACACTCGAGTTCTAGATATGAACTATAGTCGTGCATCTTGTAAGCATGTGATCTCTATTTTAGTCATTGAACACGAGTTTTCCTGACTAATTCACACATGATTTTCATACAAAAAACTAATGTTCCATATCTCCTAACCATGTAAACTCGACTTGGTTATGAAAATTTGAGTTTCCATGATAGAAGATCATTAGAGTTTTAGAGGTGAAACTCATGTTCAACGTCACATAACCTTTTAAACTCGAGTTATTTATGTCAACTAGAGTTCCCCAGTGATCTTCAGACGTTAGACGCCAGCTATACAAGTGGTTAGTTTTGCAACTCCATTGCATAATGGGAACTCAGGTTTCCCCAGTGATTTTCACTCTAGTTGGACACATAAATTGTCGTTCTAAAACAATGAAAAAACCAAACTTGATTATGATTGGGGAAGTCAATTTCAAGAGATTGGAAATTATGTAAACTTGGTTTTTGTATACAAACTCGAGTTGCCTCACCGTTACACTCGAGTTTTGGAAGAAAATGCGTGTTTTTATAGGAGAAATCAATATTCAGCAAGTCCATCATAACCTCCTCTGTTATCTTTATTTGTTTTCCTTTCACTTTGGTTCTTACTCACTTGGATTTCTTATCCACTTCCAAGTTCCCATAGAAAACTTTCACTACTGATTCACTATAGGGTATACTCAATTTCAGGAGGTGCTCGTATGGTCGGGAGGTGTCCAATACTTAATTTCAGGAGGTGCTCATATAGTCGTAAGATATCAAATAAATCAAAGCTATTCTTAGATTTTAATTTTTTAGCATCTACCTGAACCCTTACTTGAACTTTCTCTGTCTAAAAATTGAGTCTACATCTTCCAGTGGACCTGCGACAAAATCTTCTTTGCTATTTGTGATCTTTCGAGCTTTCTTGCTCTTTTGTCTCTTCAGCAGTCTTGCTCTAATAGAACCTCCAAAATATGCTTCAAAAGAAGAGGTATATGCATAGCGTGTAGTTTCTATGGTAGGAGCCATCTAAAAGGTCTCCACGGATGCAGTTCCAGAAACATGCTTCCATTTTCCAACTTCGTTGGCTTTTCTTTTTTGAGTTGTAGGACCAGACATAGGCATATGCCCTGGTGCAGAGTCAGACCCTACTCATAATGGAGTCATCCCCTTTTTCTACTTCCCTTTATCCTGAATGGGTTCTTTCTTCTTCTGCACCTTTTCAGGTTTAGCTACATCCTTCCTCAGCCTTCGACTTTGCCGTAACTGTTCAGACTGAGTCATTACTTCAAATGGTGTATTAGTCGTAGGAACTTTTGTTTGGGCTAGTCTAGGGTTACTTCACAAAAAACACGGACTAGAATAGGTTGAATGATTGGATAGATAGAGCGAGAGGGCTGAGCGTCGATTCACATAAGAGAGGATTAGAGAACAGAGAGGGCAAATGGTTAGAGTTTTTAAATGATGCTAGTTAATAGGGTTTTTAAACGGGGTGACTAAATCTGTACAAGGTGATTTTGGATAAAAACGATTGAAACTTGAGTTCCTTGGAAAAACTCGATTTAATTGTATGTGCATAACATTGTTAAAACTCGAGTTTCTTGAGAAAAATCCAGTTGTTACACAATTTCGTTAGACTCCATTTTTTCACCTTTACTTGACTTTCCTCTTGTTACACAACTCGAGTTTCCTAAAAAAATCCCCTTTTCCACATACAAGTTTGTCGGTTATAATGGTAAATTAACCATATCATTCCCTCCCCAACCCTCTTTTAACTAAATAAAGTATCATTAAAAACACATTCCCTCCTTTCCTTTCTAACCAAGCCAAACAAGGAGACTTTAAACCCTCTCCTTCTCTTCTATCCCTTCCCTTCCCTTCCCTTCTCTTCCCTCCAAGCCCATCGAACCGAACAAGCCCTAAATGAATGTAGTCTCAGTAAATGTGTAATCTTAGTTTATATTCCCTCACAATATTCTTTATTGTGTATACGTGTTATCACCTTGTAAAATTTAGGGTTTACAACCCTCAATATATAAAGAATAGTAAAAGGCCTTGAGCCTTATGCCATTATTCAATACTATTATCTTCTAGCTAAAAATTTATCTAAGAATAACAAAACAGTGTTGCAATATGTCTTTCCTTCTTCTCACAAATCAAGGATCCACAATTGAAAAGCACATTCACATGAAGGATTGCAGACAAACTCAGATACATCCTATGATCCTCTAGCTCTTGCCTCAACAATGAAAGGAAGATAGTAGCAGAAAATGATGTTCTTCAATCTAGATGGCGTCCTCGAAGAAGAAGATGAAGAAAGAGTTGGGGCATGTTTGGTAGCATGGAAGTGGAAGTGGGGAAGTAGAAATGAAAGTGAAATCAAGCATTTCTCTAGTTTGGTACAATAAAAGCCACTTTCACTTCCAACATTTTGGGCCATTTCAGTTCCATAAAAAAAGTTAAGAAATGAGATAGGAGAAATGGAAGTGAAATATTTTGAATCATTTTACCTCAAGTTATAAAATATCTAGACAACTTTAACCCTTCTCAAGTTATAAAAAAATAGTTTGGACCATTTTATCCTAAGTTATAAAAAGAAATATACATCAATTCATAGGGCCTGTTTAGAAACCATGCAACCATGGTTTTAGAAGCCCTTTTGGGCAAAACCTTAGTTTGGGAAAATTTCAAAACAAACAGCTATATTTGTCTAAAAAGGTTTCTGAGCAAAACCATTGTTTAAAATATAGTTTCAGATAAGCTGGTAGGACTAGCTTTTGAAACAGTAAAAGAGCTTATAAACTACCCATTTACTATTTTGCCCCCATTTTTTCCCACTTTCTCCTGTTCTTTCTCCTATTTCTCTTCTTCTCCTTTGCGTCGGCGGCACTATGTTGCTCCCCTCCTTGTCGGCGTCGCCGCTCGTGGGTTGCTACAAGCCATGGGTCTTCGGTCGCCACTTGCCATCGTTGCTCGCTGTGGGTAGCGTCTCTATCCTCACCTCTGTCAGTCACCTCTGTCCGTGATCACCCTCCGTCTATCGTCGCCCTCCATCATCGGTAGCATCGTCACTGGGTCGTTGGGTAGGGGAAGAAGTGAACAGTAGTCCTAAATAAATATAATTTATTTGTTTATCCCATACCCTTTTTGGTAATTTACTAATACAAAAAGTCATTCAGAAAATAACTATCCAAACACTTATTTATTTAGACCACTTTTTTCCATAAGCTCTTCTTCAAAAGCCATTTTCCAAAAGCTATACAAAAGCCTTTTTTTTTCATAAGCCATTTTCTAAAAGTCATTTTTAGACTAATTATTGCATTTCTATTTCTACTTCTATTTCCACTTCCACCTCCATCAAAAACTTTTCTATCTTACCAAACGTATCGTTGAAGAATGGCACCATCCAAATCTTTGTTCACTTCAGTTCCTCACACCTCAGTTCTGTTACCGGAGGCTCCTCCCTTTTGTGTGATTTCCCGTTCATTTTTTTAAGAAGATGATGAACAGTGAGAAAACTGCCCCCTTCCATCTTCCAACTCGTGCTTATTAGGCCCAGACTTTCCCCCAAAACTTCTTCAATCCTAAGAGGAAGAGAGTAATCAAGTAAAATAAAATAACAGAATAACATAAAATAAAATAAACTATATATATATTTACAAAACTGTAACATGTTAATATTATTTATTTATATAACTATTTCTATTTAAAATTTAAAATTATGATATTTAAAGTATAATCTCTCAAATAATACACCAAATTGATATCTTATAAAAAACTTATATAAATCCCTTTAATTTTGTATAAATGACTTCCAAAATATATCTCAAATCTATTAAAAATAGGAAATCATCATCCACCAATCTACAAACAACAATCTCCAACTAAGATCAGATAAATGATGAAAGAGAAATAAGAGAGGAAGAAGAATCATTTACCTGTTAAAATAACTTGATGTAATTGAAAATAAAGAAGGCACATGAGCGAAGAGCTTCGGCTTCGTAGTGGAATTCCATAAGAGTGGAAGAAAATTATGTAGATTAGGTGTATTTTTGTCAACCAATATAGTTTTTTTTTTCTTGTCAAGGGCCTGGGTTATTCTATGACAATTATAAAATTTGTGGTCCTTAAATAAAATTATTTCTCTTGCAGGGTCCTCAAATGTCATTCCCCGATTTTTATATTCATTCACAAATCACACCTCGTCAAAATAGAAACAGCGGAACATAATTAGAATCAACCCACTTGCCAGTTGGGACTCACAGGTTGATAAAAATCTGTCATACATTACTATTTTCTCACCCATGTATGTGATGTGTGTGTTAGAAGGTTGAATTAATTAGGTGATTAGTGTTAATCACTAATATCTAGATGACCCTAAAACTCTATATAAAGGGCTCTAGTATATAGGTTTGTGTGTGAGATTATGTAATCTTCACCATAGTGAAGGAGAGGGCAACTTGGGTCTCTCCTCAAAATCCCCAAGTGGGGTTAGTTTATATCCCTCAAGTGAGGGTAGATTAGTGGGTAAACCCAAGTGGGTTACCATAATTGTAATGAGCATGTTGCTCAATAGTTAATACAATATGAAGATATTCTTCTCTATTTAATTTTGTTAACATGGTATCAAAGCAGGTTGCATTATGAACCTGTTGTGTGCAATTCTTTATTCTCTACTGTAGCCCAAGAATTCCAGTCTTGAAGCAAGAGCCGCCCCAGTTATGAAGTCTCAATCTATTCCTTCCAGCAACGACGTCATTGCAGTTTCTTTCTTGTATGCCAGTGGACCCTTCTTGCACGCCAGTTTCTCGACATTTCTCGTTCATTCTTCTCTTCGGAGCCTTTTGAGAGGGTCGACCTAAGTCACGACGTACTCTTTCAGCCTTCACCGAGGTGACGAGGTTTGAGGTCTTGTACGAAGATCAAGTTGATCTCCAAGACTTTATGCGTTTGCAACAACGACAACTCCAGCGTTGTGTGTTCTTTCCTTTTCTTTCCGTGCAAAGCTTTTACTGCCATATTTCTCTAATTGCCCGTGAAATCAAGAGTTGAGATAATTCAAAGAAGCGGAGTTGGAAGAATTAACAGTTAGGATTCTTAGAGACGATGACGCAGAGACCATTCTTTCACTATTCCGACAGATCTTGAAAAATCGCGTTGAACCCGCTTTGTTCGCTAAAATTTTTTTTGGTTGAGATTCTGTGTGAATCCATGCCGTCTCGCTCTGTTGTGAAGGTTGTTGCCGATTAAAGCGCTCTTTCCATCGTAATTCTCTGGTTATTGCCTACAGTATTGTTAGAAGATCATACGCCCCTGGCAGAAGTCCAGCAAGTTTTGACTGGCATGTGGAAGGATGCTTATTTTTGTAAAATCATCTTGGAGATATCTCTACCTTTCAATTATATTATATACCATACTGCCCAACAAGAAGATGAGGAAGTGAACTGTTCTTAATCCCATTGCAACCTTGATTGCCCTTCAAAGATATAAGCTACATACCTGGGTTTTTATTTCCGTCGCTAATTTCTGTCACCTTTTTTTTCTCTTGCATGGGAAGCACTATAACTATTCATTATTATGTTTCTCTTGTTATTCATCTGGATGGTAGGCAAGACTCTTCAGGTAGTCATTTGAGAGGAAAACTTGAAAGAAGGCATTTATCATCCTCTTCCACTGGTTTAATTTCTCTCAAGAAACAAGAACCTTCTGTATTCAGGTCAGTGCAACACTCGCACACATCACCCCCGTGATTCTGTGATGGAGGGAGAGAGAAAAACGGAAGGTAACTCATCTTCGTCGTCGACGAGAAGGGAGTTGATGGCACTGGTTGTAGACGATCAAGAAATACTGAGGAAGATCCATGTGAGAATACTGAACAATCTTGGAGTGAAGACCGTGGAGAATGGGAAAGAGGCCGTCGACATTCACAGAGCAGGACCAAGTTTTGACCTAATTCTCATGGACCTGGACATGCCAGTCATGAATGGCATCGAGGCGACGAAGGAACTTCGAGCAATGAGGGTTAAAAGTAAGATCGCAGGCATATCAGGAAGGAGCGAAGAAGCACGAGTTCAAGAGTTCATAGGAGCAGGCCTCGATCTGTTCCTGGAGAAACCCTTAACCGCTGACAAGCTCTCTTCCCTTAACCGCTGACAAGCTCTCTTCACTTGTTCGCCATATCATCCCCCTTTCATCATTCTTTTAATTCACGAACTTCAGGCTCAATTGTTTAAAGAGATCACAGGCTCAACTCCAAAGGTTGGGAGATCAGCTTGACTCGGACATTGCTAGAATTGGTGTCAATGAAGAGGACTTGAGTATTGATATTGTAAGCAATGCTGAGGACATAGGTTTTCCATCCATCATCAAAGATAATGTGGAGCAGAATGATGCTTCTCCACACAGAAAAAGGGCTGCCTGTTGGCCATGATGCTGTTGAAGAAACAAAACAAGAACCAGGAAGCGTTCTCGGTGGAATTTGGCTACTGAGTCAAATAATAAGGGCTATGAGGGCCCTGAGGACCCAAATAATGGGAATCAAGCGACTAAGTCCCATAATATTGAAGGCAGGCCAAAGAAAGGACCATATAGTTCTTCTGGCAACCTCAACTTAGAAAAGTTGAAGCAAAGAGTGGAATGGGCTTTAGAGACTATTGTTATCAACAAAATTGCAGTTGCTGCTTAAGTATTGATTGAAGAGAATTTTGAAGAAATTTTCATATTGTATTTTGTAAAATGAAAGTGGTTTGGTTTAATTCACCTTACTCCCTTGTGTGTTGTGTTGGCAAGTTAAACACCTAGAGTTAAGGGGTGTCAACTTGAGCGGGGGTGTTAGAAGGTTGAATTAATTAGGTGATTAGTGTTAATCACTAATATCTAGATGACCCTAAAACTCTATATAAAGGGCTCTAGTATATAGGTTTGTGTGTGAGATTATGTAATCTTCACCATAGTGAAGGAGAGGGTAACTTGGGTCTCTCCTCAAAATCCCCAAGTGGGGTTGGTTTATCTCCCTCAAGTGAGGGTAGATTAGTGGGTAAACCCAAGTGGGTTACCATAATTGTAATGAGCATGTTGCTCAATAGTTAATACAATATGAAGATATTCTTCTCTATTTAATTTTGTTAACAGTGTGCAACGAAAATTATAAAGTATTTTGTGATTTTTTAGGTTTGTTGTATGTGATTAAAATCTGTCATACATTACTATTTTCTCACCCATGTATGTGATGTGTGCAACGAAAATGATAAAGTATTTTGTGATTTTTTAGGTTTGTTGTCTGTGATTATCTGTAATTAATTTAAAATACCAAATAATTAAACACCAACTATCGGCAATTTAAAATAAACGCTGACTTTTTTTCTCTCTATTTTTTTTCCTTTTAATGTAATGTTCATCATATACTTTTCCCCCGAGAGGCAAAGTGGGTAGCACATATATCTAAACCGCACAGAGATAAATCTTACAATTGACAATTTAAATTTTGAAAATACGTTGCCAATGGTTTTTTCTTAAAAAAAAAATTATCCTTAGTCACAGATTTTTTTACAATTAATTTTGACTATGAAACAGCTTTTTTAGTCTTCATACAATCATGTTGAACCAACACATGAAGAAGGTAATATAAACAAAGGGTCGGATGACCTTTGTTGAGGGTTTTTAACTGTAAAATGGGCGTATGCCTCATTCGTTAGTGGTCGTGTAGCTGTTCAAAACAACAAATAAAGATGTAAAATAGCTACTAATAAAGCCTATTAGCATAATAAAATAGTGACATGGTATATGATATTCTCTCCCTTTACAAATTGTTGAATGGGTCTAGTTCTTATTTGCTATACTTTAGAGATGTTTAAATATTTCATGTATTTTTTTTTTATTCTCAATTAAATATATGTCTCTCTTAACTGTTTTTTTTACTTATTATCTCTTATCTCTTTTACTGCTCATTCTCTCTCACCCTCTCCATAAATAAGGATATTTTTAGGAAAAAAAATATAATAACAACAACAAGTTTTATCCCACTAAATAGGGTCGGCTATATAGATCATATGATACTGTTGTACTTTATTAATCACTAAATATTTAGATAAATTGTTAGCAAATAGATCTCGCTCAATAACATTATTGAATATTATTTTTAGTCTTCCTATATTTTTTTATGGGCTCTATACTATTTGACCTATTATTATCATCAATGCATCAAATGTCCTTCTTGTATGTGTCCAAACTATATCAATGATTTTCTTTTCTTCATTGATCTATGTCATATGATTTGACATAATTTTATGTGGCCTGTGGGAGCTAGCACAATACTTCTCATTTATTTAGCTTAGGACCAAAAAAATTATATGTTTTACATATTTATTACATTTAACTAATTTTATATAACTTTTTTATCTAGACAATTATGTTATTTGTAGTTTACAAAACAGCATCATTGTGAGTATTATTCATACATGGAAAGCTAAATTCGATAAACTTCACAAACTGTAAACTACTTTAATACATATGTTCAAAAATATAGTTTGAATTTCCTTTGAATTTATTGAATCAATATTACAAAATAAAAAAAAATAACTAAACGAGTTCAAAAATAAAAAGAAATATAACTTCTTTCTCTTCTGTTGATGAAAATCTTATTTTTGTTGAACAGAAAAACAAGAAATACTACCAAAAAATTATAAAAATAACAAAAAATGAAATCAGCAACACATATTAGAAGAAGCTACAATTATCTAACAACCACAAAGAAAGGAACCACGTAAGTAGAAGCCAGAACTTGCAGCCACGGATATCCAACAACCCAATTTTCCTGTATAAGCTAAACTACTATACTAACATGTGTTTCAATTGAGATGTAACTGAGACTTGACTTTAGTCACTAAGAATTAAAAAAAATTAATCAAGTTAGTTTTGGAAATAATAAACTTATTGCCCCTTAATGATCTTTTTGGCATATAATTAAAATTAAATCATCCGACAAGAAAGGCACAACATGTAACAGATTTATTGTTTATAGCAATGAACTGGTACAGTCACCAACGTTGAAAACAAGAGACAAAATTATCAGTTCAGTAAATGACAAATAATGTACTTTTAACTAATAGTTATTTACTTAAGTTAATTAAGAGCATCACCTCATAATCACTTTTCAAATTATACATTATATATACGACAGACAACATATGACGACCTATATTTCTAATAATCCTTAATTGCGTGCCAACCAGATTCTAGAATCTAAAGATTTTCTTATTCCAGGTGTGAACTGCGTGCATATATTCTATATTCAACATAATCTTCATAATCAAACCTCATGCTATTGTGCCAGCTTTTGCTGATATTAAACCTCCATGATATCTGGTTGTGTTTTGAATAAAAATTTAGGAGAGTTCACATGACTCTCCTAACTCATAATTCAAAAGGATGTCATCTTGAAATCATAATTTTAATGTGTTAATTAATACTCTTTTCCGTTTTATGTATAAAGCTCTATTATTAATACTCTTTTCCGTTTTATGTATAAAGCTCTATTTATTAGTTTTTAATATAATATTATTTTCAAAATGTAACAAAATGTTGATAACTTTTAAAAAAAAAAGGTTTTTTCGTTCATCATTATAGTTTAATATGATTTTTAACCTTTTTATAAGGTCATTGTAGTTTTCTTAGTTATAGTAAATAGTCCATATACTCACAATATGTTAATCAGGGCTGATATAATTATATGAATCTTGATACTGACTAAGTGACATGTAAGATTTCATAAAATACAAAATAAAAAATAGAATTTTAAAAATAATACAATGAAATAGAATTTATTTATTGTCAAAATAAAAAATAAAAAATATTATGCTCATAATTGTCTCATTCCATATATAATTGGTAATCTAGTTGATTTTAATTTTATTTAGATCTATGTGCAAAATTAATTTTGGGTATATTCTGAGTAAGAGATACCACTTATCAACCACTTTTGTTTCTCTTAAAATCAACAAATTATGAATTAGGGATCAATGATTATGATTGATAAAACTATAAAGACAAAAAACTATACTAGGACTTGATTAAACATGATATGAAATTATAGCAACTTGCATATTAATTTTTCCTTAAAAAAGTGAGAAGGACGACTATAGTTTAGCAAAATTACAACTTTTTTTCATTAATAAAATCTAAACCTTAATATAAACACTACTATCATCACCTATAAATATACCTCCCTATGTATCTCCATCTTCACACACAAACCAAAACACACTATTCACAAAAGCATCAAGGAAATAAAAAACCCTCTTGATTCTATTGTGAAATATGTCTCTCAAATCCCTTCCCTTTCTCCTCTCTCTCAACCTTCTTTTCTTCACAATGGTGAGCTCCACTTATGTGCCATCTCCAAGGGCCGCTCAGTGTCCCTTTAATGCTCTCAAGTTGGGAGTGTGTGCCAATGTGTTGAATTTTGTCAATGTTAAGGTTGGATCCCCACCAACACTCCCATGTTGCAGTCTCATTAAGGGTTTGGCTGATCTTGAAGTTTCTGCTTGCCTTTGCACTGCACTTGAGGCTAATGTTCTTGGCCTCAACCTCAACATTCCTATTGCTTTGAGTGTCATTCTCAACAACTGTGGAATGAACAACTCTAGCTTCAAGTGCTCTTAAATGTTGATCAGCAACATCATATCATTATTATTATCTATTTGCTTTGAATGATCTTTCTCACTGCTCGATTGTTATTGTTTTAATGGAGGGATTAGATTATTGCTTATCTTATTCTTCGAAAGGTTCAAGTGTATTTGATGTTTGTGATCTGAAAGTTGTACTGATAAAAGTAATTGTTTCTAATTCATTAATTTGTTTATGTTAAGCCTTTTCTATAGCACACACATCAAACAACAGGGAAAATTACCAAGTCAAGGAATAAACATATGATGTATTTTATTAGTAACAGTATAATTTCTTGTTTTGGCTTTCCGCTTATCATTAAATGAGATAAAATAAATGGGCAGTATAATTTTGCTTGAAATTTTAAATTAGATATTAATATTGGATACAAAAGTGTTCCGCTCTGATGGATGGACAACATATAAGCAAGAATATGTAGTTTGAACAAGCAATGTTGCAAAGGGTATTGAATATCATTCTCACAGGATAAACTATTCAGCGCACAAGACTCTTATCAGGTGAAATTTGTAGGAAAAGATAGATGTAACATAGCCTTAATTTGTAAGTAGAGATGATGTTTTTAGGATTAGGACTTATGATCTCTAAGTCATATAATAGCAATTTTACCATTACTCTGGCTCACCCTCTTTTTAAATAAAATTGTCATAAATTTTAAATATTTAAACAAAAACCCATTCTTTAATGGATATAGTTAAAAAAAATTGAGATACACTAGATCAAATGTAATTATAACTTTTTTAGTTAAAATGCTTTCGTTTTTGTCTTTTGATCTAAAGTATGCATAACTTTACTATTAAAAGAGCTAATAAATTAGATTAACGTGTACGATACTTCTTTTCTTTTCTTTTTTTTCATAGCAATCGCGTACGATACTTCTAATATTGACATAATTTTTTTTTTGATACAAAATATTGACATAGACCTAGTTTCAAGAATTACCATTAGCTAGGCAATTTTACCAAAAAAAAATTCATAAATGGGCCAATGAGACTGGTTTTAGAGCCTAAGAACAAAATATTGTTTGGGCTCTCCCTTCACAAGCTGGTTAGTATCCAATAGTTTATGCTCAGTCCAATTGACGCTCAGGCCACAAATTATTTTTGTTTTTTGTCTATGGGGAGCAAACTGATCGACCATGAACCTGAAAATGTTTCCGGATGGTTCTCAAGGTTGACTCCATATTCTGGTGACTTGTCAGGGAAACAAACTCGAAAATGTGGAACTTCTGGACCAAGGGTTGCATTTATGTGGTGTGTATTTCTGCAATTTCTGGGGCTTTATCTCAGGAGCCCGAACTCGGATCTACCCGCGTCGTCTTCCAGGTTAAATTTTGTATGGTCCTGTTAGTTAGTTCGCCAAACCGTGACTAGATTTTGCATTTCAACTTTAAACTTCAAAGCTTTTGCAGAATGATGTGGTACTACTTATTTAGATGCCAATTCTGCGAGGACGATCGCTTTTATGAATGTATACTTATCATTCATGGATGATAGTGATGATAAGTAACCCAAACTATAGATAACCCATTTTGTTTAATAAGACCATTCAGAGATTTTTTTTCTCATCGGGTGCTGGGTAGGGTGAAATTTGGAGTTGAGTTGCTCAGATCCCTTCTTGCTTGAGAATATGCTGTTGATAATCCTTTCTAATATTCATGCAGGTTTTTGGTGTTGGCCTGAATCAATTTGATTTTTGAATGCAGACGAATTACGGGGATATTGAATTCGGTTTCTTTCCCTCAGTTGCACCCAAAACCGTTGATCACATTTTTAAACTTGTGCGGCTTGGAGGCTATAACACGAATCATTTTTTCCGGGTATTGTTCTCTGAACCTATGCAATCTAACACTTAGTGGGTATTTCTTGTTTCTTATCTGAACGGGGCTTGTATTGATTGCGCAGGTAGATAAGGGCTTTGTGGCCCAAGTAGCGGATGTTATGGGTGGAAGATCCGCGCCCATGAATGAAGAACAAAAAAGAGAAGCTGACAAGACTGTTGTTGGTGAATTTAGCCAAGTTAAACATGTAAGAGGCATTCTTTCTATGGGAAGGTGAGATCTCTCCTGGACAAGGCATCTGTATAATCGTGCTTCTGTTTCTGTCAGATTGCTTTTACGCGTAGTTTTACTACAAAGATTGTCAGCGTGCACTACATTTGGCATAATGAGTCACTTAAGATCAAGTATATTTTGGTTCAAGTTTGCAACAAGTTTTAAGGAGATTTTCAAAGTGTGAAGTGGTGCAGAACTTCACAGAGAATTACAAAATCTCATTGGTTTCTTGTTAGTAAAATTGTTTTGCAACTTAAGTTTGATATGGTAATCTTACTATCCTTGTTGCATTGAATAATTACATCTTCCAGCTCTGGTTTAACATTTGTAGAGATAATTCTGTGTTTTTCGTGAGAGACATACTGTCATAGTATTCATGAGGAAAGAAAAGGAACTTGCACAGTCTTGGCCAGATTTGATATCAATTGAAAACAAATTCATTTACTTTTGATGAAATATTAAGATGGTATGCAACTCTGTCTATCAAGTATTGATTTGCATGTGGTCAGAGAATGAGTTGATGTTATTGAAGGAGAAGATTTAATGTATTACAAGTTGGAAATGGAAAAAATGATTATAAATGATAATACTGCTGGATTTATCTTATCTCAATATGTTTAGAATTCTTACACTTTTGGTGCATTGAGGGTAATATAATAGAAGTCACTTATTTGAAATGTTAGGAGTTGGATTGTTACTAGTTTATTGAATACATGTGAAATGTCTCTTTGTGAAACTGTCATAGCCATGTTGTTGGCGTTTATCAGCCAGCAGTCAGGCAAGTATGTATTTTTGGAGTCTTCACACAAACTTATTGGGAGACATTGCCTATGTAACTTAGTTTTCATTATCTTATTGCTCTGGCGCTAACATTTTGAACCATTCTTATATTTGGTATGATTGACTGCAGGAATTTTGATATTTTGTTTGTTCTCTTACAGGTATAGTGATCCAGACAGTGGATCATCCTCATTTTCAATGCTTCTAGGAGATGCTCCTCATCTTGATGGCCAGGTGTCTGAGCTATACTTGCCAAACATAATTGCAAAACGATGACTCAAATGGAATTAGAATGATTCCAATTTATATCCTGATGTTTGCACTTTTCAGTATGCAATATTTGGAAGAGTCACTAAAGGTGATGATACGTTAAGAAAGCTCGAGGAACTACCTACTCGTAAAGAAGGGATATTTGTTATGGTATACTTGAAAATCTTATCCATCTTTAAGCATTGTATGTTCCTGGATTTGATGTTTATTCACTGATCATGCACATAAGTTTATGTTTAGTGGAAGTTCTTCATTGTGGTTATATGTTATTGGATCTCTCAACTTTTGGATGGATGTTCACACACGTTTGAATCTTCTGATTTAATAATTTTTAGACCAAAAAGAATTGATATTTATGAAATGCAAAATTCTTATTTTCTTCCCTTAACTGAAAAATATAATCTACTCATGCATTCATTCTTCAACGTCCAAGTTATCTGCTGATAGGTGAACCTTAGGTGTATCCTACCATCTCTTGACTAGCCAATAATTTTGTGCATTTTTTGCTTGTTATATGTCGTTGGAGCTAGCTTTATAAATACTTAACAACTTGTCTATATACTTATGCCTCAGTACTAAGCTAATTTTTTTCCCCCTGCTTTCCCAGCCAACAGAGCGTATTACTATTCTGTCATCCTATTACTACGGTAAGAACCCACTAAATTCAGCTTTCTTCTTTTTGGTTTTAACCCAACTTTTAATGATTTTTTTTTCTTCCTTGTTTTCCACAACTGCCTTTGATATCACATGAAACATCTCTCTCTTTGTTCCAAAACATAGCAATTTAAACATCATACATAACTAATTTTGCTCATTGGCTTTCAACTAGAGACCATTTGCATTGGTAGATGCTTATATTTTGTGACATCATGTGCCTTGTGCTTCTAGACCGACAACATTTAGTTTACTGTTGTACAACAGTATATTGGCTCGTGTACACCATACTTACCCATGAGACATTACGATGCTTATCTGATAGTTGAGCTAGATTGTAGAGATGTCAGGTCATTGAGCTTTACTAATTATTTATTGATTATATATGAACCTGGTTCACTAATGATTTGGACTTGACATAATTACTCTTATGGTCCTTTTGTTTTGGCCATAAACTTTTATAGTGACTTCAAATGTCACCTAATTGCATGAAAAGTTAGACAAACACACCCGTGTTTCCAAAGGAAAATTTACTTCACTAATTAGATATAGAACAATTAGATCATAAGGTCTTGTTTGGTAGTCTTGAATTATTTTTTAGGGAAATGAAAAGGGAGGTTGCTACCAATCTGGACTGGCACTACATTAGATGGACGTCAAGAACGGTTCTTAAATGGGGAGTTGAAGGAGGAGGTACATATGAAGATGCTTCTAGGATTTCTCGGAAAGAATGAAGGTCAAGTATGTAAGCTGAAGAAATCACTGTATGGATTGAAACAGTCTCCCCAAGCATGGTCTGAGAGATTCACCAGAGTATTGAAAGAACAAAGCTATATACAGGGACAGAGTGATCTACACATAAACGGGAAACTTGTGGTATTATCAGTATATGTAAATGACATTATTCTCACGGGTGACAATCTAACAGAGATTGATAAAATTAAAAGGGCTCTTAACCAGAAATTTCAAGTGAAAGATCTAGGAAAAATAAAATATTTCTTAGGCATGAAAGTGGCCAGATCTGCGAAAGGAATCAGTATTTCGTAGAAAAAATACATACTGGATCTCCTAGAAGAAGCATGTATGCTAGGTTGCAGACCTAGCAATACTCCTATTTGGGTGGACAAGATTAGAGATGATGAAGGCATAGGTAAGGAGGTAGATATGGGAAGATATCAATGTATGGTAAGAAAGTTGATTTATCTATCACACACGAGGCCAAACATTGTTTATGTCGTTAGTGTTGTGAGTCAACACTCTCATAACCCCAAATAGAAGCACCTGAATGAAGTTTACAGAATTCTCAGATATCTGAAGGGCTCACTTGGTCTGGGTCTCCTATTCAAAAAATCTAACGAGAAATGTGGAAATGCTCATAGATGCTGATTGGGCAGGTGATCAAGATGATAGAAGATCAACATCGGGTTATGTTACCTATGTGTGAGGGAACTTGGTCACATGGCGCTGTAAAAAGCAAAGTGTGATTGCTAGAAGCAGTGCTGAAGTTGAGTTCAGAGCTATAGTTCTGAATATGTGAAGGCCTATGGGTAAAACGAGTATTAGAGTAATTGGGAATGCTAATAAAATTACCTATCTCAGACAATATGGCAGCTATAAATATGTCACACAATCTAATCCAATATGACAGAACAAAGCATATGGAGATAGATAGACATTTCATAAAAGAGAAGATTGATGTTGGGACAATTGAACTCAAATACATTCCCTCCAAAGAACAGACAACAGATTTGCTCACAAAGAGGTTGACTCTAGACAAATTCGAATATCTAATTGGCAAGTTGGACATGATAAATATTTATACTCTAATTTGAGGGGGAGTGTACGAGATATTAGAATTAATTAAGAGAGATTATAGGAATTAATTAGGCGAGATTATGGGAGATTATATTCTGATCTTATTATTAAATGTGTTCCTTGATTTTCTCTTTACTCTCCTTGTATTATGCCTTCTGAATGTGTATTCAAGTGTATATATGTAGCAGCATAGATGAAGAAAGTACAGTACAGAATTACTTTCATTCTCCTGTCTTCTGTAAGTCTATTTCCGATTCCCCTCCAATAGGTGTAATTTCCATTGGGTTGAGAGTAATTTAATCTGAAATATTTAATGTAAGAATTTGATTGATTGAACATGAACTTGTACAACCTATAGCTTAATTCAATTAAAAGTGTCTTAGAACTAGGAAGTAACAAGCTGAATTAAAAGAGCCACAGCACTGGTGTCCCTTCAGCCATTATCATGTGGATCTTGGGATGACGGTATGAGAACATGCGGATTTTAGATGGGCATGAAGTTGAATTTTTATTTTTTCACTCCTGTTTGAGGCAATAGCAGTAGCAGGTGCTAAATGTGGATATTTCTTTCAGTGGAGATTCGATTTTTAGTTTGCTACTTTGTGACGGAGTACCCTCTTGTGCTAGATCCAACTCCGGTTAGATGGGGATATTAGGATGATGGTATGAGAACATGCAGATTTTAGACGGGCATGAAGTTGGAGTTTTATTTTAGTATCAGTATCTTTAGTCACTTGGTCAGATCATATTCATTTGTGTATATGTCTTTTCCTACATTGGATTCCTTCACACTCTTTCTGAGCCTCATTGCTCATTTATTTTCTCAGACACTGAGAGTGAAGATTGCGAACGAGACAGATCGATTTTGAAACGCAGGCTTGCTGCTTCAGCTGTTGAAATCGAACGACAGGTAAATAAATGAAACTAGTTCAGGACACATATAATCTTTTTTCTGCTCTAGCTGACTTGTGTCATTGCAGAGGATGAAATGCTTCCCCTGATAGAATCTTGATGGACAAGTAAGAGTGGTTATTATGCTGCAGTATATTTGTTCACCCTTTTGTATAATATCAAGAGAGTATACAAATACCGGTCTTACTTCATTTAGCATTGTTCTAAAGATATATGTATATCCTAATAACCACTCAAGATTGATGCTTTCTTTGGTCTTATTCTTCTTTTTCTTTAAGAAAACATGTTTTGCCGGGTAGTGCATGGAATTTAAGGAATGAATCATGCCGTTTATGGCTTGCAAAGTTGATACAGATTTATATTGATATTGATAATATTAGTAAGGTTGTTGGAGGGAGTCTTAGCACACTAGTAAGGTTGTTTATATGTGACTTGGAGTTCATAGGTTCAAATTTTAGAAATAGTTTGTTTGCTCACAAGAGTAAAGTTGTCTACATCTATCCCTTTCTTCCCAAACCCCAACTGGTAGGAATTTTTGCACTGGGCCCTCCCTAGGATAATATTAGTAAGGAGTAAAAAGAGGGCATGGATTGAAGCTCTCACAAGTTTACTTCAAAGTTTGATACTGTTATCATTTGAAGTATCAATTCATTGAAATGAAGATTAAAAAAGTAGACTTAATTTTTTTTTCTTTATCCAAATATTATTTAGTCAATTTCGAAGTAGAAATATGCTCTATGCCCGCATTATAACTTTGATGGAGTGCTTTGTATCATGAGATTGTGGGGAAGAGTGGATTAGTTTGTTGGCACATTTTTAAAAGTTAATTTATTTTCTGTTACAAATAATAAATGATGTTATTTATAAATATGTCAATTTGGATATGATTATTATCGATTCCGTGTTGGGTTTTTTTTTTTTTTACAAGTGCAAGCTAGAAAAACAAACTAAAAAATAAAAAATAAAAAGGAACTAGCCTCCCCACACCTTCAGCACAAACACTCTCAAGGCCCAAGACTTGAAAGCCCGAGTTATTGTTCAAAGCTCTCTTTGCAAGAGCATACTGTTGTTATCCCTTTAGAGATAGCGACTTTCAACTCGCTAGCTCCTCGCAAGCATCCTCTTCACTTCCTCAATAAGAGACTAGTTATCATGCAACTTTGAGATAACCTCTTTCAACAACTGAAGCACATTGTAAGAATCCGTTCGAAGCACGACGTCCCTAAAACCACCATCCCCAACCCGCTTGAGACCAAAAGGGCATCCCCAAATTTTTTTTTTTTTGGGTACAACATCCCCGAATTTTAGCTGTGAGGGCATCGCCTACATGTAAACGGGACATAAAGCCTTCCATCACTCCTCTATTGATATTCATGAGAACTCCTCCACAAGCAGCAATATCATTTACATGGGAGAACGCACCATCCACTTCAACAATAGATTCATTGCTGGTTAATATCTAGTTGGTTATTTTTTGATTTATTTCTTATTATTTAATATTTGTTTTATATTAAAAATAAAGTAGAAGCTAGAGAAAGGGGATAGACGGAGAGTAGATTTTGAGATTTATTTCTTCCATTTTTATTAATTTATGATTTCGTATTTTAATAAAGATTTTTTTCCTTCCTTCTTTCTAACTATCTTGGATATTATCTTGATATTAGGGCCATTCAATCTAAAGACGGTTCTTAACCATTCTTTTAGCTTTGACAAATCCACATCGTCACCACTCCTTTGATCTTATTTTCATTCAGTTTCTAAAACAGATTTTCCTAGTATGATGGTGGAGATCTACAGGCAAGGATTTTATTAATAGTATCCCTTTATTATTTGTAAAGGAATATAAATTAAAAACTAAAAAAAATCATAAGGGAATTCTTTAGCACGATTCCTTGATGAGAATTTTTTATATTCTTCTTGATACTGTTGAGAAGGATTTCTCACTAGGGAAAGAAGACACCGTGAACATAACTATTTGAATTCTTTCAATTAATCATTACTCGACGTCTCATACATCAATATATCAATGTCTGTCCAAAACAGAATTTATGGTACACTAGTCGTAAAATCATGATGATTTTTGTTTTGCCAGACATAATGCGCCTCATTCGTTATACTTTTATAGTACACTAATCATAAATTTTTTTCTGATAATAACTATTCAAATACTCATTTATTTAAAATTATTATTTTTATAAATTATTTTTTAAATATCTGTCCAAATAGGCACATTGTCTTCTTGGGTGTTGTGGTGTTAACCGGGGTGGTGTTTGTCAATACGTGAGTTTTGGAGGTTCATTAGACACAACATGCTTCCTCCGGCTTCTGGTGAAAAACGGTATCTTTATTGCCATCATCATTAATCTTCATTGGCGTTAGCGACGCAGTGTTATGGTGGTTCAACATCAGAATCATTTTATCATGCATTTTAAACATGAAAGGGATTGTTCTTATATTTTATGGCAGGGTTCTTGGCTATTACAAGGTTTGTTATGTAGTGTACTCTTCTAATCTTTAATATAAGATCTAATTAAACTTTTTAGGAGATTAAAGAAGTTAAATAATAAATGAATTGTGATCAAATCCGAACCCTCAAGATAAATTCATATAATATACTCCTTAATCTACTCAATATAATCAATTACTTTTTATATTAATTATAATTAATTTATTTATTTATTTTTTTAATCTATTTAAAAAAAATAATTAGGAGGACATGAGGAGTATTTAAATGGTTTCCTGATACTCTTTTTTGTTTTTTTGCCACATGTGCGTCTCTATGCGGTTCGAGTACGGATTTTAGTGCAAGGTACCTCTTGTTTATATCCAGATGCTCGGCTTATTGCTAGCTATTTTGGTTCCTTCTTGTCTTATGACCTTTCCCGTGTGCATAAGAATATTGGCTTTCTGATGAAGGCAGCTATGCCCCTTCACCATAGGTTGGAAATTCTTAATACTTTCCGATTGTTGTCAGGGGATAAGTTAGATCTTGCTTTCCTTCTGGAACATGTTGGACGTCTGTAACCAAAAATGTTGGACGTCTGTAGACCTATTTGGAAAAATGGGTTCAGAAGCACTTTTTTATTAAATTTCTCTTATATTTTTACTTAAAATTATTTCCAATAGTCTAATCCAAACATTCTATTTTAACAAGTAATTGATCATTCTTAACACAGGTGTCCTATTGATTTTGACAAGTGGCAAGGATTAGCATATCTCTTTTCAACACGTGCAATTGGCTCTAGGTCGGCTCATTTAACCTTTTCTGCTAGGAGCTGTTTAATGAGGCAGAACGGTTCTTATATGGGTTTCCCTCCTAAGTTTGGACGGAGAGAAAACGGAAAATGAAGGAAACATGGGTGAAAAATGGGAGAAGAAAAAAAATTTCTCTTACTTGGATGAGAGAAAAAATAGAAGAGAAAGGCTCGGATGCGAGAGAAAATAGAAGAGAAAGGAAGACTAAGAAAGAAACTAGGGTGGATCACGCACTCTATTTCTTCCTTCTAAATTTTTTATTCACAGGTGAAGAGATTTGGATAGGAAAATGTTTTACAAACCCACCCCTACAACATTATATTTAAATCCTCTGCTTTATATTAGATTTTTATTAAATAATAATAATGTTGGATAATATATAATTTATTTTTTATTATATTTAATTCTAAAAAAAATTATTTGATGGCTTATATTTTTTATTATATTTACTAATATCATTTTATTTTTTCCTATTTTCTCTCATCCATCCAAACCAAATGAGTAATATCTTTTTCTCCCTATTTTTATCTTCTCCCCATTTTATCTTTTTCTATTTTATTTCCTCCCAAATTTTTTCGCATCCAATCAGAAGGTAGGGCATCTTAAATGGCTTGCTTTAGATTGTATGGATTTGTTCCCTAATCCTAAGCGTATTAAGCAAATTAACACGAAGAAAAGAAAATATAGTGGGGAGTTTTTCTCTAATAAGACTAATCGCATTAAATGGCTTCCTAAAGCTGATGATTTGCTGGATTTTTTCTCTCTCAGAAATGGCATTTTCTTGAGGTAAATTTGCTTCTATTTTCACTCAACAATTGAGGCACCATCAAGCTGCCAATGCCACTAGTTCTTTTGCATTTGCTGGAGGTAAATTTGTTTTCCACAATTACAGTTATTACACTGCCCGATTTTCTTCTTCTAAGCATTGTTAGCAAAATCTCATGATGTGTGTGTTGGAAAATAGGTCAGTTCACCAATGGTAGATTAGACCCAGGTTCATATGTGTGAAATAATGGAGAGAGCAATTTCTTTTTTGAAAGAAGAAAAATGAGGGATTGAGAAGTTATATCATAATCCCACTACTCCCACCACAAGATACAGACGTGTTGGCAGAAAAAGAAATTAATTTTTCTGAACTCTCTTACTCTATCTGCTTGTATTCAAAACTCTCTTCCCTCCCTTTGGTGTTATTTACTTTGAGACGTAACTAGAGTATAAAACAAGTGCTCCGATTTTGTGTGGGTACTCAGAGAGTCAGAGTAAGATTCTAGGTATGCCCGAAAACTAATATTGGTATCAGAGCAAGGTTGTATATTATCTGCTTTTATCGTCAGTGCTTCTGTGAATTTATCGTTTCTCTGTATATGTTGTATTATATATCATTATTTTGATTTTTAGTATTTGTTTTATGATTAAATACATAGAGTATGCATATGAAATCATAAAATGAAAGAGAAGGAATGTGAAGAAGCTATCATAACCGTACACCTTTTTTTGTTCAAAATTGAGTCACAAAAAAATACATTTTTAGGCTTTAAAATTAGTCCCATTGTGTAGAACATGAAAAGAATGAAAAAAATGACACCAAGAACATTAAAAACTAACGTCGGATGGAGAAGTTATAGATGAGGGATGAGTCCGGTCTGACGGACTCGACCCTCGCACTAGTCGAGTCTGGTGTGACCCGGCTGGAGGTCAGGGATAACATTTACTCACTATTTTGATCTTTAATAAAATAAATAAATAAACGTGTTAGGCTTTTGACGAACTTGGCCCAGCCCAATTCGAGAAAGAAAGAGAAAAAAACTTTTACAGGCTAGCCTAGTTTGAGAAATTTTTTTAGACTGTATTTGATTGGGCTAAGCAAAGCCCAGTCCGAGAATATTTTTTTTTTTGTTTGGGCAGTAGGGGTATTGGTTTGGGTCGGATCAGTGGATCCAACCCTAGCCCATAACAAAAAAATAATTTAAAAATTCAGTAAAAAAAAGAAGGTAAAAATGACACGTGGAGAGTGTGCCACGTCTTAGCTCCAGACCCGAGAGTGGGCAAGTCTGTTATTTTTTTTTTGAATTTTTCCTTCTTGGGGCATTTAAGGGAGTGTGGGACCTTCGATTGAGGTGCGGTTTGTCCCTAAAGATTTCTAAAATTAATATCTTTATTTTGATATATAATTTTCCTATTTTTTGGGGATAATTCTAGACCAATTTATGAGTATTCAGTATATTTTCTGGTGTTTTTATTTTTTTAAAAAATTAAAAAATTATGATAATTAATATTTTTTAATATATAGGTGAAAATATCTTCATCTAATATTGAAACCCTGTGATATGGTCTATATGATGACATCTTATACCTGGATGATGAGTTACCAGTATATGAACCTTAAAGTGATGATGAGAATGTAGAACTTCTTGGTGAAGTGGATCCATAGAATGATCTTATAGAAGGTTAAGATATTAATAACCTAAAGGAAAACCTTCAAGAGGACGCCGAGGGGGAACATGAAGAGGATCTAGAACCAGAATTTGATGAATTTCCTGAAGAATACCTAGAGGAGTTGGTGGAGAAAGTAACACATGAGAAACCTCAAGTAGTATGTGATTCCAGACCGAGGTTAGAAACTTTAATCCCTATCGAACCCCTACCTGAGCAGTCTTTCATGGTTTCTTCATATTCAAACCCCAAGTCGGTGCCTACTCTTCACGATGAATCTCCCGTTGAGGACTGTAACATCCCAATTTTTAGGCCCAAAGACTCAGAAAGTAGCCTGAAATAGATAGGCTACCAGACCCATTTTAGCATAAGTCCCAGAAACATACAGATGGTTTTTAGGGACTAAACTGCAAATAAGTAAAAGTACAGGGACTTATGTGTAAATAGTAAAAATCCTAGGGGCATAATGGTCATTTTAGAAAAGAAAGGGACTAAAGTGAAAAGTCTAAAAGTCTCATGGTGCAAAAGTAAAAGTAGACACAAGTTAGGGCCATTAAGTGTAATTATGAAAAGTTGAGGGACTTAATTGAAAATAAGAAAAGTTTTCAGGGGCAAAATGGTAATTATAGAAAGTTGAGCCGACCGTGGCTTAGAACTGCCCGGAAGCATTTCAGTCCCAAATTTCACCAGTAGATAGAGGAAATGATCCTGGTTAATCTGGCTTAATACAGGAATTTTATCAAAGTTCCAGATAATTGAAATTTATCTGATAGTGGAAAAGTTATCTGAAATTTTTATTAGATCTCCTAGACCTCAGATATAAGTAAAAAGTTATAGGATGATGTGTCCTGTGAAGACGGAGGTCAAGGAACTGACAGAGTCCCGAAAGGAGTTATGTAGAAAAAGTTATTCACGTTTTAGTGAATTTTGACCGGAGTTTATGAACACTCGGTATCCGATAGGGAGATTTAGCAGTAAATAAATTGGGACTAAATGAGCTCAGATGACGTAACGCAGATGCCCATAATGACACCAAGGAAGGCCTAGGCCCAGGATATCAGTTCAGCGATAAAAGGGGCCGGGGTCCCGAAAAAGGTGCAAAATGACAAGAATACCCCTAAGTTATAAAATAGCTAAAGAATGAGTAAAGGGTATTTTGGTCATTTGATAAGGTTAGGCAGTCAAGAAAGGTTATCTGGATAGTTGACCAGGGTTAGAGAATACTCTGGTAAGATGTAAAAAGACTGTAATGCCCCTAGACTCATTAAAGTAAAAAAGAGGAGCCAAGGGCATTTTGGTAATTTTTTAAGGGATGTTTCTTGGGAATCGAGCCATCAGAGTATTTGAGCTTGATCATAGACTCAAGATAGCATTCCCAGAGTACAAAAATGTAGCCCAAGAATTATGTGGGTTAAAGTGACATTAAAATACTATTTTAGTGTTTTTTCAATAAAGTAAGGTTACTCGGTTGACGTGATAACTGAGAAATTGATCAGATAAAGTCCTGGACTTATCTAGAAGCTATGAGGTGGCATGAAAGGTGTCCTTATGGGACCCATCAAGATTCCACATGGCACTAATCTAGAGGGAGAAGAAAAAGCTAAGGATACGTGGCACGATCTCAGTCGTTGATTCCGGTATAGGACTCTGGAATTCTCTGGAAGCGCTGAGTCAGCTGGCGAGGTGTCACCATTATGCCACCTAAGCGTGTGAGGTGTCCCTTGATGATGTCACTTTTGATGAGTCATTATGGAGGATGATGTCATCACGATGATGCAGGCGAAGCTTCTTGAGGAAGCAAGCGATCTGAGCCGTTCATCGTGATTTGATCTAAGCCGTCCATTCCACCTTACCTCAAGTATAAATACCCCTCACCCCCTCCCATTTCCATCACGGCAAGCAATAAGAAAGGAAGAGAAAGAAGAGAGAGAAAGAGAAAGAGAGAAAGAAAGGAAGAGAAAGAAGGAGTTCTGGCGGAGCTAGGAGCAATCCAAGGCGCTTAGGGACTCGGCAAGCTTAGGAATAAGAAAGTAAGTTATTCTAGTCCCTTCTCTAATAAATTAGAGGATTGTTCTTATAAATTAGATAGTTAGAATAGGAAAATATCTCTCTCTATGTGGTTTGCCGTGGATAGAAAGAGAGCTAGGGGATTGACAGGATAGGGGTATTATCTCAAGATAAGCTTGAGTAAAGTGGAGTTATGCTGGATAAGATAATAATGAAATATTATTATGCTATGTCTAGGCTCTGACCTATGAAAGGTGGAACCTCATATTAAAGATTAAGGACTAAAGGAAGGGCTACATGCCAGGTAGTAAACTTACCTAAACTTGTATGTGTTGAATATATGATTGATTGTGTTATAGCTTGATTGATTGATGTTAATATGTAATTGTTGAAGCTCCGTGCTATGATTACTTTGGCCAATTGTATTTCATATGTTACATGGAAGCATGCACATTATATTATGCTGACACAATCACAAGCAAGCACTAATATCAATCATTGATGCATACATTGTTTAGTACTGTTTGCTACTGAGATTTTCCCCGAAATCTCACCCTGTCCATATCAATCTAATTACAGCAGGTCTTCTCAAGATGGAGGAGATGAGGATACATGAAGAGAAGTTAAGAATTATTTAGCATGATTGATGTATGCTATGCACCTGTATGTAAAGTTGGTATGCTGGAATTTGCCACCATGAACAGTAACTCGTGGTGACATAGTGATGTTTGATCTGTAATTAAAGATAGTAAATGGTTGAATATGTTGGAGATTGTGCCCTAGGGGCCAATCAATGTGTTATGAACATTGTTGATTTATGAATTTCTTAATTGTGTTATCACATTATTTGCATGTTTACTGTGATGACTATCCTTGGATAACTCATGATCTTGTCCTAAATATCCCTGGTCGGTCATCTATGTGGGAGCAGAGATGAAATAAGACCAGTATGACTTTGAAGATATATAGAGATATAAATCAAAGTCATAGGCACATGTAAGAGTACAGGGTGTTGGACCGACCCGCTATGAGAGAGCTGCATGGATTAAGCATAAGCTTCTCTCTCATGGGTTCCTATATGACAAACGCTCAGCTTTGACCTAGTCAAAAATCACTTTTGATCGAGTGATCATGAAGGCTATGTTCGGGCTTAGTGGTTTTTCATACGGAGGAATGTGAATGGTCAAGATGGAATTTGTCCCTCACATTCGTAGAGAAAAATTATTGGGCCCCTCGATGAGTGAGTCTGAGAAATGTATGGCCATAATATAATGGAAAGGTAGTTCAATTTCTACAGTCAGACTACTCAGGGATCGAGAAAGTAATGGTCAGGAACAGGAGGATGACGTTCTCCATGCCTCATCCATGACCAAAATATCGTGTGACAAAAGGGACGTGATTTGGTTGTATGAAAGGTTACATCGTTTATCGATCCTCATATGATTTGGGTAGTCGTAATGTCTTACTAGAGACCGCTTACAACTTGTGGGTCAGTATAGTAACTGGCCCACTGCCAACTTCATATGGGCCTACAGGGTCGCATACAAAATAGCCCAACACGAGCTATGATGTCCAGATTCATTGAATCTAAGATATGTCTAGATTCAATAAATAATCTAGAGTGGATATATATATTTTATATATATAAATTAGTATATATATATATATTATATATAATATAAGAGATATTTGCAAGATTTAATTTATAAGGATAAATTAAATCTTTATCACTTTTAAATTTGAATTTAAATTGATATGATCTATTTGAATTTGAAATTTAAATTGATAAGATATCTCAAATTTGATTTATGAAAATAAATCAAATATAATTCTGTCTTATCTTTATTTTAAATTAAATAAATAGGTGAATTAAATTTGTGGGATGGATTTAATATAAACCATATTTATTTAATTAGTTTCTTACCATATTTATTTAATTAGGCAATATATGATATTGTATTAATTTTAGAATTAATATAGGATTAATTCTGAAATCCAGCCCAATAAGAATACCAATAGTGAAACATCCTCCCTTAAGCTCCTCAGAGTACACTTGCGGAAGCAATTTTAGCTTAACTTAAGTCCAGAGATTGAACTTTTACTCTTAAGTTTTTCATTCTGAACCTTTACTTTGAGAACTGATTTCTCACCTTCTACACATCCAAATGAGGCTTAATACCTATCCACGGAATGCCCTATATGTGTACTACAGGCTCACCAAATCTCGTGGCCAGACTCCTCCGTTTACTAGGTCAAACTGAGGTCAGAACACTGCTGCCTCAGGACCTGCGAATTTCCCCTTAATTTACCATACATAAATTTAATATGCCAAACAACATTTATCATTGAGTAACATAATGTCATACAGCATGGCATACACAACAAGACATATACATAATCTTTCTATCTTTATTACATCTCTTTCTGCCTAAACTCCGGCAGCATAAACGCTACGCTTCATCTGTACAAAGAACTGAACTGTACTGATTCGGTAATTCCCTCATAAGAACTACCATTCTACGTAGTACCCAGGAAAGACTAGATGAATCGGCTAGGTCCACTCACTTCTAGCCTCCTTAGACAGCACTACGTACACAGTACTTATCATATACTGATGTTCAGTCTTTACTTCGGCAGCATAACGGCGTCTCTTAGGATTCTCAAAATCCACTTCAGCATAACCTCCCTGTAATGGGTTATGTATGGGGATGAGATTCGGGGGAATCTCAGTAGCAACAATCATAACAATATATGTAATGCAGTGTGACAGTGCCTGCTTGTGATTGTGTACAGATAAGTATGCTGCATGCTTCCATGCTTAATAACATATGATCATAGCATTACAGCAGAGCTTCAGACATAACATATAAGACAACAATCCAACCAAACAATAGCACATCAAATCACAAAACCATTACATAAAAGCTAGGATTAGTTACTACCTGGCTAGCTTAGCAGAACTCCACTATCCTTATTCTGCTTCCAGCTCCGCCAGAACTTCCTTTCTTCCTTTTCTCCTTTCTCTCTTCCCTTCCTTCTGCTTCTCTCTCTTCTTTCTCTCCCTTCTCCTCTAGCCATGCGTGAATGCAAATGAGCGAAGGGGGGTATTTATAATTGCCTTCAATGGCAATTCTGTAATTACCATGAACTTTGATACTGCGGTCCCGATTTTTCCTGGATTTTCCTATTTTCTTTAATTTCTCCTTTACTGCATCATGCATGACATCATCGGGACACCTCAGCATGCCACCTCAGCATCATATTTTGCACATGTCTGAAATCCCGGACACCTCAGCATCTGACTCAGCATGCTGACTCACCGGTCCAGTCTCTTGCCTCGTAATACGTGTCCTCAGCTTTATCTGCTTCCTGCAGATCAATGCCATGTGGCGCCTGGAAGAGACCTTGCAAGCATCCCAATGCTATCCAGATAAGTCCCAGACTTATCTGATCACCTCCTCGGTTCTTGTACCAACCGAGTAACTTTACTATACTAAAGGTTACTGAATCATCACTCTAATGCCATGTGGCATCTTGTGGGTCCCATGAGGATACCTTATCAGTCCATCTCATGGTCTCCAAAAAACCTTTCCTGTATCTGACCCCTACCTCCAGTCTATCTCTAACCGGGTAACTATCTCATTTGGACCTTCTCAACTCATGGCCCATACACTTGGCACCACTTTAGTCACTAGTCGTGACCTAGCCATCATCTCATCGTGACATAACACCTTCTGTGTTCATTAGTCGCGACCACAGCATTCTCTAGTCGTGACCACAACATCCTTTAGTGGCGACCATAATAGTTTTTCGTCGCGACCACATCACTTTTTAGTCACAACCAGGCTTATTCTACTCATTAGTCGTGACCCACACACATATCCGTCACGACCAATCCTCTCTGCGAATATTAGTCGCGACCATAATAGATTCTCATCGTGACCAAAGTCTCTATCATCGCGACCTAACTGGTCAACTCTTGAACCTTTGACCTTACATCATCCCCAAATGGCCATTTACCCCTTGGGACTTTCACTGCTTACACATAAGTCCCCGTACCTTTACTTACTCGCAGCTCAGTCCCTGAAACTCTTTACGTTCCTCTGGAACTTCTGCTAAAAAGGGGTCTAGTAGCCTCTTAATCTTAGGCTATCTCTGCAACTCTAGGCTTGAAAATTGGGATGTTACATTTCTCCTCCCCTTTAAATAAATTTTGTCCTCGAAATTTAATCAGTACCATAGCCATATTAACTTAACATCTGGCAAAGTACTCATCATAACTTTACATCTCTTTATATTATGCTTTTCTTTTCTCTGGATCAACTCAATCAGAGTTTAAAATCTGCTTTTCTCTTATGGATCACTTACCGCACTTTATAAGTAGTGTCCATTTCTTTCATATGAAATTCTCTCGAATATTACTGTATTCGGGAATTTCTTTTAGCTACTCATCATACTTTTAACATTTATCTCTTATTACTTTCCTTGATATCTCGCAAACTGCTTTAATATCTGCAACATTTCATCTTTCTTTGCACTTAACTTCATACAGAGAGAGGACTTACGCAGCTATTCTTTCTTTACTTTGCTGCTAAATGAAAGCACCTACTCTAACATGCATAATGCCTGGCCAACATATTGCAGGACTGCTTACCTGCTTATGAATGCAAAGCTCTAACATCGGAGCTCAAGCATTTCTGTTCTAATTAGGCACAGCTTTAACACTCGGAGCTTGCATAGTTCTAGCATAACATAAGGCCTAGCATCTCATGCAAAGAGTGAAAGCTCTCATTTTCTATTCTCCTTCATAGCATAACATTAAAACATATGATCCCTACCAAAAAGGGAGCCTCTCTGTCTGTTCATGAAATGCACATTTCTCGGTGCGCATCATATTACACATTTACTACCGTGTATCTCATTACATGCCTTTAATACTTTATCATGGCATCTCTAGCCAACTCTGGCTATTTCATGGTGTATATCACCCTTTCATAACTTATCTTGAGATACCCTAAGGCTAACATTCTCTTCCTCATAGAACTGAGTTCTATCTTTGCTTTGCCTTAGACCTCTTTCTCTAGGTCTTCTCTAGCCTTTAATCTTTTTACCCTCATCTGGGGGAATCTATCTACTCATACTCTTCTATTCTCATTATATTGAGGATTTTCTTCTCTGCTTCTCATTACACTGAGGATTCTCTTCTCTGCTTCTCAGGCATCCTTCTACAAAACTTCTTTGAATAGCAGTACTCAGATTTGAACTTGGACTCCATCTTTGTTTAAGGGAAAGCTAAGTTCAGTCTGTATACTAGAGGCTACCTGAGGAAAATCATTATAAAACAATTTCTCTGGGTGAGTTTATCAACTACTGAAGCTTCATCACCTTAACTTTGTCTTTTGCATTCATCTTCCTAAAGAGATACTACATCGTACTCATGTCTCATGGCTCATTACTTTCCTTAGGCTAGGTCTAACTGCGACCTCAGGATCTAACTGCGATCAACCGTTAGCCTTTTCAGAATCTAACTGCGACTCTAAATCTGTTAGGATCTAACTGCGACCCTGGAGCCATGCTAGGATCTAACTGCGACCCTCCAGAATCTAACTGCGATTCTGTTGTACTGTATATCTCCCGAAGATCTTAAACCAACAGACTAAGTTATAAGGTTAACTGCTTCCACCTGTTGATAACTCCATAAAAATTTTATAGCCA
Source organism: Leucaena leucocephala (assembly GCA_037074615.1). Classification (NCBI taxonomy): domain Eukaryota; kingdom Viridiplantae; phylum Streptophyta; class Magnoliopsida; order Fabales; family Fabaceae; genus Leucaena; species Leucaena leucocephala. Next base: position 15,719,771 of record CM073565.1, on the reverse strand, counting down.
TTTACCCAGACTTTACTTACTTCCTCTCTTACTCAGGAGTTCCTTCTCATCTTTCTTACTTTATTGTGGCTTACCATTGGCTTGTGCCATCATGGTCTAACCACCTGCCATTCTATGGTTTCATCATTTCAATCTGTGTTCTAACTGCGAGCCATTAGAACTATGCTCTAACTGCGAGCATTTTGTATCAGATCCAACTCTTATGAAGAGTGATCTATACTCATCTGAATCTAGCTTTATCTGGGAGCCATATGTTTCAGATCCCACTCTTATCTGAAGAGTAATCTAGAAACAATCTCTTTACTCTTTTCTGCTTTTCTTTCTGTCTACCATTCCTTTCAACAGAAATGGCTCTGAGTACTGTATTCACAAGTCTGCAGAATTACCCGAGTAACCTCAATCATAACATATCTGAATATCATAGCTTATTGTCCCATAAACTGAGACTATCTATCATCCTCAATACGTATCTCATTACATGTCATATGGTATGGGAGCAACATACTTTCTCACCACTTTCTCATCTCATATCTGTACTCATATATACTCTACCCTGCACGCACTGACAAAAGGGGAGTATTCATTCATCATGGCATACTCTAACATGCATGTCATCATATGACAACTGCAAGGAGATGCAACTATCATAACTTATGGCATCATAAGCCATATCATCATCATACTTTGCTCAACCATCCATCAGGCTACCTAAACCTCAAGGCATATTTTCTTTATCATATTGCCTATCATATCTTGGTCAGTCATCCTGAACACTTACTTAGGCTGCCATACTACCCTCTTACCAGGGTATAGACTCAACCCTTCATCACTCTCTCTTACATAGGGGAGTCACTTTATCTTGTAATCTGTGGCTACCTCTTTACTATCTCTTAACTTCTTCTGTCTATCCATCAGTCCCAGTCTATTCTTGACCGGACTGTGGTTCCTGATCGGTCTCTCTCTTGATCCTAGCGAACTTCAGTCGCATAGATCTCATTCATCATCTCTTGCTATCACTTCTACTTTCTAGGGTACTCTACCCTAGGTCTATCACTTCTCTGTGATGGAATTCCTCTGCTTAGGGAATATTAGCTCTTTAGCTATTAACCATCATGTCTCTAGCCTTAGGCCATATCCTAGGCTCATTCCTAGGAAAACCTCATACTAGCTATCCGGCTAGCTCATCTTAACTCATCATCATCATCCCTTACATCATCCTTTACTGCTCATCCTGCCTAGCATGGATGACTCGCATAGGGTCTACCTCATTGGAGTTGCCAGCTTCCTCTATGCACGGCTCCTCCACTCAAGCTCTATATTCTTTTCTTATGTTCATCATCTTTTTGCTTTAAAAAGAAAAATGAACACACATCTCATCTAGGAGCTTTATCTCCTCTGAGCTTTCTAAACCCATATTAGTCGCAACCTGAGTATTGGATAGTCATGACTCATATCCTCTATGATCTTTCGTCAGTGACCATCATACTCAACATCTTTATTCATTCATCGCGACCTGAGTATTGGATACTCGTGACTCTATGATCTTGCGTCGCGACCATCACACTCAACTCATTATAACCTAACATTTCTATCCTTAGTCGCGACCTAAATATTCTGTAGTCGCGACCTGATCCTAACTCGTCGTGACCTAGGCCTCCTTACGTCGCAACCTTAACTCTTCAGTCGCGACACAAGACCTTTCCTGTCGCAACCTGAGCTTTTTGCAATATACCGTCGTGACCTTGGAACATACACGTCGCGACTTAATCTCTCTGTAAATAACAGTCGCGACCTATCCATTCCTTCGTCGCGACTAAAACTTTCTTTGAGCAACTTGTCACGACCTACAACCATATTAGTCGCGACCCAATGCCATTCTTACGCACTCAAGGGAAAATACTCTTTCTAAATCAGAGCATCACTAAGCCAGAACCTTCTGTTCTGTGCCAGAATCTTATACTCTGAACCAGAGTCCTTTCTGGTCTATGCCAGAACCTATTGCTCTGATACCAAAATGAAACATCCTCCCTTAAGCTCCTCAGAGTACACTTGCGGAAGCAATTTTAGCTTAACTTAAGTCCAGAGATTGAACTTTTACTCTTAAGTTCTTCATTCTGAACCTTTACTTTGAGAACTGATTTCTCACCTTCTACACATCCAAATGAGGCTTAATACCTATCCACGGAATGCCCCATATGTGTACTACCGGCTCACCAAATCTCGTGGCCAGACTCCTCCGTTTACTAGGTCAAACTGAGGTCAGAACACTGCTGCCTCAGGACCTGCGAAATTCCCCTTAATTTACCATACATAAATTTAATATGCCAAACAACATTTATCATTGAGTAACATAATGTCATACAGCATGGCATACACAACAAGACATATACATAATCTTTCTATCTTTATTACATCTCTTTCTGCCTAAACTCCGGCAGCATAAACGCTACGCTTCATCTGTACAAAGAACTGAACTGTACTGATTCGGTAATTCCCTCATAAGAACTACCATTCTACGTAGTACCCAGGAAAGACTAGATGAATCGGCTAGGTCCACTCACTTCTAGCCTCCTTAGACAGCACTACGTACACAGTACTTATCATATACTGATGTTCAGTCTTTACTTCGGCAGCATAACGGCGTCTATTAGGATTCTCAAAATCCACTTCAGCATAACCTCCCTGTAATGGGTTATGTATGGGGATGAGATTCGGGGGAATCTCAGTAGCAACAATCATAACAATATATGTAATGCAGTGTGACAGTGCCTGCTTGTGATTGTGTACAGATAAGTATGCTGCATGCTTCCATACTTAATAACATATGATCATAGCATTACAGCAGAGCTTCAGACATAACATATAAGACAACAATCCAACCAAACAATAGCATATCAAATCACAAAACCATTACATAAAAGCTAGGATTAGTTACTACCTGGCTAGCTTAGCAGAACTCCACTATCCTTATTCTGCTTCCAGCTCCGCCAGAACTTCCTTTCTTCCTTTTCTCCTTTCTCTCTTCCCTTCCTTCTGCTTCTCTCTCTTCTTTCTCTCCCTTCTCCTCTAGCCATGCGTGAATGCAAATGAGCGAAGGGGGTATTTATAATTGCCTTCACTGGCAATTCTGTAATTACCATGAACTTTGATCCTGCGGTCCTGGTTTTTCCTGGATTTTCCTATTTTCTTTAATTCCTCCTTTACTGTATCATGCATGACATCATCGGGACACCTCAGCATGCCACCTCAGCGTCATATTTTGCACATATCTGAAATCCCGGACACCTCAGCATCTGACTCAGTATGCTGACTCACCGGTCCAGTCTCTTGCCTCATAATATGTGTCCTCAGCTTTATCTGCTTCCTGCAGATCAATGCCATGTGGCGCCTGGAAGAGACCTTGCAAGCTTCCGAATGCTATCCAGATAAGTCCCAGACTTATCTGATCACCTCCTCGGTTCTCGTGCCAACCGAGTAACTTTACTCTACTAAAAGGTTACTGAATCATCACTCTAATGCCATGTGGCATCTTGTGGGTCCCATGAGGATACCTTATCAGTCCATCTCATGGTCTCTAGAAAACGTTTCCTGTATCTGACCTCCTACCTCCGGTCTATCTCTAACCGGGTAACTATCTCATTTGGACCTTCTCAACTCCTGGCCCATACGCTTGGCACCACTTTAGTCACTAGTCGTGACCTAGCCATCATCTCATCGCGACATAACACCTTCTGTGTTCATTAGTCGCGACCACAGCATTCTCTAGTCGCGACCACAACATCCTTTAGTCGCGACCATAACAGTCTTTCGTCGCGACCACATCACTTTTTAGTCACAACCAGGCTTATTCTACTCATTAGTCGCGACCCACACACATATCCATCACGACCAATCCTCTCTGCGAATATTAGTCGCGACCATAATAGATTCTAGTCGCAACCAAAGTCTCTATCATCGCGACCTAACTGGTCAACTCTTGAACCTTTGACCTTACATCATCCCCAAATGGCCATTTACCCCTTGGGACTTTCACTGCTTACACATAAGTCCCCGTACCTTTACTTACTCGCAGCTCAGTCCCTGAAACTCTTTACGTTCCTCTGGAACTTCTACTAAAAAGGGGTCTAGTAGCCTCTTAATCTTAGGCTATCTCTGCATCTCTAGGCCTAAAAATTGGGATGTTACAAATAGCATCCTATATATTTGACATTAGGGGCTAGGGTTCTAGAGATGACAAAAGGGGCAAGGAGAGTGCAAAAGGTTTGCAGATAAGAAATGGCCAAAATAGAGAAAGTGAGGACGGATTCATGAGAAAGCCCTAGAGGGACAAGAGGCTCTAGCACGTCGTTCGTGGTTGGAACGCTGTTCATGTGGATACCGGTAGAGGAAGCCGATCTGATTTATCGACTTCTTGCAATCGAGAAAAGAGCACCATGTATGACGATAAGTCGCGATCAGTTGACACAGAGGTCGCGACCAAATAGGCATCTTATCGTCAAAAAATCGAAAATAGACAATAGGTTGAGACTAGAAGCAAAGGAAGTCACGACTGACAACTCCAGAGGCTACAGGTCGCGACTAATGTCTGAGGAGGTCGCGACATAAAACTCCAGAGGCGACAGGTTGTGACTATAAGCTGAGTAGGTCGCGACTGTAAACTCCAGAGGCGAAGAGTCGCGACTAGTGAACACGGAGGTCGCGACCACAGCTCGAATACCGAAGGTAACACTTCTTTCTCCTTGACTTAAACACATTCGGTAGATCCTGGCAGGGAATGGAAAAATTTTTAAAAGTTAATTTCCACTACGTGTCTTCCAATTCCCTTCAGAATAAATGTATGATATTTTTTGGTGAATAGTAGACATACCAAGCTTCGATTTGATATATAGAATACCTTATTTGGATGTCTACACATAGAGATATAATTTATCAAAGTTGGGACCAAAATGCTAGATTCAGGAGAAAAACGTTGGATGAACAGTAAAGTTGTAATGTTGACTGACATTGACTTGGTTAATACGTGGTCAACGAGTTATTTTTCCCTGAAAGAGGATTAAGTTAGCTTCATATAGCAATTTGAACCACTTCATTTTTATTTGTCTAGAATTAGTTATGATTTTTCGAAGTCAAGTCACTCATCTGGAATTTACACAGTGAGCAGTACTTGATAGGGTAAAACTCCAGACTGAGAAATTTGACTTCAATTATCTTGAAAGTGGTTCTAGATGCTACCAAATGGTCCCTAAGATGTATGAAAATTAAGATGTGACAAGGACGAAGAGGAAGTGAACTAGCCTTGTACCCCTGCTTTGGCTGTGAGTATACCTAAAAGAGATACAGCCAAACTAACAAATATAAAAGGCATTAATAGTTTGCTCACCAAATACATTTTGTTTATGACAAATAAATAGAATACTGAATTCTATCTAAAAGTCATAATGAAATATATGAGACCAACTAGGGTTAGAGGCAAGCCCAAAGGAAGCCCATAGGGAAGGTGTATTGACTTAAGATAATAGAGTTTGTATCTAGCTATGTGAAAGCGCCTCGTAAACTTAAGAAACTGAGAAAAGCGATGCTTGCGTACTGTCATACTCATATCAAATGATGTACATTTGAGTTTGATTTCTTTTCCTTTGCTTTTGTTAAGGACATGTTTATTACCCTTTCATTGTAAAAACTTACAATTTATTACATGCCCTATATGTTAAAGAAACATGTTTCATTTTTCCTTAGTAAATGATTCATGTATACTTTTTAAAAGTGTGAGCCTTTTAGATAATGAGTATTTTAAAAGCAAAATTTAATGAGTATAGTGTTTATATTAATTTTGATAGGAAGTGATGGCTATTGTTAGTGACTATGTGATGGGAGGTACAAACGTATTCTCCTGATCATAGGTCTAGTGATGTTATTATTTTTCTGATAAAAACTGCTATAAGTACATAACATTGTATACTTCACATGTGCTATATACATAAATTCAATTAAATGTTTTATGTTGCAATAAATTAATGTGGGATAGATTTGTCATAGAACTAAAATTGAACAAATGGGAACCAAGAACATTATTACTAAGTTAAAAAAGGGAAAACTCAACTGGGATAACTGGGATATTTGGCACCGAAAGGTCCAATATATCCTGGAAGAACAGGATGCCATTGAGCTATTAACAATGGCCTAGGTGTAACCTAATGCTGGAAATATAGTCCAAGCACAAGAGAGACCAAGAGGCATACATGTCATGGAAAAAGAAGAATATCATTGCAAGAATCACGCTATTGAGCACCATTGCTGATGACCTGATGTGTGAGTTTGAGACACATATAACTACACAAGCTTTGTGGATAGCCCTGAAGGATAAGTTTGGCGGAGTCTCTATGACTAAGCTTAGAAGGTTGACAATTAAATTCGATACCTATAAGCTAAAGCCAAATAATCATATGAGGCAACTTTTGAGAGAGATATCCAACATGATTCATGAAGTGAAAGAGGTTTGACATAATCTATCTGAGGAGTAGCAAGTGCAGGTTGTCATCAGGTCACTCCCTGCCAGTTAAGAGCACATGAAAGTTAATCTAACCCACAATGAAAATATCATGACTTTTAATGATGTAGCTAAGCATTTGAAGATAGAGGATGAACATCTGGAGGCTTACAAGGCCACTAGACCAACCTATTTGACCGAAGGTGCAGATCCTTCCCATTCAAAGCCTAAATTTAAGAAGAGCCAGAAATTCTAGAAGAATGAGAAGAAAGGCGGTCATCCACCCAAGAAAGGAAAGCAACAATACAAGAATAAAGGAAAGGAAGGAGGCAGGAAAAAGCTAGACTTGAAGAAGGTAAAATGTTTTACCTGCCACAATATGAGGCATTTCGTAGTGACTGTTATGAACAGGCCGAGAGCAGAAAGATAACAGTTAATTATATGAATTCACATGTCTAATTTATTTCAAGTACTATTTTCTACCAGAACCTGTTTCTTCTTCTTGGATTATTGACTCAGGCTCTACAGATAACGTAAGTTGAGATCAAGGATCTTTAATGGAATACCGTCAGTTGCTATATCAAAGCAAATGGCTTTATGTTGAGAATAATGCAAGGATCGAGGTTCGAGGCATTGGCACCTGCAAACTTGTTTTACGTGATGGAAAGACCTTGATACTGCATGATATACTTCATGCCCCCGACATCTTACAGAATTTAGTTTATGTTATTTACTTATTAGACTTTGGGTTTAACATAAACATTCATGATAAAGTTGTATACATTTATAACAACTCAATATTTTATTGTTTACCTTTTCATTTTCAAAAGTTCTTTATTCTGGAGCTTGCTGGTGATTTTAATGCTCACAATTGTTTTGCTATTACTTTGAATAATCCTGATATGAATATTTGGCATGTTAGACTAGGACATATTAATCAAAATAGAATGATTAAACTGGTAAAATAAGGCATATTGGGGGTAATCCCCAACATGGATATGTCATTATACGAAAGCTATCTAGCTGGTAAGGCAACTAGAAAGTCATTCTGTAAGGGAACACGAGCCGAAAATCCATTGCAATTAATCCATTCCGATATTTGTGGTCCAATGAGTGTGAGGGAGAGACACAGAGCTTAGTATTTCATTACCTTTATTGATGATTTTTTATTATATGGTCATGTCTATTTGATCTCACATAAGTCTGAGGCACTAGAATGCTTTAGGCGATATATAAATGAAGTAGAGAATCAAATGGACAATAAAATTAAAGCATTAAGCACTGATCGAGGTTGTGATACCTTTCAGATTAATTCAAATAGTTCTGTGAAGAAAAAGGGATTATTAGGAAACTAACTATCTCTAGCACACCTCAACATAATGGGGTTGCTGAAAGAAGAAATAAAACTCTTCTAGACATGGTTAGGTCTATAATGGCTCAGGCAAACCTTCTAATTCATATTGCAATGATGCTCTATTGACGATAACCTTCATACTTAACCGTTTGCCCTCAAAGTCAGTTGCTTCCACACCTTATGAGTTATGGACTAAACACTAGCCAATTCTAAGTATCTTTAGACCTTAGGGCTCGGCGGCATATATCCATGACGGTTCTCACAGACATGGAAACTGGGTCCTAGAGGTAAGAAATGTATCTTCATAAGATACTCTGAACCCTCAAAAGGATATGTATTTATAAGTGAAATTAAAGATGAAATAGTGATTGTAACATAATCAAGAGATGCTATATTCATTGAGACAGAATTTCCAAGTAAGGGAGATATTGACCACACTGTATCTCTTTTTGAGACTCAGGAACAAGATAGTGCCGAACAAATTGATATACCATAATCCTTGAGGTATGTCAATCTGAGTGGGAGCCAAGAACGATTAACACAAAGACTAAGACAAATAAGAAAAGATAAATAAGTAGCTTTGGTCAGAAGGAGTAACAAGAAAAGTGTTCCAAAGAGACGCTTCCAAATAGAAAGCGAAGCACTCTTAATTACTCCAGAAGGGGATGATGAACCCCACACTATTCATGAAGCCTTGACAGGTCTTACTAAGGGGGAATGGAAGAAAACAATGAAAGAGGAGATGGACTTAATGATAAAAAACCAAGTTTGGGAGTTGGCTGATGTAACATCCTGATTTTTGGGTCTAGGAAAACTGGGAGGTAGTCTGATATGGGCAGGCTGCTAAACCCGTAGTCCTAGGGTAGTAATCTGATATGGGCGGATCACTTACCTATATTTGGTAGGAATCCGAGGGATGGGCTAAGTTCCTCAGGATTTAAAGATGAGTTAAGTCTTTGACCTACAAAATAGGGACAGTTCACCTAGGTTCAAAAAAGAGGAATGTAAGGATATCCTAAGTTTTAAGCCTAGGAATTCTGCAGGTAGCTAGATATGGGTTGGCTCCTGAGTAAGATAACCTGATATGGGCGGGTTGTCGAGACTTTCAATTAACAATGACTCCTGAAGAATTCAGGGGATGAGTTGTTGAAAGAGAATTTCGAGAACTTAAGATGAAGGATAAGAAAAGAAACCAGAAGCGGATAGAGAGCATTTTGGTCATTTCACACAATGGATGGATATCCGAGGAAATTTGATAGTGAATTATTATAATTAATATGAGAAATTATGGAGTTGACAGAAGACAAAAAGGAATCCTGTAGAATTAATTATGGAATTTACGGTGAAAAGGACACCGATAAAAGGTTAAAGGAAATGTATAAAAGTTTTATCAGGACTTCTGGGTCTCAGAAAATTATGAAACTTTGTAGAGAATTCATTTTATATTAGAATGAATTTCTAAAAATGTTAGAACAATTAAAAGAGGTGTTTAGCATTTATGCTAAGATCAGGGTAATTTACGGATATCGGTATGAGGAAAGTACATTGGGATTTGGGCCAATTAGCTATTGGACCTAAAAGAGGCCCATCATGTTATCCTAGGCCAGACCAATAAAGCCCAAAAGTTATCTTGGAGCCCAAGTCCAATAATGAATAATTTATGGATTTTTGAAAAGAAAGAAAAAGAGAATAAAGTAAGAATTAGGTGTTGCACATGGTGGGACCCACAAGGACTTCAAAATGGCACCCAAAAAGAGGAAGGGTTAGGTGCACCAAGAGAGGCCATGCTAGTGATGTCATGGTGGTAAGACCATGCTAGTGATGTGTCATGAGTGAAAAGAGAAAAGACATTTCAAGATCAAAAACCTTTAACCATTAGATCAAATAGTTTCCAAGGTGATCTTGGCCTTCAAATGGCACATCACTTTTGCTATAAATACCCCCCATTTGCAAGCTCAAAACCATGGAGCAAGAACCTTAGGAAGCTCTTGAAAAATTCTCTCTCAAGCAAGGAAAAAGCAAGGATCTTGGAGAAGCTTGTTAGGTAAGTTGCTCCCTTGCTTCTAGAATTTGTTCTTATGATTTCTTCTTGAGTTTAAGTTGGTTTTGAGGCTTGAATCTTGGGGAAATGCTGCTGGAATTTCTATGTGTATGTGAGAGGAACATGAGTTTTATGTCATAGATAGTTTAGACAAGCTTAAACAAGCTAGTTGCATGGTTGGTTGTTGGATTAGGTTGATGTTCTTGACTTTACCATGGAAGAACATTTCAGGTTGCACTGTTCATGATAGAAAGAGATGGAATTTCAATGATCTAATGCTTCCATTGAGTTTATATGATGATTTTGTGTAGGATTGGAAAGGTTTTGAACCTTGGAAACCATTGGAATTAAAGGTTATAATGTTGAAAATTCCTTTCGGGTACTGTTCACTCGCCTGAACAGTGATTTGAATTTCATGATTTTGATACTTCCGATGGTCTTAAAATGAGATTTTGTGTGGGGGGAAAGTGGAGGAACAAGTATGGGAAGCATTGGAATCAAAATGAGAATTTTTAAAAGAATTATGAATGTTTTTCAAATCTGTCCGGAACAGTCTATAGTTGCTGGAATTTGGTTGTTTTGAGTTCATAAATGGATTCAAAAGGCCAAATTGTGTAGGGTAAGGTCAAGACATCAATTGATTCAAAGGCCAAGTCAATTGGTAAAGATTAAAGGAAGTTATGTTACTTAAAGTAAGCTTAGTGTTCAAGAGAAGTTAGATTGTAATGGTTGGATGGTAATGTGATGTTAGGATTTGCTTGGTGTGCTTAAAAGAGGGAAGCCACATAGCAAGGAAAAGTAAGAAGGAAGAAGCAAAGTTAAAGTGGAAAGAAGTAAAGCAATAAGGTACTAAACTTACCCTAAACTTGTATGTATTGAATGTTATGCTTGATTGTGCTATGACTTTGTTGAATTGTGTGCATATGTGTATATGATTGAAGCTATGTTTCTATGATTACCTTGGCCAATTGTATTTCATATGTTACATGGAAGCATGCACATTACACAATGTTTACATTTTCACAAGCAAGCACAAGTATTTACTTTAATGCATGCATTGTTTAGTACCGTTTGCTACTGAGATTTCCCCAGAAATCTCACCCCATCCATGTAATCCCAATCCCACAGGTTTATGAATGAGTAAAGAAGATAAAGAGGCATGAAGAGAGGTTGGGAATTGGAAGATTTGAATATTATGTAATAAATGTGCGAATTGTTACATGTAATGTTGTAATATGACAAGGTAGAGCAACAATGTTCATGATGAAAAGATAATTCCAATTGAGTATATGTAAGGTTAAGGTTAAGATTCAAAGATATTTTTAGAAAATGCCGTTGTGCTGGTAGACTATACAAAGTACTGTGTACGTAGGTGCTGTCTAAGGAGGCTGGAAGTGAGTGGACCTAGCCGGTTCATCTAGTCTTTACTGGGTACTTACGTAGAATGGTAGTTCTCATGGGGAATTATCGAATCAGTACAGTTATTTTCTGCCAGGATTATCGGCAGGAGAGAATTAATAAAGTTAAGATTGCTTCCGTAAGTGTACTCTGAAGGGTCTACGGAAGGATGTTTCAGCTGATCTACCAAAAAGGTTAAAACATATTGGGAACATGTGGGTTCTCAAAATCAAGAGAAAGGTGGATGGATCAATTGACAAATATAAAGCCCGATTGGTTGCAAATGGATATACATAATGTAATATCCCAATTTTCAGGCCCAGAGACTCAGAAAGTAGCCTGAAATAGATAGGCTACTAGACCCCTTTGAGTAAAAGTCCCAGAAATATACAGACAGTTTTTAGGGACTAAACTGTAAATAAGTGAAAGTATAGAAACTTATATGTAAATAGTGAAAGTCCCTAATGGCATAATGGTCATTTTAGGAAAGAAAGGGACTAAAGTAAAACTCTAAAAGTTCCATGGTGCAAAAATGGAATTAGACACAAGCTATGGGCCATAAAGTATAATTATAAGAAGTCGAGGGACTTAATTGAAAAGAGAAAAAGTTTTCAATGGCAAAATGGTAATTATAGAAAATTGAGTAGAAAGTGGCTTAGAACTGCCCGGAAGTATTTCAGTCCCAAATTTCATAAGTAGATAGAGAAAATGATGCTGGTTAATCTAGCATAATACAGGAATTTTATTAGAGTTTCAGATAGCTAAAATTTATCTGATAGTCTGAAAGTTATCTAAAATTTTTATCAGACCTTCTGGACCTCAGATATAAGTAAAAAGTTCCAAGAAGATACATCCCGTGAAGATAGAGGTCAAGGAATTGATGAAGCCCCGAAAGGAGATCTGTAAGAAAAGTTATTCACATTTTAGTGAATTTTAACTGGAGTTTATGAACGCTCGGTATCCGATTATGAACCTGAGCAATAATCAAACTGGGACTGAATGAGCCCAGATGATATCATAAAGAGGCCCATGGTGACGCCAAAGGAGGCCCAGACCCACGATATCAGTTCATCGGTAAAAGAGGCTAGTGTCCAGAAATATGCAAAAAATATGCGAAATGACGAAAATACCCCTACGTTATAAAATAATTAAAGAATGAGTGAAGGGTGTTTTGGTCATTTGACTAAGGTTAGATAGTCAAGTAAGGTTATCTGAATAGTTGACCAGGGTTAGGGAATACTCTGGTAAGGTGTGAAAAGATAATAATGCCCCTATACTCATTAAAGTAAATAAAGAAGAACTAAAGGCATTTTAGTAATTTTCCAAGGGAAGTTTTTTGGGAATTAAGCTATCAGAGTACTTGAGCTTGATCAGAGATCCAAGACGACATTCCAATAAGTACAAAAATGTAGCCCAAGAATTATGTGGATTAAAGTGGCATTAAAATAATATTTTAGTGATTTTTCAGTAAAGTTACCCGATTGAAGTGATAACCAGGGAATTGATCAGATAAAGCTTTGGACTTATCTGGAGCCATGAGGTGGCGTGAAAGGTATACTCATGGGACCCACTAAGACGCCATATGGCACTAATCTAAGTGAAGGAGAAAAAGCTAAGGACACGTGGCACGATCTCAGCTGTTTATTCCGGGATAAGACTCTAGAATTCTCTGGAAGCGTTAAGTCAGCTGGTGAGGTATTCCAAGGGCCCCACTATTATGCCACCTAAGCATGTGAGGTGTCCCTTGATGATGTCACTTTGATGAGTCATTGAGGATAATGATATCATCACGATGATATAGGCGAATCTTCTTGAAGAAACCTAAGCGATCTGAGCCATTCATCGTGATTCGATCTGAGCCATCAATTTCACTTTACTTCAACTATAAATACCCCACCCCTCCCTCTATTTCATTCCAAGGCAAGAACCAAGAAGAAGAGAGAGAAAGAGAAAGAGAGAAAGAAATGAAGAGAAAGAAGGAGTTCTGGCTAAGTTAGGAGCAATCCAAAGAGTTTAGGGACTCAGCGAGCTTAGGAATAAGGTAAGTAATTTATTCTAGTCCCTGCTCTAATAAATTAGAGGATTGTTCTTATGAATTTAATAGTTATAATAGAGAAATATCACTCTCTATAAGGTTAGCCGTAGATAGAAAGAAAGTTAGGGGATTGTCAAAATAGGGGTATTACCTTAAGATAAGCCTGAGTTAAGTGGAGTTATGCTGAATAGGATAATGATAAGAATATTATTATGCTATGTATAGGCCCTGACATCTATAAAGAAGGGATCTCAGAGCAAATGATAAGGCTAAAGAAAGGGCTACACGCCAGGTAGTAAACTTATCTAAACTTGTATATATTGAATGTATGGTTGATTGTGTTATGGCTTGATTGATTGATGTTAATATGTAATTGTTAAAGCTCTGTGTTATGATTACTTTGGTCAATTGTATTTCATATGTTACATAGAAGCATTCACATTACATTATGTTGACACAATCACAAGCAAGCACTAATACCAATCGTTGATGCATACACTGTTTAGTATCGTTTGCTATTGAGATTTGGCCCGAAATCTCACCCCTATCTTTTCGAAACATAACAGGGTACTATTTTGGAGAAGATGAAGCTAGGAAAGTGAGGATGTAACACATAACAGGAAGGTATATACTATGAGGATACTTTTTCACCTGTAGTATGTTTCAACTCGATAAGATTTATTCTGATAATAGTAAACAATTTAAATATGGAGTTACATCAAATGGATGTAAAAACTATATTCCTGAATGGTGATCTAGATGAAGAAATTTATATGGAACAACCAATAGGTTTTATTGGAAAAGGGTTTGAACACAAGAAATATAAATTCAAAAGATTCATTTATGGATTAAAACAGTCATCCAGACAGTAGTAATTGAGGTTTCACAAGGCGATAACCTTATATGACTTCTAGATGATAGAGGAAGACTACTGCGTCTATGTTAAGCAGTTTAAGGGTAACTTTGTAATATTATCCTTATATGTAGATAACATACTCTTAGCCGAAAATAGTCTTGACTCGGTAATATCTATTAAAGGATGGATCTCATCGAATTTTGAGATAAAAGGCATAAGTAAAGCAGAATACATACTTTGAGTGAAGATTCGAAGAGATCGCTATAAGATAATCCTTACTCTTTAACAAGAGAATTATATCAAAAAGATACTTAAGCAATTCAATATGAGTGACTGCAATCTCATAGATATCCCTATAGCTAATGAAGTAGCCTTGAGTTCTAACGTACCCCAAAATTGAATTAGACAAAAAGCAGATAGAAAGAGTTCTATATGTTAGTGCCATTGGTAGCTTGATGTATGCAATAATGTGTACAAGAACATATAGTTGTTATGCTATTAGGTTGGTTAGTAGATTCTAGTCTAACCCCGGTGAGAAACACTGAAAAGCAGTTAAGAGGATCTTGAGATACTTAAAGGGCACAACTGACTATACGTTGTGTTATCAAGGAAGTGATATGTGCCTAGTCAGATATTCTGATGCTGATGTAAGCAGTGATTAAGAAGAGCGAAGATTGACTTTAGGATACACCTTCTTGCTTAACAATGTCTCCATATGTTGGAGTAGCAAGAAGCAGATGTGCATTGCCTTACACTCTATGGAAGCTGAGTTTATGGCATGAATTGCAGTAGTACAAGAGGCTGTTTGACTGAAGAGATTTATTGAACACCTTGAATTTGGGAATAAGAGTACCAATCCGGTGTTGATACACTGTGATAACACTGCAACCATAGCCTACACCAAAGATCCTAAGTATCACAACAAGATCAAACACATTGATATCAAGTATAACTTTGTGAGGGATTATATAGCATAGAAAATTATAACTATACAATATATTTTAACCAAATGTATGGTAGCAAATCCCCTGACCAAGCCAATAGGAAAATAAATATTTGAGAAATATGTAAAATCCATTGGCATGCACAAAATGTAAAATTGCAGACCATATGTAATATTTTATTTTATTAATGATATCATGTCATTTATCATTACTTATATGTCTGGGTGAAAGTATATATAATGTCTAGTATGTTGTACATGTTGAAAAAGTTAGCTCTCTCACATGAGCAACTGCCTTTGATGCTAGAAAGAAGCATTCAAAGATGAGACATGTGTTCACGAATAAACTAACAAAAGTGCTAATATGGTAGAGAAGAAATACAATAACTGTCACCTTGGCTTAAAAAGTATAGTAAGTCAAGATGAGATCTGAAACATCCTTCTTTATATCTCTCAAATTACTCTTGTTATAGCTCTCTCGAAGCGGATTATATCTCTCTTTCCGGAAATCCTGGTAGAAAATAACTGTACTGATTCGGTAATTTCCCATGAGAACTACCATTCTACGTAAGTACCCAGGAAAGACTGGATGAACCGGCTAGGTCCACTCACTTCCAGCCTCCTTAGACAGCATCTACGTACACAGTACTTTGTATAGTCTACCAGCACAACAGTATTTTCTAACAAATATTTTTAAATCTTAACCTTAAAACCTTGACCTTAGATTTTGAACTTAAACCTTAACCTTACTTATACTCAATTGAAACTATTTTAGAACATTGGAATACCTCTTGACCTTAAAAGTATGAGTTTCCAAGAGTTGAGCTTACGGGGACTGTTCACTACCACTATTCACTAGGTAATTCCATATTACAACCTGAACTTTGGAAATTCATAACTAATTCTAGAAAAATTGTTTTGAGGAGATTCCAATTTCTAATGAAATATATTTCATTTAAATTTGAGAGAAAAATATGAAAATGAGGTTTTCTTGTCCATATCAAATCAGTTTATTCGTTGAACTTTACTGTTCATTTGGTAAATCTGGAAGTTACAGTTTCTTTTCCCCATTTTCAAAAATTCATTTATCCTTGTATACTTATCCATTTGAGTTGAATTACCTATGGATTTAAAGCTACATATGTTTAATTTAAGCTTACAAAATTTCGAGGAAAAACTCATTCATTTACTATATGAAATTAGCGCATGAACCTCACTGCCTCTGAGTAGCCGTATTATCTTATTCCAGATTTTATCTCCCGACTTTGAAAAATCATAACAATTCGAATTCTTAACCAAATGAGGCTTTCTTGGTGTCCATTTAAATCTCTTGATCTTAGATGTGTTCATACCAAATTTAATATGAAAACTAGTCGGATAAGTCACCTAAAATATCGTTAGAAGTACACTACCTCAAATCGGATTTATGAGTAGCATGCATCAAACATCATCTTGTAATTAGAGTGCACACTATTTAAGTTAAATACAATCATCCATCAACATTTACCCTCTTGCCTTGAGAAGATCCAGCACCTAGAGCATAGTTATAGGGGGTGAGATTCGGGGGAATCTCAATAGCAAGTAATACAAACTATAAGGTTATGTATGTTTGATTAAATGCCTAACATGTTATCATGCAATGGGAGCTATTTCATGCTTATACATAAGCATACTCTAACATGCATATTGTCATGACATATATTGTAAGGAGTGGCATATACTCACAGCACATCATCATCATAAACATCATCACATAATATTCCATGCTCAACCAAACCTTCATGCATAACAAGTAAGCAAATCAATCAAAGCACATAAGTTTATAGTTAAGTATTCTTGCTACATCTTGTAGATCCTTGTCCTTCCTTTCTTGAAATGGCCTTTCCTTGCCACAAATGTCAAAACCTAAACATTACAATATGATTACCAAATTATAACTCCATTCCAAACAAAATCCAAGTCTAGTTTCAATAAGCTCCCTTTTTCCAAAAATGCCCATTTTGGTTCCAATGTTTCCCATACTTGTTCCTCCACTTTACCCCCCCACAAAATCTTATTTTAAGACCATTGGAAGCATCAAAATTATGACATTCAAATCACTGTTCATGCGAGTGAACAATACCCGTGAGGAATTTTCAATATTATAACCTTTAATTCCAATGGTTTCCAAGGTTCAAAACTTTTCCAATCCTACACAAAATCATCATATAAACTCAATGGAAGTATTAAATCATTGAAATTCCATTTTCTTCTATAATGAACAGTGCATGAACAGTGTAACCCGAAATGGTAAAGTGAAGAACATCAACTTACTTCACAACCAAGCATGTAACTAGCTTGTTTAAACTTGTCTTAAATATCTATGACCTAAAACTCATATTCCTTTCACATATACACAAAATTTCCAGCAACATCCCCCCAAGATTTAAGCCTCAAAAATCACTTAAACTCAAGCACAAACCATAAGAACAAAAGGTAGAAGCAAGGAGACAACTTACCTTACTTGCTCCTTCAAGACCCTTGCTTCTTCCTTGCTTTCTTCCACTTTCTTTCTCTAGAACTCACTTCTCTCTCTAAAGGAGCTCTTGGGTGTGAAGAATGAATGGAAAGGGGGGTATTTATAGCAAAAGTCATGTGCCATTTGAAGGCCAAGATCACTTTGGAAACTATTTAATCTAATGGTTAAAGGTTTGATCTTGGAATATCTTTTCACTTTTCACCCATGACCTTACCACCATGACATCACTAGCATGGCCTACTTGGAACACCTAATCTCCTTTTCTTGGTGCCATTTTTGAGTCCATGTGGGTCCCACCATGTGCAAACCCTAATTCTTACTTTATTCTCTTTCTTTCTCTTTTTCTAATCCATAAATTATTCATTATTGGACTTGGGCTCCAAGATAGCTTTTGGGGCTTATTGGGCTGGCCTAGGACAAAAATATTGGGCCTCTTGTAGGTCCAATAGCTAATTGGCACATATCCCCAATGTACTTTCCTTATACCGATATCCTTAAATTATCCTGATTTTGGAATAAATGCTAAACACCTCATTTAATTGTTCTAACATTTTTAGAAATTCATTATAATATAAAATGAAGTCTCTACAAAGTTTCATAATTTTCTGAGATCCAGAAGTCCTGATAAAAATTTCATACGTTTCCTTTAACCTTTTATCGGTGTCATTTTTCACCGTAAATTCCATAATTAATTCTACAGGACTCCTTTTTGACTTCTGTCAACTCCATAAATTCTCATATTAATTATAATAATTTACTATCAAATTTCATCTGATATCCATCCATTGAATGAAATGACCAAAATGCCCTCCATTTACTTCTAGTTTCTTAGGGCATCACAGTGGCATTTTCATAATTTAGCACTTTGGCTCTTAGACTTTCTTCCTCTTCCAATTAATCCTTTTCTTTACATAAATATGGCCACAACTTTTCCTAAAAATCTCATATATTTTATTTAACCTGTACATACAACGTAGTACAGAAATTAGGGATGTTACAAGATCCATGAGTATGGATAAGGATTGAACTATGGATGCCCACATCCATAAAACATGTTGCCAGATAACAAATACTTCAAAATTGATGTCATATTATATGAATAGAATTGAAGAGTTTGGGTTTAGATACTATGAGTGTCTAGGCTTAAGTTTGTACAGTTTGATTGATAGAATCAAAGCAACGTACACTCTTATAGGATAAGAGGAACACTGTAGCACGTGATTCATACCACATGTGCTAAAGAACCGTAAATGGAAAGCAAGTGAATCAATCCTTGCTTCATTGTTGTGTGAGTTCCAGAAAGGTACCATCCTTTCATTAATGTCCTTTTACTTTGATAGTATCATGGAGGTATGTTTTAACGCTTACTACTTTAGTATATGTCTTATGATCAAATTATATATGAACCAAAAGTATTATGCTAAGAAAGCGTTTGATTCATATCAAAATGATATATGGGAGAAAAAAAGATTACTAGAATATACACATCCATGCTGGTGTATGTGACTAGTCCCTTGTAATATTATTTTATTAATTTCATAAGTGTGGACACTACATAAATGGATCTGAGTTATATGATAACACGAGGGATTAGATTAGCCACAATAAAACTGTATATAGAAAATTATAGGACATTCAAGGCACTATAATATATTTTTTATTCGAGCTGCATTAAAGGGTTGTTTTGTGTTGGTCTTTATAAAAGAGATTGCTAGTACAAACACTCGAATGGAGACGTCATACCTATGCGGTTATAGCAAAGTACCTAGTATGAATGAAGAAAGAGAATGAGATTGGAGCCACAACATCTGTAACATCCTTATTTTACTACGTCTTAGGGACCATTCAGTAGCATTTAGAGCCACTTATATGACCTTTGAAGTCCATTAGCTAAATCTAGAATTCCACTCTTCACGAGTTACAATTCATATGGTATTTTCAGATTCAGCGATGAACTTCAAAAAATCATAATTAATTAGAGAAAAAATTAAATGAATCAGTTCAAAAAGTTACGTGAAGCTAACATAATTAAATTTAAGGGAAAATATTTCCTTGGACCAATTGATCAGTCAACTCTGATGTCAAAATTTACTGTTCATTTGGTCAAAATTTCTGGAAAATAGTTTCTGGTCCCCAACTTTAAAAATTCCATTCTCTTTACGTAGACATTGGAATAAGGCATACTTGAAGTCAAAATAAAGCTTGACATGTTAACTAACTACTGGTAAATTATCGCACATTTATTCCATAATTTACTATTTTTTATTACATCATGAACATTGTTGCTTAAACTGGTCATATAACATCATTACATATAACAATTCATACATTTATTATATAACATTTATATTGTCCAATCCCTAACTTCTCTTCATGCTTCTTAATCTTCTTTCATCATTCATAAACCTGTTGGGATTGGGATTACATGTAGGGGTAAGATTTTTGGGGAAATTTCAGTAGCAAACGGTACTAAATAGTGTATGCATTAATACTAATGTTTGTGCTTGCTTCTAATTGTGAAAACGTAATGTAAGGAGTATGCTACCATGTTACATATGAAATAAAATTGGTCAAAGTAAACATAGAAATAGAGCATCTATCAAATACATATATGCCACAACAATTCACATAGCCATAGCACCATAACATATTACATTTAACACATATAAGTCTAGGTTAGTTTACTACCTCTATTCCTTGCTTTTCCTTTCTCACTTTTCCTTGAAGTGTTGCTGCCTTCTTTGAGCACACAAGTCAAATCCTAAACACTGCATAATTATTCATTCAACAATACCAAATTACTTAACATTCATGAACATTAAATTTAATTAACCACTTAACCCCTAACTTTCTTTGTTTGTGGTTAATTGCCTTATCCTTTGAATTAATTGTTGACTTTACCCTACATAATTTTGCCTTATGAATCCATTTATGAACTCAGAATTTCCAAATTCTAGCAGTTGCACCCTATTTTGGACAGAATCAAAAATCTTCCCTTTTCTTTGAAAAATTCTTATTTTGATTCCAATGCTTCAAATACTTGTTTCTCTGCTTAAGACCATATAATTTTTTATTTTAAAACCATTAGAAGCATCAAAATTATGAAATTCACATCACTGTTCATGCGTATGAATAGTAACAGAAAGGTTTTAAAGATTATATCTTTCAATTCCAATGCTTCCAAAGTTCCAATCCTATACAAATCATCAATTAAATTCAATGGAAGCATTAGATCATTGAAATTCTATGTCCTTCTGTTCAGAATAGTACAGGCCAAAGCATAAAGATAATGTAAAGTCAATAATATCAACTAAATTCAATAACCAATAATCAAAACTAACTTATCTAAAGTGTCATTTACATACTTCTAACTTCATTTAACTCTTCCTTCTTTATTATAAAATTTCAGGTAGCAAGAGATCCAAGGGAGAAATGAGGTTTCTAAGCATTAAAACCTAGATTTTATCCTTCTAAAACACTTATAAATAAACTAGGAAGGATTACTTACTTAGGTACTTGCTTGGGTGGCTTATCCTTGATCTTATTTTGAGTTCTCTCTAGGTGAACAAAATTGTGAAGGAGGAAGGGGGTATTTATAGTGAAATGTCAAGGCTCCTTGGACTAATCTACCCCTCCTTCAACTAATTATTACAATGCCTTAATCTTGAATCTCATTGGTTGCTTAATTCCTTAATTACCATTAACTTAATTTTTACATTATTTTAACATAATTTATCACATGGGATAATGTTTCCTTCATGCTCTTGGTGCCATGTGGTGGATGTGTGGGTACCACAAGGACACCTCACATGCCACCCTGCACTTCCTTGAATTTTCTTGAATTTCTTTCTTTTAAAAATTCATAAAATATCCTAAATCTAACTTGTGCTCCAAGACAATAACTTGGGCTATTTGGGCTTCCATTGTGATGCCATATTGGACTTGAATTGGATCCAACCCATTTTTTGGCACACATCCCAAGAAATTCCTATATTGATATCCTTAAATTACCCTAATTTTTGAAATAAATTCTAAATAATTCTTTTAATAGTTATGACATTCTTAGAAATTTATTCTAATATAAAATAAATTTCTTACAAAGTCTCATAATTTTCTCAGACTTAGAAGTGCAGATAAAAATTCTATACATTTTCTCTAAATCCTTTATCGGTGTCCAATTTTACCTTAAATTCTCTAATTAATTCTAAGGGTGTTCATGGGCAGGGCTGGGTCCCCCTGCCCGGTGCCCTACCCGAAAAAAGTATGGGCTACATTTTACACCTAGCCCTGGCCCTGCCCGGTAAAAGCCCTAACTATTTTGGGCTGAGCATGGGTTGGCTGGGCGTGGGGGGGCTGGACATGCCCAAGTTGTGATGCCATGCTCATGTTATGAAAAAAAATCTGCAATTATAAACTTCTAAAATAATACCATATTCATATGTCTTCAAGAGTTAAATAATATCTATAATCTACTAAAAATAAAGTAACAAAAAGATAATATTTAAAGTCTTGAAATTCATTGCATATAAAAAAAAATCCTTGAAGTCTAAGTAGTTTGTAATTACAACTTTACATCAATTTTTCAAATGTTGACAAGGATGAAGTATCTAAAAAAATAAAATAAATAATTATAATTTATAATGTAATCATATTATGATTAGTAAAGTTAAAAAAATTAATATAGTTATAAATATTAAAAGACGCAACTTACGTACTTAACTACTTATATTTCTAAAATGACTCTTTAGTCACCAGTAACTATCATATTCTTCCTTCCAAGTGTAGCATCTAGGGAGAAAAGTAAAAAAATAAAAAAAGGGGTGCTCATGGGCAGGGCATGGCAACCCACTGCCCAGTGCCCAGCTCGAAAAAAGCATGGGCTACATTTTGTGGCCCGATGCCCAACCCTGCCCTATATTTATCGGGTTGGGCAGGGCTTTTTTTTCACAGGTTCGGGTGGGCATACCGAGCTACGGGCTTTATGAACACCCCTAATTAATTCTACAGAATTTTTTTAAGTCCTGTCAGTTTCATAAATTCTTATATTAATTATATGAATTTACTATAAAATTCATCTGATTATGAGGTTCAAAAGATACTGTACTAATTTTTAGAATTCAAAAATTAATATCAATTTATCGGGACCTTAAATCATAATTCTGAGAGATATAAGTGGCCCAAATTCTGTCCTCTATTTGTTGGTAAAATTTGGGTCCAAAATATTTCTAGGCAATTTTTGATATTTTTTGCTCAACTTTCCATAATTATACTTTTGCCCTAAAAAGTTTTAAACTTTTCATTTAGGTCCTTTCTTTATAATCTTTCATTTTCTACCTTCCTTAGTACTTTTTTATCTTTAAAATTTAGTCCCTTTCTTTTTAAACTTTTCTAATTATTATTTTTTCTTTCTATTTATCATCATAATCCTTTCCAAACAAACATCTTTCCTCTATCAGTCTTATACAGATAGGGAAAATTGGGATGTGACATTTCTACTTAATTAAAATAAATTTTGTCCTCGAAATTTACTTAGTACCTTAGTCAAACTATCTTTGATATATCTCCTCTTTATATCCTTTTCTGCTTTATGACTAAGGATTAGAGTATCTATCTATATATTATCTTGACATATGGTGGAGTTCTTTTAACATCCGCAAGACTTCATATCCATCCATTTATGGACTACCCACTGTACTAGACTTGTGAGTAGTGTCCATTTCTTTCATACATGATCTTCCAAAAATTTAATGTAATTCTAGATTCTCTATCATACATCATACTTCTCATTACATATTGTGAATCTTCCATTACAGTTTTCTTTTCGTATTCTGGAATATGCTTTGGCTTATAGATTTGCTGGCTTTTGGGAAGATCTTTCTCTTAAGCCTTTCTAACCTCCTCCTAATATAAAACTATAGCTTGAATCTTTTCTTTCAGATCTTCTCTACTTAGATCTGACATAAGGGTTATAATCCCTTACATTTTCTAACTCTTTCTAACTTTTTTGTCTATCTGTCTCTTTCCTCTTTATAATTCCTTTTCTTAAAACTGATATAAGGAAATACTTGTCATCTAACTATCTCTTTCTTTCTTTTTATTAGGCTAGCTAGAAATGTCCTTTCTCATTATTCTAGAACATCTTTCTAACTTTGTGGCTCAACACTATTCTTTCCAGTGGGTCACCCATCTCTACACTACTCTGGTCTGAGCACCTTATAGTTAAGCGTGCTGTTGGGTTAGGGTTAGGTTACACTTTATATGGCTCTGAGATCTAGCATACTCTTTCTCATAACTTGTGTTCTAACTTTACTTTGATTTAGACCCTCTTCTCTAGGTCTCTCTGGCCTTTTAATCTCTTTATCTTCATATGGAGGATTTCTCTGCTCATACTTATATGTTCTTAAGATATATGGGGTTCTTTTCTCTGTTCCTCAGACATACTTTTGCAAACATTTAAATGTCAGTACTCAGATTTAAACTTGGACTCTGTCTTCATTTAAAAGAAATTAAGTTCAGTCTTGTGGCTATCTTGAGAAACATTATAAATACTTCCTCTGATTGAGTTAATCAACATCTTATTTATGATGATCATCTTACTAGAAAAATATCAAGTTGTCCTATTTCTTTTTCTATGATTCACATTATGATCAACTGTGATCTCACGCTTATGCAAATCATGTTAGAATCAACTGTGATTTCTTTCTGAAAAAATTACCACCAAACAAAGTTACAGGGTTGGCCATTTCCTTTCTGTTGATTACTCAACCAATAAATTTTTTTAAGAAGTATATCCAATTAACCATATTATCTATCAAGACTTTGCTTATTCCCTCTTTTACTCAGGAGTTCCTTTTCTGCTTTCTTACTCTGTTGTGACTTACCATGGGTTGTTGCCTTGTGCAATCATGGCCTAGCAACCTACCATTGCTTTATGTTGCTATGGCCATATCATAACTTCTCATTTCAATGTGTGCTCTATCTGCGAGCAATCTTTATCTAAATTGTGCTCTATCTTAAAGCAATATGTATTAGGTATAACTCTTATATAAAGAGTAATTGAACTTATATGAATCTAGCTATATCTGAGAACTATATGTTTTATATCCAACTCTTATCTGAAGAGTGATCTGAAAGCAATCTCTATACTGTTGTATGCTATTCTTATTGTATGCCATTTCTTTTGATAGAGTTATAACACTACCACCTTCTTGTTAATTGATGTAACCCTATTATAAGAAATGGCCTTAAGTACTATATTCACAATACTGTAGAAAACCTGAGTAACCCCAGTTATACTATAAACGACTATCCCACTTGCTCAGACTGTCTATTATTCTGGATACTTTCTATTACTATCTTATTTCAGGTTTCATTCTTAGATTTCTATCCTAACTTTAATCCTAATATAAACTATAATGTCTAAGGGGTTTTACTAAGACTAACTAATTTGTCTATACTTCCTCTATTTCATACTCTTTCTACATAAGTCACTCAACTTGAGAGATTCATCCCTGGTCATTGACTTCCCAAAGAGATAATGTACTCTTACTAATATGGCTCTGTAACTTTTCTTAGGCTAAGTCTACTGTGACCCTCAGGATCTACTACTATCAACTGTAAGCCTTTTCAAAATATTATATGATCCTGAAACGTAAACTTTACTAGCTATACTGGGTTCTAACTATGATCCTCTAGAATCTACTGCAATTATGTTGTACTATATCATAATCTTTGGGAATTAACTGGGCTAAATGTAACATCCCTAATTTCTGTACTAAGTTGTATGTACAGATTGAATAAAATATATGAGATGTTTAGGAAAAGATGTGCCATATTTATGTAAAGAAAAGGATTAATTGGAAGAGGAAGAAAGTCTAAGAGCCAAAGTGCAAAATTACGAAAATGCCAATGTGATGCCCTAAGAAACCAGAAGTAAATGGAGGGCATTTTGGTCATTTCACACAATGGATGGATATCAGAGGAAATTTGATAGTAAATTATTATAATTAATATGAGAATTTATGGAGTTGACAGAAGTTAAAAAGGAGTCCTGTAGAATTAATTATGGAATTTACGGTGAAAAATGACACCGATAAAGGGTTAAAGGAAACATATGTAATTTTTAACAGGACTTCTGGGTCTCAGAAAATTATGAAACTTTGTAGAGAATTCATTTTATATTAGAATGAATTTCTAAAAATGTTAGAACAATTAAAAGAGGTGTTTAGCATTTATGCTAAGATCAGGGTAAGTTACGGATATCGGTATGAGGAAAGTACATTGGGATTTGGGCCAGTTAGCTATTGGACCTAAAAGAGGCCCAATATTTCGTCCTAGGGCATCCCAATAAGGCCCAAAAGTTATCTTGGAGCCCAAGTCCAAATAATAAATAATTTATGGATTTTTGAAAAGAAAGAAAAAGAGAATAAAGTAAGAATTAGGTGTTGCACATGGTGGGACCCACAAGGACACAAGAATGGAACCCAAAAAGAGGAAGGGTTAGGTGTACCAAGGGAGGCCATGCTAGTGATGTCATGGTGGTAAGGTCTTGAGTGAAAAGTGAAAAGACATTCCAAGATCAAACCTTTAACCATTAGATCAAATAGTTTCCAAAGTGATCTTGGCCTTCAAATGGCACATGACTTTTGCTATAAATACCCCCCTTTTTCCATTCATTCTTCACACCCAAGAGCTCCTTTAGAAAGAGAAGTGAGTTCTAGAGAAAGAAAGTGGAAGAAAGCAAGGAAGAAGCAAGGGTCTTGAAGGAGCAAGTAAGGTAAGTTGTCTCCTTGCTTCTACCTTTTGTTCTTATGGTTTGTGCTTGAGTTTAAGTGATTTTTTAGGCTTAAATATTGGGGAAATGCTGCTGGAATTTCTATGTATATGTGAGAGAAACATGAGTTTTATGTCATAGATAGTTTAGACAAGCTTAAACAAGCTAGTTGCATGGTTGGTTGTTAGATTAAGTTGATGTTCTTGACTTTACCATGGAAGAACATTTCGGTTTGCACTGTTCATGCACTGTTCATGATAGAAAGAGATGGAATTTCAATGATTTAATGCTTCCATTGAGTTTATATGATAATTTTGTGTAGGATTGGAAAGGTTTTGAACCTTGGAAACCATTGGAATTAAAGGTTGTAATGTTGAAAATTCCTTTCGGTACTGTTCACTCGCATGAACAGTGATTTGAATTTCATGATTTTGATACTTCCAATGGTCTTAAAATGAGATTTTGTGTGGGGAGAAAGTGGAGGAACAAGTATGGGAAGCATTGGAATCAAAATGAGAATTTTTGGAAGATTTATGTATGTTTTTCCAAATCTGTACAGAACAGTGTATTCTTGCTGGAATTTGGTTATTGTTAGTTCATAAATGGATTCAAAAGGTAAAATTGTGTAGGGTAAGGTCAAGACATCAATTGATTCAAGGGCCAAGTTAATTGGCAAAGATTAAAGAAAGTTATGTTAGTTAAAGCAAGTTAAAGGTTCAAGAGAGATAGTCTTGAGTAGTGTTTGAGTTCATGGTCCTAATGGATTATGTAATGAATATGAATGTGATTAGGACCTTGAAACCTCTAAGAAGATGTTGGGGAATGATTGACCAAAAAGCTTGGGAAGCAAGTGCAAGCATTAGAAAGAGAGCTTAAATCCAAGGTAGTAAACTTACCCTAAACTTGTATGTATTGAATGTTATGCTTGATTGTGCTATGACTTTGTTGAATTGTGTGCATATGTGTATATGATTGAAGCTCTGTTTCTATGATTACCTTGGCCAATTGTATTTCATATGTTACATGGAAGCATGCACATTACACAATGTTTACACTTTCACAAGTAAGCACGAGTATTTACTTTAATGCATGCATTGTTTAGTACCGTTTGCTACTGAGATTCCCCCGAATCTCATCCCCTATTTATAACCCATTACAGAGAGGTTATATCGAAGTGAATTTTGAGAATGCTGTAAGACGCCGTTATGCTGCCGATTTTCAGACTGAACATAAGGAGATGATACGTACTGTGTACGTAGGTACTGTCTAAGGAGTCTGGAAGTGAGTGGACCTAGTCGGTTCATCCAGTCTTTCCTGGGTACTTATGTAGAATGGTAATTCTCACGGGAATTACCGAATCAGTACAAGATCAGTTATTTTTACAGATGAAGTATAGTAGTTATACTGCCGGATTTCAGGCAGGAAAGATGTAATAGAGATACGAGGATCTTGTTCATGCCCTGTTGTATAAAGATTTATTATTTAATGATAAGTATTGTTTGGCATGTTTGTTTGATATGTGATTAATGTATGCATATGTATGTAAAGTTGCTTGCTAGAATTTGCCACCATGAACAGTAACTCGTGGTGATATAGTGATGTTTGATCTATAATTAAAAATAGTAAATGATTAAATAAATGTATGATATGTTTATGATAAATAGTAGACATACCAAGCTTCGATTTGATATATAGAATGTCTCATTTCGATGTCTACACATGGAGATATAAATTATCAAAGTTGGGACCAAAATGCTGGATTCAGGAGAAAAACGCTGGATGAACAGTAAAGTTGTAACTTTTACTGACGTTGACTTGGACAAGGAATGGTCAACGAGTTATTTTTACTTGAAATAGTATTGAGTTAGCTTCATGTAGCAATTTGAACCACTGCATTCTGATTTTTCTAGAATTAGTTATGATTTTTCGAAGTCAGGTCACTCATCTGGAATTTACATAGTGAACAGTACTCGATAAGAGTAAAACTCCAGATTGAGAAATTGGACTTCAATGACCTTGAAAGTGGTTCTAAATACTACCAATTGGTCCCTAAGATGTATGAAAATAAGGATGTTTCACTAACTATCTCATTTACCACTTTTCTATTACTTTATCATTACCAAATTAAATTATCTAATTGCATGTCGTAAGGTATGGGACCAATATAACTTTCTCATCATACATACTCTACCCTGCATGTAATGTGAAAGGGGAGTATTCATTCCTTATAGCATACTCTAACATGCATAAAATGCAAGGAGACAATCATTTAAGCATACTCTACTATACGTGTCATAATATGACAACTGCAAGGAGATGCAACTGTTTATCATAACTTATGGCATCATAAGGCATATCATCATCACATAATTTGCTCAACCGTTCAATATTCTCATACTACATTTAAACAATTAATTAGGTAAATTTTAAAGCATTATTTTCCTTTGTCATATTATCTTCCAGATCCTGATCATTTATTCAGGAACCTGAGATGACTACTCATTTAACTTAGACGGCCACATTACCTTATACCAGTAACAAATTTAACTTAGACTACTCATTTAACTTTAACTTGTCTCTCACTATGCGTAACAGTAACACATTGAATTGGACTGCTTCGCCCCTTGGCTTGGGCAGTCTCTTTATCTTTTAAACTATGGCTATCATTCTCTCTCTAGACATCATAAACTTTTTCTTCTAATCTTACATACATCTACCGCGCGGTTGAACTTCTGCAACTACTTGGGAAAAATCCTTTCTTTATAACACGGAATTCAATCTGTGAATTAACTTCTTGTTCATTCTACTCTCACTGTTAATGTGGATGAACTCGGGTAAGTATTCATCAAAGGGTTCCTCTTTTCATACTTTAACACTTAGCCTCACACTCATCTCTATCTAACTGAGAGGAATGCTTTTCGTAAAACTACTCGAGAAAACTTCTCAAGTGAGCGGATCAATCTCTATCTCTATGGAGTAACTTCTACATCTCTCTACTATCTCCTAACTTCTTCTGTCTATATATTAGTCCCAATCTATTATTGAACAGACTGTGGTTCCTTTCTGGTCTTTTTCTTGATACTAGTGAACTTGAGTCGCATAGATCTCATTCATCATCTACTACTATTACTTCTGCTCTTTGGGGTACTCTACCCTAAGTCTGCTAGGTTACTGTTTCTTCATGATGGGGTTCCTCTGTTTTAGGAATATTAGCTTTCTATCTATTAACCATCACGTCTCTAACCTTAGGCCATGTGCTAACTCATTCCTAGGCAAGTGTTAATCTAACTTGTGATTCTTTTGTCTAGGAAAGATTAGCTGAACAAAGTCTTTCGTAATGTGGATCTACTCCTGGTGATCACACGAAGGATCTACTTCTCAACATCTTCTTAAACTAATCTTCCGTATTTCTGTATCTCGTATCATCTACCTTGTTGCACCTCGTGGGCATCGTCTAGTTGATAAACTTTAGCGAGGTTGGCACCTTCATTCTTGTCATTGTCATAACATCTGGTCTCCTTGTATCCCAATCGCGACCTGAGTAATGACTAGTCGTGACTCATTCTCTGTGAACTTTTGTCGCGACCATCTTACTCGACTCATCACGACCAGATAGCTCTGTGTTCTTTCAATTGCTACTAAGGGTCTTCTCCCATCGTGACCTAAACATATCTTTCTCTAAACATTCTCTTCCTAAGATTCCTTATCTAAATCCTACTTTCAGCAGTAAACCAATCATCTAGGGAGGGGATCTTCTTGGTTCACTTAAGATTCTGACTAAGTGATACTAACTTTCTCACTAACTACCCTAACCGTAACATAATGTTAACTTCCTAGGTTTAGGGTCTAGGAATTATCATATCTGATGCCATAAACTTTGCTTTGATACGAAAAATGTAGTATCCTTATTTTTCTACGTCTTAGTGACCATTTGGTAGTATTTAGAACCACTTATATTACCTTTAAAGTCCATTAGCTAAATATGGAATTTTACTCTTCATGAGTTACTATTCATATGGTATTTCCAAATTTGACAACAAACTTCGAAAATCTTAATTAATTCTAGAAAAATTAAAATGAAGTAATTCAAAAAGCTAAGTTAAGCTAACATAATGAAATTTAAGGGAAAAATAATTCCTCAAACCAATTAATTAGTTAACTGAGTCAACTTTGACGTCAAAATTTATTATTTATTTGGTCAAACTTTCTCAAAAATTGTTTCTAGTCCCCAACTTCAAAAATTCTATTCTCTTTAAGTAGACATTAGAATAAAGCGTACTTGGTTTAAAAATGAAGCTTGGCATATTAACTAACTACTGGTAAATTATTGTACGTTTATTCCATCATTCACTATTTTTCATTATATCATGAACACATTTGCTCAAACTGGTCATATAACATCATTACATATAACAATTCATATATTCATCATATAATATTTATATTATCCAATCCCTAACTTCTCTTCATTCTTCTTCATCTTCTTTCACCATTCATGAACCTATTGGGATTGGGATTACATGAAGGGGGTGAAACTTTTAGAGAAATCTCAGTAGCAAACAGCACTAAACAGCTTATGCATTAATGCTAATGTTTGTGCTTGCTTGTGATTGTGTCTATATAATGTAAAGAGTATGCTACCATATTACATATAAAATACAATTGGCCAAAGTAAATATAGAAATAGTGCATCTGTCAAATACATATATGGCACATCAATTCACATATCCATAGCACCATAACACATTACATTCAAAACATACAAGTCTAGGTTAGTTTGCTACCTCTATTCCTTACTTTTCCTTTCTCACTTTTCCTTGAAGTGTTGATGCGTTCTTTGAGCACACAAGTCAAATCCTAAAGATTGCATAATCATTCATTTATCAACACCAAATTACTTAATATTCATGAACATTAAATTTAATTAACCACTTAACCCCTAACTTTCTTTATTTGTGGTTAATTGCCTTGTCCTTTGAATTAATATGTGTCTTGACTTTACCCTACACAATTTTGCCTTCTGAATCCATTTATGAACTCAGAATTTTCAAATTCCAGTAGCTACACCCTTTTCTAGATAGAACCAAAAAATCTTCCATTTTCTTTGAAAAATTCTTATTTTGATTCTAATGCTTCTAATACTTGTTTCTCTACTTAATCCCACACAATTTTTTATTTTAAAACCATTGGAAGTATCAAAATTATGAAATATACATCACTATTCATGTGTATAAACAATAACAGAACGGGTTTAAAAATCCCATCTTTCAATTATAATACTTCTAAGGTTCCAATCCTATTCAAAATCATCATTTAAATTCAATGGAAGCATTAGATCATTGAAATTTCATTTTCTTCTATCCAGAGCAGTACAGGCCAAAAGCATCAAGATAATATAAAGTCAAGAATATCAATTAAATTCAATAACCAATAATCAAAACTAACTTATCTAAAGTGTCATTTATATACTTCTAACTTCATTTAACTCTTCCTTCTTTATTATATAATTTCAGGCAGCGAGGGATCCAAGGGAGAAATAAAGTTTCTAACTATTAAAATATAGGTTTTATCTTTCCAAAACACTTATGAATAAACTAGGAATAATTGCTTACCTTAGGTACTTGCTTGGGTGGCTTCTCCTTGATCTTATTTTGAGTTCTCTCTTCATTTTGACTTGGTTTCCCTAAGGGTCCTCTAGGTGCACGAAATTGTGAAGGAGGAAGGGGGTATTTATAGTGAAATGTCAAGGCTCCTAGACTAATCTATCCCTCCTTCAACTAATTATTACAATGCCTTAATCTTGAATCTCATTAGCTGCTTAATTTCTTAATTATTATTAACTTAATTCTTACATTATTTTAATATAATTTAGCACATGGTATAATGTTTCCTTCATGCTCTTGGTGCCATGTGGTGGATGTGTAGGTCCTACAAGGACACCTCAGGCCA
Organism: Leucaena leucocephala; assembly: GCA_037074615.1. NCBI lineage: Eukaryota > Viridiplantae > Streptophyta > Magnoliopsida > Fabales > Fabaceae > Leucaena > Leucaena leucocephala. Next base: position 15,687,417 of record CM073565.1, on the reverse strand, counting down.
CCTTGCACTTTCTTGAATTTCTTTCTTTTAAAAATTCATAAAATATCCAAAATCTAACTTGTGCCCCAAGACAATACCTTGGGCTATTTGGGCTTCCATTGTGACACCATATTAGACTTGAATTGGTTCCAACCCATTATTTGGCACACACCCCAATTTATTTCTTATATCGATATCCTTAAATTACCCTAATTTTTGAAATAAATTCTAGATAATTCTTTAAATGGTTATGACATTTTTAGAAATTAATTCTAATATAAAATGAATTTCTTGCAAAGTCTCATAATTTTTTGAGACTCAGAACTGCTGATAAAAATTCCATACGTTTTCTCTAAATCCTTTATTAGTGTCTGATTTCACCTTAAATTCTATAATTAATTCTAAAGAACTCCTTTTTGAGTCCTATCATTTTTATAAACTTTTATATTAATTATAAGAATTTACTATAAAATTTTATCTAATTCTGAGGTCCAAAAGATACTATACTATATTTTTAGACTTCAGAAATTATTATCAATTTATCAGAACCTTAAATCAGAATTTTGAGAGGTATGCCTGGCCCATATTCCGTCCTCTATTTATTGATAAAATTTGGGTCCAAAACATTTATAAGCAATTTTTGGTATTTTTTTACTCAACTTTCTATAATTATACTTTTATCCCTGGAAAGTTTTAAACTTTTCATTTAGGTCTTTTCTTTATAATCTTTCATTTTCTACCTTCCTTAATACTTTTTATCTTTGCAATTTAGTCCCTTTCTTTATAAACTTTTTTAATTATTATCTTTTCTTTCTATTTATCGTCACAATCACTTCCAAACCTCTTTCCTCTATCAATCTTATATAGATAGAAAAAATTGGGATGTGACAACAACTTCACCAAGTGTGAGTGAGAGATGTTAGAAAATACACTAATCTACTTATGATGGATTAGGCCCAGATCTATATGTAAAAATAATGGATGGAGCAGCTTCTTTTTTGAAAGGAGAAGAATGAGGGATTAGGAAGTATATCATAATCCCACTACTCCCACCACAAGATACGGACGTGAGGTTGGCAGAAAAAGAAATTAATTTTTCTGACCATTTTTCCCCCCTCCTCTCTCTGCTTGCGTTCGATACTCTCTTTCGCCCTTTGGTAGTATTTGTTGTGAGACGTAACCAGAGTCTAAAACAAATGCTCCAGTTTTGTGTGGGTGCTCAAAGAGTCAAAGTAAGATTCCAGGTATGCCCTAAAACTAATATGAATGTCAGAGTTTGGGTTCTAGAATTGTTAGAAAGGCCTTTATAAATAGATGGTTATACGTACACGCAGAAGTTAAATTATAGCTACAATATCATGAAGCATCGTCATTTCTACCGTTCTGATGTTGTGCAGTTTTGTGTTTTGCTTCATCATTGGCATCATGATGTTCGTACACACCTGCATATTACTACTGGAGATCTGTATTTCATGATGGAGTTCGACATGCAAACACATTCCTTCTCCCCGGTGGCTTTGGAAAATATATACTAATATCCATTCTACCTTTGTTCATTGGTACAAAGGATAATATGCCTGGTTTCGATGGGTGTATGACTTGCTACGGATTCATGGTTTGTGTGATCATCGTTGGGAAGCTCTAAATCGCAATGGATACAATATTGTCCTTCTAACCTTCACCTTTTGGAACACTTGCGTTCTACTTTTCTGGACCTTCGAATTTCCTATCCTGTATGCCTCAGTCAATCTTTGCTTCTTCGTAACTGTCGCAACTCTTTCAAGTATTCTCAAGTTAGTAAGCAGAATTCGGTATCACTAACTCAACCCTCATGCACCTCCATTCGACTTCTTTGCGAATGGACTAGCTTCTGCTCCATCAACCCACCGTCGAAGTCACTAAGTTTGAAGGAAATGATAATGGTTGGATTTCCACTAAACTATCTTTATCAATTTGGTTTGCCGAGCTTTTCACCACAAAAGCTCGAGATGTGGTCGTATGAAGATGATGTGGGGAGATTGCTACGAATTGAGTGGCTCTGTAGTCATCAATGGTCCTGTTCTTCTTTTTTTTATGTTTTCTGTTTGTGTTTTGTTCCCTTGCAGCTTTCTTTTAGTGATGGGTAGTCCTATGAATCCTTTGGTCTATGCGTCTCCTGCTTCCAGCTGCACTTGTTTTGGAGTTGGATTTTCGCTGTCCTCTTTCAACACTTTTGGAGGGGTCAACGTCGAGAAGCATGCAACATTGCTTATGCTTCAGGTTGGCGTGTCCTTTTGGAGGATCTTTGGCGATACTGATCAAGCATCTCTAGTGTTTATGCAGTTCTGGAAAAAGCTTTCATGGCTCATGGCATGACAAAGCTAGGGCTTTACATGGATAGAGCTTGGCAGGGTAGAGTCCATGCGAATGCCTACCTGAAAAATAAACAGGCTGTATTTTGTAGCCCACTGCTTGGGCCTACCTATAAAAAATCCAAGTTACGGGCTAAGTAAGATAGGCTTCTTTAACTAAAAGATAACATATATGAAGACAATTATAGTTAAAATATGATAATAATATTTTCAACTTCAGATATACTTTATAATTCCACGTACAAAATAAGGGCAGGTTGACAATAAATAATAATCCATCAGCTGCTTCAAATTGACAATAAGTGCATACTACAATCATCACTAAGTGAAACAGACACCACGTTAAGCTTAGATTTATGAATACTTCATCTAAATTTCATAAGAAATCTTCATTAAGATATTTTGTTGATCTTGGTTGATGACACTTATCCTAATTAAATTGTCTTAGATATAGATACTAAATCATAAATGTTTCCGGAATAAATTTGAAGGTGTAAACGGAGGACATTTAATGAATCAACATTAAGTTTCCCTGATATAATTGTTTTGTATTAACTCTTAAGGTTTTGAGACATTTGTTGTCACTTCAACGGCTCTATGGAAATATTATAATGGTAGAATAATGATATATATATTAAATAAAATTGTATATACTCTTGAGTCTGGCCAAATGGACAGTATCCGATGTCCAGCTCTACTCAACAATTAGCCCAGTCCAAAAATGACCATTTTTATTTTACGCATTTTTGGGCTGGACAAAGTATATTTTTATTGGCTCTTGTTGGCCTACTGAACTACATGTACACCCCTAGGCAGAGAGTACAAGCTCGACAGGTTAAGATATGGGCTTCTTTCCAGGGCCCACACTCTACCTAGATCTTTTTTGGTCTTCTTCCAGGTTGTTCACATTGTGGGCACATACCTTTATGTTTTTTTAAGACTTAAATGAAAGTATTTACCAAAAAAAAAAAAAGACTTGAATGAAATTTGTCCTTTTATTCAAAATCAAGAAAAAGCTAACCGGACATATATGATAAAAAATATATTTATATATTATAAGGATATAAATTTGATTCTCTCTCTGTTATTGTGAGAGTTTTTTTAGTAGATAATATCGTAAGTCTTTTATAAATACTCTCTGACCTAATTTAGTAGAGAATTGATGTTGAATGTATCTAAACTTTTTTATAAAAAAAATTTAGAAAAAATCTCCTTGTTGAGCCAAACATGCTACGGGCCTTGCAAGTATGAAACGAACTTCATAGAAGCAAAACGTACTGTTATCATTCTTGTGTTGAAGCTGTGCTGGCAGCAACACTTCAACTTTTGTATGTACTCCCTGCGATTTTTATAAAATTTTAAATAGATCAAAAAAATTAAATAAATTAATTAATTATAATTAAATATAATAACCTTTAATATTAATTTATTTATAGGTTCCTTAATCTATCAAAATTAATCAACTATTTTATATTACTTATAATTAATTGATTTATTTAGCAAACTTAATTTATCTTAAAAAGTCAATTAACTCTTATATTAAATACTAAAAGTTATACAATAAACAATCCACATTTTTCTCCTTTTTGGCATCAAAAATTAAATAAAAAAATAAGACAGGAAAAATATGGGGGCATAGTAATCATAAAACAAAGTTAATGAACCATTGTCTCAAAAAGAAAACCATTCAAACACAGATTACGGCACAAATGAATGCAGTCAACATGAAATAGCTTATAGATGAGGGGTTGAATTGAATAAAAAGGATTAAGTCAAGTGGGGTCCATCTTCTGTTTCACGCCTCCTTGTCTCTCTCGCTGTGTCTGTCGTTGCAGGGAAGCACATGAACACGAGACTGGTGAGATGGAGCATTGTAGGGTCATGTTTCCTTGTGAACCTCAATTATTTAGGGTTATTTTTATCCTCATATGTTATTTTCATGTTAAATCAATCCCTATAATCTTATTTATAGTTTAGATAATAAGATCAGGATGATAAAAGCACTAGAAAAATAACAAAGTGCTAGATACACCTTAAATAAAATTAAAAAATTAGATGCAATCGAAAAATAACATCATAATATTATAGGCACTTTAGATTTTTTTATATATTTATGATTAGTTTATAATTAGAACTAGAGATTTCTCTAGTGTGTGGGAAAAATAGCATGTAGTTTTTTTTTTGTTTTAAAAATAAGTTGTACTTTAACATGTTATTATTATAATTAATTTTTAGGATGATATAAATTAGTGGTGCAATAAGCGAATAGTAAATATTGACCATAGTAGTTTTTTAAGGGAAATATATTTTTTCAAGAAATTTTGGATGTCATAGAATCAATTAAATGATCAAAATCTTTCAAAGGTTAGAGTGGGATCACTGATACTACTAGAAAAAAATACTTTTCAGGTGGCTATAAAAAACGCCATTAAAAAAGATGGTGTCATTTTTGTAAATAAATTCTATCTTAAAACACTTTTTACAGTGGTTTTCATTAAAATTGATGTGAAAGATACGTTTAACGGCGGTTATATGAAAATTTTTTGCTAAAAGTACTCCAACCGAGTTTAAAAAATTCGGTTCGAGTAAAATTTATCACGGCGTTCGAAAAAAAGGCCGTGATAACTACTTTTAAAGGCGGTTTTATAAAAACCGCCATTAAAAGTCTTTGCTGCCCATCTCCATCATTAACATCATTTTTCGTTGTCTCCGTCATCGTTATCCGTAGTGAAAGTCATAAGTCACTGTTAACTTCTTCATTTGATAATTTTTCTTACTTTTTCGGTTGTTTGTTGTTTATAAACTGTAATATATCATATGGGCTATCATCCTTGTATTAAAGACTTGATTTTTATAGTGTTAATTTGTTAAATTAGTTCCTATTTATTTGTGGGTTCATTTTTGCAAATTTTTCAAATTTGTGAGTGTATTTTTACTAATTTTTCAGTTGTTTGTTGTTTATAAAATCATATGGACTATCTTCTTTATTAAAGACATAATTTTTGTAGTGTTTAAACTGTTACATTAGTTCCTATTTATTTATTTATGAGTGTGTCTTTGTGAATTTTAAAAAAAATAACACATTATTATAGACTTTTTTGTTGTTAATAGGCTTATTCAATACATTGGTTCCTATTTGTTCAATCAATACATTGCCAATTTTGTATAGTGCTTGTTTATTCATTAAGTTATATTTGTTTAGTCAATACCTTTTGTTAATAAATTTCTAATTTTTTATTGTGTTCGATATTTTTGTGTTTTTTGTTTGACTAATGTGAGTATATTTAGGAAAGTTATAAATTAAGTTATTTGGTTAACAAGAAACTTGATTGACAAGTTTGATAGATTTAGTTATCATTTGGGATTGCTTATTATCATTGTGAAGGAATTTGAGTTGATACCAACTAGTAAGAAATTAGTTTATTGTGTGTAATAAATATTTATTTGATTACTAAATTGATTGTATGATTACTATTTCTGATTTTTACCTTGATTTATTATTTTTTGAAAAGGACATGATGGTTCAGGTCAGGACGGTTCTAATCAGTGAGGCAAGAAACGAGGCAAAGGCCCGACTCTTATGAAACGGGTGTCTTAGAATGTGAGGGGACACATCCAACGAAGTTACCAATGGAATTTGATTATGACATGAAGGCAATAGGTCAAAATGGGGTATTGCTTAATAGCTATGTCTACCATATATTACGTGCTAAGATTAGTATCACGTATGGCAATTGGAGGGCAGTAGACCGGAAAGACAAGGATATAGTTGGGAGGATATTTTGGTATATTTCTAATTCTATGTTTCACCTATCTGTTTTAATTATTAATGATTTTTGTCTCTTATTACAGCTTCATTTTATTTGTTTTTTGTACTTCACTGCAGTAACATTTGATATTCCCGCGACAACAAGCATAAGTCATCAAATCTTAAAGCAATGTGATGAACGATAGAGAGACTTTAAGTTGAACCTTGCAAGGGAATACCTCCAAGGAAGTAAGATGGGAGAGCATCCAATAGATATACACCCTATTGTTAGTGACGAAGCTTAGACACTAGTTCGTCAACGACGGGAAGAGGCTACTTATAAGGTTAATGTATGTAAACTTACATTTTAATTAACTTAGTTAGTAATGAATGTATATTTTAATAAATTAATCTAACTTTATTTTATTTTCATAGGCTATGAGGAAGAAGAATCAGGAAATAACCAAGAAAAATATGCACCAGCATTACAGTCTCGGGTGTACAGTGTTCTAGAAAGAAAAATGATAGAAAAGCAGTTGCAGGCTGCTGCAACAAGCCATACTGGATTAGACCCTGCTGCATCTATCCAGCGTCCATCTTGCTAACAAAAATAGAAGGCGGCGAAGGTTAAGAAGGGACAGTACATCACTCTAGAGGTTGCTACTGTTTCTGAGATGATTGTAAGTAATTAATTTAAATAGTAAGAATTTATACATTATTATGTGCTCTTTAGTTATTTTAAATTGATTACTTGTATGTTGTAGGATGCACTGGAGGAACAAGCTACCTAATGGTCTTTTATTCCTAAAAGAGGAATGGATATATTAGAGACAACTATTGGGAGGCTACGAAGAAGTGTAGCCTCAGCAGACATGGTGTCTAGAGATGAGCTCCTAAAGGTTCGAGATGATCTTAATGCTAAACTTACTCCACAACATCAAGTGGAGTTGCAAAGGATGCATGAGGACATAGATGCCAGACTCCAACAAGCTGTGGATATCAGACTCTACCAAGCTATAATGATAATGGGCTTCCCACTGCCAGCGTTCAGAAGTAAAAAATATTCACTTCTTTTCAAGGGACATTTAACATGCATTTTGTCTTGAGTAATTTCTTTCATATTTTCATGGTTCTCCTACGGTAACAAGTGAGAAGGGCAGCAACAATAAGAAAGAGAAATTTATCTTCCAACCATTTGATCCTGACCCTATCCCTCACTAGACTAAAGACAATGGGAAGATTATGGTCTCTTCATAATGACAGGCAAAGGGACTACAACACTTGTAACTCATGTTACCACATACCTGGCCCCCATAACAATTGACCATAAGAGATTTCCACATAGTAGAGAGAATGTGATAGTGAATGCTATCAAAAAAGGTTTGCCACTATACCAGTACCCTACCCTACTGACTAGGTCCACGTATTAGACGATGCTCCTGGGTAGTTTCTTCTGTGGCCAACATATATGATTAAATTAAGGAAGGGGTTGCACCATAATCGAAACCAAAGAAGGTGTTAGAAAAGCAAACATTGAAGGAGCTGGAACCAAAGAAGGTGCCACATAAGCAGAAGCTAAAAAGAGGGCAAAAACAGACAAGCTCCAACCTCTTCATCAGAACATATCCTCACGATATGACAATATGAAAACTCTTCATACTTTTACAGATGATATGAAGGAAGCACTTAGTTTCACAATAAAATTAGGAATTTTGAGTATAGAGGAGCCTTATAAATTCCCCCTGAACAATAATGATATAGTACAATTCCTAAATTTTCATATGCTAGATTCAGTTGCCACCCAGTTAGCCATATTGTAAGTTACAAATTTATTTTAATGCTTTATGTTTTATCATTAGCGCATTGACTCCTTTCTGTTTTGAACAACAACCACTTCTATCTTAAATGTCTAGATCAAGCAAAAGGAGACACATATGGCTTCGTGTGTCAACAAAAGGTCTAAGAGACAGGTATCAATAGGAGCTCAAGGATTATGTACTTGGTCGATGTCATGACTCGAATCAAGAGGAGGATATATTTTGCACCTTATATTAAAGGGTAAGTATACTCTTATACTTGGCACACACATATAAATATTATAATAAAATCATATATAATATTATTGATATTTTGTAGTATGCATTTGACTCTGCTTATCATTGCCCCTCAAGACAATGTGGTGTACTTATTCGATTCAATGTTTGGACAGACAGATCCTGAGATTATATCCATCATCAACATGTGAGTTTTTCTTTATAGATTTATCAAGAATAAAATTTAGAAAGTTATATGATATCTTTTTTTCCAATTGGCGATAGTGCTGTGCAAGACTTCAATCTTTTCAGAGCCCATACACATAGTAATAATTCTACATGGATTTTTCCTATTGTTTTCAACTAAATAAGTTTCACTTTTTATAAATTTATTAGGTATAAAGTTAGTCCTTAATGTGCTTTATATTTTTCTATTTTTTTAGTACCATCGTCAACCTGACGGTGTTGAATGCGGATACTATAAGATTCGCTACATTCACGAGATAATTGAGATAGGCTCACGGAGAACTTATATGAGATATGAAGATGACACGATTAATATTTAGTTATTCTTCAATTTATTCACTCTTTAATACTTACCTATTACTTCTAATTTGTAGTCTAATAACATAAGCTATAAAGATGACCTAATCGACTCAGTGAGGGATGGTTTGACAAGAACAATACTTCTACATATGCCTTGAAGATAAAGTACTTGTCAAAGTTTTGATAAATATTTAGTCAATAGCTTTTTAACTTGTTTAGTATTGATCATTCAACAACTTTCTTCTTGTATATATGATGTACAAACACCTATTTGGTTCATTGTAACATTACCAATTTGGATTATTTTATTACCATTTGGATTTTCCATTGCTGACTTCATACTTTGCTTCCTAGAAATTGGTCTGTGTTGATTATGCTAAATGCAGGATGGTATTAAATAAAAAATTAACATAAAAACAAAAAAAAAATTACCTCGGTGGTTAAACTGAGGACCATCATGGAAAGATTAAAAATTAAAAAAAAACAAAAAAGGAATCTTTTCACGACATTTTTAGACAGAACCGCCGTGGAAAGATAACATTTAACGACAATTTTACTTGGAACCTCTATTAAAGGTGTAGCATTTAACAAAGGTTCTAAGAAATAATATAGGACATAATTAGGAAATTAATTTTAGTTCTAAATATAAGATTTATTTCATATTTTTATTAAATTTTTTTTAAATTATTCCTATTGATACTCCAACAATAATCAAGTAAGAATGAGAGGGATTGGGTTAAGAAAAATTATTAGGGTATTTTAGGAAAAATATGTTATATTAACTAACTTTTTTAATCTAGTTAAATTGATTAAATAGATTCTATATTAAGAACCAGAAGAGTATTAAGTTTAATTTTATTCTTTATGTGACTTTAACATCAACTCAAATTTAAACAACATAACAATTATGCTTGAAGAAATATATGTTTTAACCCTTATTTCCATCATTTCATAAGTCAAGATGGTTGATTGAGAAAGAGTTTAGGACGTGTGGAGAAAAGAATAGGAAATAATTAACTAACACACTTTACACATGAATTTGCAATAGCCCTTTGAGACGGAAGTGACATGAATGAACATGGGACTTGGAAAGACCATGATGGCGACCTTTTAATGCTCTATTCATAGTGTTTTAACTTCAACAAACAACACCGTTTTTCATTTTTTGTCTTTGACAGGCACAGTTCCATGTGTAGGCTCTAGACAACTTCAAACATTACATGTGCTGCCCACATATATATATTGTTCATCAAACCAATCCATGTTAAATTTCACCCTTGTCTCTTTTGTCCTTTTTTGTTTGATTCATTTGACTCAATTCCTGGGATATATAACAAGGGAAAAAAAAGAGAGGAAAAGTAGTACTGAACATTTTTTTCCGTGGGAATAGACTCTTTTATGTATTATTCATGTGCATTTCTGTGTTATTCTCTTTTTCTTTTTCATGAGAAGTTGAAGATGGGAAAAGAATCATAGATATCTATGGTGTGTTTATTAAGAATAAAATAAGAGATGCACATCAAATCCACACCCACTTTTTCGCTAATCCTAATATATAACAATAACCCGATTCGTAAACTTATTTGGTATTTGACAAACTTTTAGTAATTTAATAACATTAGTTGGGTTGGATATAATTGATTAAATGCTTTTTAAACAAGAGTTCAAATTCAAACTTTATTACTGGTTGGGTCCTTAATATAATACTTACTTTCTAGTTTAATTGTTTTATTTAAGTAAGTATTATATTAATGATAGGAAGAGTATTAACAAAACTAAGTTGAAAAATGCTTTACCATTCCTATTTTTTTTTTTTTTAGAAAAAACACTTTAGTTTATCTTTACCGAGAATAGGCTAACAAATAATCAGCTATAATCTCTTATCCTTTTCATAATTAATTAGTCATACGACAATTAGATACAAGGAAAAAACATGTATATTCGTACTGATCTTGTCATTTTATGGGACAAATCAAATCATAAGCAAGGTACACCTGATAATTGAACAATTATATTGAACAATTGCAAAGGTAGCTAGTGTTGACTTTTCGGATATACTTGAGATTATAATTTACATTCGAAGTCTAAAGGGTTTATTACGATGGAGTAGTTCTTCACACACCTCATTTTCTGCTAGAATCTAGAGAGATTAAGAATATTTTAGGTTATGTTTATATCAAAATAGCTTGAGTCACTTTGATAGGACTCAGAATATATTCCTTTTCAATGATTTATTCCTTTTTTTATTTACCTAAGCTTGACTTATTTTTGAGTCTTAGAGAGGTTTTAGATTCACAATCTTTTATTATTTTTCATTTTTTTCAATCTTTATTTTGTGTGTGTCCTGGATCAAAGGTTCAAGTCCTTGCTAAAAGAGGCGTTCATCTAAGTGTCTAACAAATAATTCCAATATTTTCAAGATATAATTCTCTGAAAATTTCAAATAATTAAATTGGTAACAAATCTACCCACTATTGCTTAGTTGTGAACGCTGAGAAGAACTACAATCTCAAAATTAAGAACGTTGAGGTAAAGCCTTTTCAAAAGTCTATATGAAAGGCATGGGTAAACTGACATTGAATTCACTATGAACTGTCTATAGTCTGATCAAAAAGGGGACATACCCACATGGCCTAAAACACCAAACAACAAACTTTATAATCGGTCAATATTTTCAATTGTCTCCGTTGTTTTCCCTTTGTATTTGAATTATTTCTCTGAAAATCGGTGCAAATCGAACATGACAAGAACTGAAACATCACATGAAAAACGAAACATGAGTTTTTGTTCATATGGTTGTTTCCTATGACAATAATTGATCTCAACTCTATAGAGGAAAGCAGGGGGGAAAGGCCAAGAAAGCATATAAGGGCAAAATCTGCCAAGATCGTCATTTGGTCTAGTGGTGCAAGATGTGCCCTTGGTGGCCCTAGGTCTAGAGTTTGATCCCTAACTCTTTCTTCATCAAGCTCTATGCCTACCATCCAAAATAATGATAATTTTTTTTTTATAAAGAAATTTTTAAAAAGGGGTTGGGCTCACCTACGATCCAAGGGCAGAGCGAAATCTCCCTTCCTCCTAGGCGATACTAATATCGGGCAGGACGAGCCATCTATTACTTTTAGGCATAAACCTAGACACCCAGGAGCTATAATGATGATGAGAGCAAAATCAATCTGTATATAGCTGCTAGCTTAGACAAATCTAAACAATGAAGAACACAATACCTCTCCGGTCTTAAATGTATTTAAGGGATGTAATATTTCAATCCAAACCATTTCTCAAAGGACGTTAAATTCTTTTTATATTTATTCAACCCAATCATTCTAGCTTAGTAAAGACTTAACTCTTGCAATTAAGTAAAAAAAAAAAAATTAGATTAGTCGAAGGGTATATAACATGTGGTGTGATTGGTTCCACCTTGAGCTGATATGTAAGTTTAGAGGACCATTTTCTTTAAAGGGAACAGAAATATTTGCATTTGCATTAACATTTGAAAGAAAATGACAGGAAAATATAGCTGTCGGATATGTGTGGAAAAACGCCTAGAAATTCTTAACGAGACATTGATCATTAGACTAAGGGTGTGTTTGGGAGACCATTTTTTATCATTAGACTAAGGGTGTGTTTGGGAGACCATTTTGGCCCCCAAACGTGTAGCCTCACCGATGAACTCACTTTTTGGGACAAAATGATGGGTCTATTTAGATAAGAGTATGAAAGAGGGTTTATAAAAAAAAAATTAGCTTTTGGACAGTTTTTAGAAAAGGATTTTTGGAGAGGAGCTTATGGAAAAAAGTGGTTCTGAATAAATAGGTGTTTTTATAGTTATTATCAGAAAGACTTTTATAATTAAAAAATTACCAGAAGGGGAATAATTTTATTAAAAATAGCAGAGAGGAGAGAGAAGAGAGGGTGGAGAAGAGAGAGGAGAGAGAGTGTAAGAAAAAATATCGGTAAAATAGTAATTACGTTGTTCATAAGCTCTTTTACTGTTTCAAAAGTTAGTCTCAGTAACTTATCTAAAACCTTGGTTTTAAACTATATTTTGATCCAAAAGCTTTTTTGGACAAATATAGCTATTTGTTTTAAAATTTTTTCAAATAAAAGTTTAGGCCAAAAGTCCTTTTAAAACTACGGTTTTTAGAGATTACCAAACTGGCATGATATTTGGGTTTATTTGGATCTAGATAGGCTTTTGAGCATAAGTTATTTTTTGTAACTTCTAGTTTTGACTTCTAATTTCTTTCATTTTCACTTCTTTTTTTTCTTGTTCTGTCTTTATCCAAATAAGATTTTATCAAACTGATTTTTTTTTATAAAAATCAATCCAAATATAAATCACATTACACTATCTCACATTTACTCAATTTAACTTTTGCAAAAGTCAAATTAAAAAAAAAACACTTCTCTATCGCTAATCCAAACACATTGAACGTATGAACATGTCAGAATATGGAACTTAGATGGGGTCCTAAATATCATGGCCCATTTGAAGTCTGTGAGTACTGAGTTGTTTTTCTCACATACGTATGTATATGATATTTTTTTTTTAAAAAATGTCTATGAAATGTATGATAATTAACTCATACTTTCCATGCCATAATTTAACATATGCCTTATTTTAAATGATAAAATGTCATAATTTAATATTATTGATTAGTGCTTAGTCTTTATAAATACAAGTTATTTTAATTATTTTTAGTCTTTTATAATGATTAAATAAAAATAACATTACATTTAGGATATGATATCTTGTTAAAAATTAAATAAGTGTTTGCACTTGTCCCAAATGTATCTTTTTATTAAACTAATACAACTTTTTTGCAGATCAGACGTAACAGATTTTTCCCACGTCAAACTAAACAATGTCTTGGGCACTTCAAATTTTAACGGAGATATTGTCTATAATTAAGCCATGCCTCTTTTAAACTATCAAACACTATAGATCTGCACAGAAGCCAAACTCCACTTCTTAAACGGATCATCATTTTATTTGTTCTAACATGTGATGTTCAAAACAGTTAAAAAAAGTATTAACGTATCCCTTAATCCGTATTGATATACTGTCTCTCCCTCTCTCACTCACTGTGAAGCAAATGTACTATGTAATGTTTTTTTTTTGGGTGGAGCAACTAAAATAAAAAGGACAAATTCATTCATGCACCCATTTTTTGTGTGTGTCATTTATTAAATTTTCTTTTCAATGCATGAAATAAATTATATATTGGAAAATATTTTCATGTGAGAGCCTTGTGTGTTTGCAGGTTGCGGACATTAATTGGGACTCCGTGTGGAATCTGGAATAGTATGTGTCTCGTGAAGAGAGCTTGGCATTTTTCAATCTGTTATATACGGTGGTTGTGAAAGGTGGAGGGCTTTGCAGTATAAGAGCAGAGAGATGAGGGTAAGGATCACAAGAGAGGATATATTTGAACATTTTGATAATTTTGATGTTAACTTATGGTGACACAAACTTGGGACCCCATTTGCTTTGTTCGTTTCTTTGTCTGTTGAAAATGACACACGCCAATTTAGGGTTAAGAGACATGGTTTTCAATGACGTTATAACAGTTATAATCAGTTGATATAATGCCATGAAAACCCTTCAAAACAGGACCATGCCTGGATGAATCCTCCCATCTTTCCTTTCCTTATTAAGCATCAGCCTTGGGACCATCATAGATTTGCTATCTTAAGTCCCTCTATTTCATCAACCGAAATCGGTTCAGTTGATAAGGACCAATTGCACCACAACGTAAGAGCATGAATTATATGAGTTCTATTTTTAAGATGGGGTTGATAATTTATAAGTACCTTGAAAGTACTATTTCGAGTTGTGACAAGGTTGCAATGATTTTAGTTAGCTTCCCAATTTTAACTCATGAGACATTTTTCCATAGAAAAAATCTTTATTTTTGTGTAAATCATGGAAAACACCCCAAAACCCTCTGGGATATGTCAACTAGAGAATCTTCTAAGAGAAAAGATTAATAAAATATATAAGCTTAAAGTTTAGAGTGCAGTTGAGATTATTTAACTGAGAAATAAATCAGTTGACATTAGCGCAAAAAACACTTTCTACTACTAGCTTTCTACACCTGGTTAATAAGGAACAAGTGTAGAAACTATAAAAAGTATGTGTGGTGGCAATTTTATAAATAAGTCTTGTTATTACTTAACTTTCTACACCAGTTATATATTCATCTTGTATAGACGACACTTTCTTCATCAGTTATAATGATAACCGTTATAGAAAGTTAAATATTTTGATTTTAAAAAAAGTTGCATACTTTCTACACCATGTTTATAACCGGTGTGGAAAGTTCAATCTATATTTTTAAATAAAAATAGTTATTTCTAACAGGTGCAAAAAAGTAATTATAATTTTAAAAATGCACTACTACTTAATTATTAATATTTGATGGTTAGTTTTGGCCATATTTAATAGTTCCGAACTGTCAAATAGAGAGGCGCAATATATTATCTAGTTGAAAAATTAGAAGTTTAATTTTAAACATCCAGAAATTTGAATCTGTCCATTGCTTGTTAACTTGTATAATTGGCTATACTTTAACTAAGATCCTAACAACTAGCCTTCTTGTGAATTCGACCTAGGTTGGTGACTAGGCTCTCGGATTGTCGCAGTCCAAGCCATCAAAATTAAGTGAATTGCACCCTAGTAATGTAGTATAAGGCACAACCCTATCGTTCTTCTCAAGGAGTCTTTCTAAAGGAATCCTAGCAAATTGGATGTCAAATTCAACAGTAAACCTGAGTAAAGAGTAAAGAGTTTTGTGGTTTTGTGGGTGCAATAAAATAAAGATGCAGTAAAATAGATATTTTTGTGTTTTTGTTTAAGATGGAAAATGGTTGATTTGTGAAAGTAGTATATGATGATAGGCTCTTGATGATGAAAAATATCTATCTTTGCTCTCAATGTATATGGAGTTTGAAATCATTAAGTCTTGAATAAAACCTCAATCGATCGATTGAGTCCAGAACCCTAATATTCTTTAAACTCCTTTTATCAAAGCTAGTTTAAAGACTATTATTGAACTGCTAAGGATCACTTAGTGTGTAATTTAAACCAGATGGAAGAATGCTCTCGAATGAGCGTCGATCGACTAACCCTAGAATTCAAGCAATCGAATCAATTAGCAACGATCGTTGACAACGTTCAACTAGCTTAAACTCAAAACTGAAATATTGTATTTAAACCAGCATTCAAAACATCAAAAGTAAATTACAATTGTCTAATATAAGAATAATCAATCGATATTCAAAACTTGTTCATATGATGAAAAACCTTAAATCTAGAAGCAATCACAATATGACAAGATGCAAATTAGAACAGAAGAAACTCCCCGTTTCAGTCTGTGAGCTCAAGATATTAGATCCATCATCAAGAGACTAAAGATTTAGCCTCTCATGACTTTTGCTGCACTGCAATCGCTGTTCAGATGTGATGCCATGAAGAAACGATGAAGAGATGAAGGTGAATGGTGTAGAAAGATGGAAGATGAGTAGAAAGTGTGTGGAGAGCGCTCGAGTACTGCTTCTTAGCCTAATCAGGTCCAAAAACCAGCATCCCCTCTTGACGGCAGCCTCCCTCTCTTTTCATAACAGCATGACCTAATTCAAAACGCGCAGTTTCAGCGATTTCGTACTTTTAGTCGCGACCAGATACATTTGTTGGTCGTGACCTATGAACATTGAGAATCTTCCAGAAGAATTATGGGTCGCGACCGTAGGACTCTTTGGTCGCGACTAAATAGCACAAGGCGTGATTCCACTTTCATTGACTTGTGATTTCTTTCCTGGTCCTTGCTCTCTTCCAAAGTACCTGCAATTCAACATAAAATCTCACTGTAAAAGTCCAAATCAGTAGATAACAGAATATATGCAGTTTGGAAGAATTATTTTACCATTTTACCCCTTAATTAGCACATTGCCACGCACAATCATGTAATACACAAAAGTACAATTTAAGGCATGAAATGAATAGTAAAATCATAATAAAACTCTCAAAATTGTCATAAAACCATATACAAAATATGTCTTATCAGTTGGCTATATCTAATTCTAGTATTTTTTATATTCCCCCAAAAAAAATTATAGTACTTTTGGAAATCTCTAACGACAAGGCTTTTTAGTTACAAAAGTTGTCATGAAGTTCTATTTATTCCAATTTTACAATAAACAAAAACTAATAGATGTGATTATACTTGTCAATATTCTACACCTTTGTTAAATTTTAAAGGCAAAATAAAGAAGAAAGCTAAATGAAACAATAATGAAGTAAAAAAATAAACTACTTAGGGCAAAGTTGGAACACACAAGTACATCCCTCCCTAATGACTTCATCTATTTGCTTTTTAGTGTACAATTCACAGCGTGCATCTTCATAATAATACACAACATATTAAAATAAATAAAAAATAACTATTGAACACTCAAATAAATTTTAAAATTTATGAAATGTAACTAAAAGTGCATACGTTTTGAGGAACAAAAAATTGATAATGAGTAACATCCTTCATGAATCTCATAATGTAATACCCATAATCATTATTGTTGGGTTGGAAAGAGCAATGCAAAAATATCATCAAAGATTTATATCAATTTATGAATGCAAATGGTTTATTTTCAATATTTGAATAAAATTTATATAAATTCTCTTCTTCCAGTTGTAGCTATTTACAATGTCAATAGCATTAGAATATTTCAACAATTCAGAAGCTTGATAGCCATTCAATGCACTAACAAAATGAAAAAAAATTATTTTTTATTCTTGAATAACACAAATATATATATACAAATGCACGCGCACATACTTACCTATTAAATAATGTCAACATGTTGGGTGGTTATCTGGTTGACCATTCTTTAGATTATCCATATAATGAAAGGACCTAAAGGGCTGATAACAATCAAAATCCAATGTCCCCTAACATATTTTGTAAAATTTTATTTAAACAAGTTATAAATAGCGAACAGATAAAAAAATCATACTGTAAAGGACTACCATTAATGACTTCAAATTGAAAGGTGTTATAAACTAACGAGAAAAACACAACTCAAGCCAAAGAATTATAGGTAACAGAAATAAATTCTCATCTCATTCGACACCAAATTGTTAACATGGAAAACCCCTCAATTCAAGGGTAAAAACCACGGGTCATCCAGACCAAAGAAATCAAGCTCCACTACGGTCAAAATAGGGTACAAGAGAGCCTTAATCAGATGCACAAACAAGTGCAAACAACCAGCCAAACAACCAAATAAACAAGCTTACAATGGAAAATGAAGAAGTTGAAAAGTACTAAAAAAAATAGAGTTCAATAAAAACTCAATAACTCCCACACTAGGGGAAATATCAAAATTCCGAATGGTCAGAATGACATATTTGGTATTTCAAATCTGTTGACCATATTTTAGCCCAATCGAATGGTTAACAAATGTGAAAATGCCAATTTACTGAGACTACCTTGTGAGGATCCAAAAATAACTTTCTCTCTTCTTTTCTCTCAAATAGTTGCGTTTTCTCTCTAATTAGACCTCTCCCACAAAACCTAATATTTTTTTTGTTGCCCACCCGATTCACCGGAGCTTTGTCCCGACTACATCCGAATCTAACCCGTGTCGCGCACCTAGCTATGGTGAGTGAGTCTCCCAACGGAAATTTTCTGCATACGCCAAGGCTCGAACTTGAGACCTCGCTTAAGCGATACCGAGCCGCTTACCACTCTGACTAACCCCATTGGTCTCACAAAACATAATATGAACACTCTCCACTTTAATAAGTGAGACATAATTGGGCTTCAAGTATTGGGCCTTTCTCCACATAGGATGGGACCCCAAATCTAAGATATCTCCCTTCCTGACTTTATGGGGATGATCGCCAATTCGGCAATCTAACTACAAGCTTCAAACTTTCCATAAATGTCATTATGCACCAATTCAAACAACTCAGACTTTGAAGGAAGATCCTTCTTAAAATATATTCTAGCTTGTTTACCAACCATTTAGTGAGAACCCTTCTCCAATTTTGCACTACTAAACCCAAACTGTACATCTTTCTTGGCTAAATAATGACTAAGCCTTTGGTGCCACAAATTTGATGCCTCCATATCAATAGCATTCACACTGGCTCTAGCAACCATAGATGTTATCATATATAACTTGGAAATCCTTTCCCCTCTAGCCATAACCAAATTATCTTTGGTGAGCTTCCACTTTCCAAAACCAAAATGGTTATCAAAACCATCATCACCAAGCATCGGAATAGATATTAAATTAAGATGAACGTTTGGAGCATGTTTTACTTCTCTAAGAAGTAACTTTATTCCCATGTTGTTTTCCAAAAAAACATCACCAACACCAACCACCTTAGACAAACTATCATTACCTATCTTTAACACTCCAAAGTTACCAGATGTGTAAGATGTGAAGAACTCCTTCCTTGGTGTAACATGCAATGTAGCACCAGTGTTTATTATCCACATGCTCTCATCTGATACAAGATTCATTGTGTCATAATCATGTAGAACAATAAGATCATACAGGTAGCAATAGTGACACTCATCATTATCTTGGTCCTTGTCTTACTACTCACCTTTATCTTTATTCTCCCTTTTCCACTAAAAAATAAATCTTTTTAATATGCCTTATTTTATGGCAATAATGACACATACATCCTAGTATTTGGACTTAGACTTACTCTTGCTCTCCTCTCTACCACCCTTCAGTTCTCCTTTATGATTTCTCCCTTATTTTTCAGTGACATACATTTCAGATTGAGATGAAGAACCATGTGTCTTCCTTCTCATTTCTTCATTAAGAGCATTACTCTTTGCATCTTGCAAAGAAATAACACTATTGGGGACATAATTTTTAATAGAAACTCGAAATGTCTCCTAATACTCAAGTAGAGTATTTAGAAGCCATAGTCCCAAAATCTCATCTTTAAACTTGATACCCATTCCTAATAATTGATCCAAGAGCCTTTGAAATTCATTCAAGTGATTAGAAATAGAAGTCCCATATCTCAAATTCATTAGACAATTCACCAAATACAATTTATTATTGCATGACTTAGAGGCATATAAGGACTTAATCTTCTCCCACAAAGTCTTTACATGTATCTTATTAGCAATGTGATTATATACATTATCATTTACAAAATGCCTAATAAAACCACACACTTGTTGGTTCTCAAAGTCCTCATCCTCATCAGATTTATAATTTGACTTTTGGGAAGCAAACACAGGAGGATGCAAATTGTTAAAAAATAACAAATCATTCTTCTTATCCTTTCACAAATGATATTAACTGCATTTAAAGAAATCATCCTATTTGTATTTTTCTCCATCATTCAAGCAAGTCAACTAATTAAACAACCAAACAACACAAACAACTAGGCTTTAATACCACTATGATAAGAAAAACACAACTAAAGCCAAAGAGTTATATGTAGCGGAAATAAATTCTCATCTCACTAGCAAGAATCTCCAAGGAAACACTAAAATAAATATATGGTTGAAAATATATAACACAAGAGACACCAAATTATTAACATGGAAAACCTCTCAATGTAAGGGTAAAAACTACAGATCGTCTAGACCAAAAAAATAAAGCTCTACTATGATCAAAATAGGGTACACGAGAGTTTCAATCAGATGCATAAACATGTGCAAACAACCAGCTAAACAATCAAAGCAACAAGCTTACAATAGAGAATGAAGAAGTTGAAAAGTACTAAAAAATAGAGTTCAATACAAACTCAATAACTCCCACACCATGGAAAATATCAAAAATCACAGCGCTACTTCATGGCTGTTAAAAGTAAAAATGCCATAAAAAAGACGGTGGCATATTCATAAATAAATCTGCATTTTAGAAACTTTTGATGATGGTTTCTAGACCAACCGCTGTTATAAGTTAATCGTTTTGTCTTCTCATCTTTGAGCCTTATATGCCCTTCACGCCTTATATGTAAAAAGAAAGTGTACGTCTCTTGCCTCTTCGGTTCCCAACTTTTCTAGCCATCTCGAAGGAAGGCCAACATATACCTCTTATAAACCATCTTTTCCTCAATCTTAAATACCCTTCCATTGTACTTTTTGTTCCACCACTTCCTTTTCCTCAATTTGTTTCCTCTTGTATCATCTTTGTCTTACTCTTTCTTCAGCTTTCTTAGAATGATGTCTGCTTTAGGCTCTTCTTCTTCCCATTCACAGAAAAGATTGAGTGATAATTTTGAGGATAAGTATCCTCTCCTAGAATTGATACTTGCTTTGTCGGTTCTAGACCTCCTCAAATGTTTGGAAGAATTGATAAATAGAACGGATACGTTAGAGAACTAAGTTGTAGAGCTCTCCCTACAAGTAGAGAACCTGCAAGAAAGCTTCAATTATTTCTGTTCTGATATCCGCTACTGACATAACCATTGGCGCTTCCACCACCTTTCAGATGACCCATATGACTCCCAAAACTCAGAAGACTATGCTTCATCATCTAATTGAAATGCTTCACATCTTTCATTCATCTCCTTTTTTGATACTTTTTGGAGCTTAGCGGATAGGATGAGATTTCTATAAAATGTAAAGAATAGTCTGTTACAATATTTTGTAAGGAATAGTCAAAATAGAATATTTGCTAAAGTCAATTATTATTGTTCTAATCAATTGTGTACATATTTTTCTTAAGAATAATTAAACCTATTATTATAGTATATCGAGTTTGATATCTACCTAACTCAACTCACCCAAAATTTTGGTATAGTTGAAAATGAAGCCATATAGGTTGCTCAAAACTACTCAACATATTAATACATCAATTTTACCTTATTTAATTAGTTGCGTGTGTTCAGCAATAAGTACTTTAAAGAAAATTGAAAATGCACATATTTTGAGAAAAAAATATTAATCAAGAAGTATATTTTATCCAATAAATTGATAATACAACAAATTACTAAATACCGTTGGCATACTAGCTTACTGTCTAATTTATTAGATTCAATATGTTATCTTTAAATATGTAGTACAGGATCAATGCTTTTTACCATACTTTTTATTAAAACCCGCCATTACATATACTTGTAACAGTTGTTGTTAATAAAATTGCCGTATAAAGTCTTCACATCTGACTGGTAAATGTTAGACTTTTGATGGTGATTTTATTAACAACCTTTAATAGAAGTTTTTAATAGAAACTACCATAAAAAGTCACAAAAATTTACTAAACCTAATCTGTGCGGTGGGCTTCAAATTTACTTTTCACATAGCCGCTTGTGGCCCTATTCTCTGCCCCACTACCACAGACTTAGATGAAAGGCATTTTTTGTCATTTTCTAACTAATTTTGGTGATTCCATCATCATTCTCATTGTCGTTCACTATCTCTATCGACATTAACTCCCTATGTCATCATTCTCACCTTCAAAGCTGTAAGTCCCCGTTTAACTTTATTATTTTATGGTTTGGTCTTTAGTAGGATTAAAGCTAAAATAGGCTAAATGAGTTAACAAAATATATAAATGTCGTACTATGGGTATGTAGGCAAGTGATTCACTAAAGTAGATTATGGAGTTTTGGGTATTTGGTTGAAGAAAATTGAATTGAGTTTTATTCGTTTATATTCCTAAATATTTGAACAGTTGTAATAGGTGTTGAAAAACTCCAAAAAAAGGCTTTAGGATAGTAGAGGTCAAGTTATAAATTTTCAATCTTACTTTATTTGGACAGTACGATGAGCCATAGGAGAACTAAATTAAATATTGGCTTTAGGATGGTTTGACAGTATGATGAGTTCAAGTTAAAATGATAGTTTGATAGTTGATTTATGGATATAACAAAGACGAATATATGTTTGTGTATGTTATTGGACTATTGAGGTTTAAAGAGTAGAATATAGTGTGTGGTTTTGAGATTCTTAATTTTTAAACAAGTGGCTCAATAAAGTTATACTTTGGGAGGTTATTCACTATTTTGGATGGTTAGTTGTATCATATTCTTAACTTTATTTATTTTTTTTGAACATATCATGGATAGTTCAGGTTCAACATGTTCAAGTTCTGGTCAATTTCGGTAGAAAAGAGGAAAAGGACTGACCCAAATGAATCGGGTCTCTAGGATAGATAAGGGGTCAAATCCCACGAGGTTGTCGGTTGAGTTTAATGCTGACATGAAGGCAACTGGTCAAAATGGGCCAACACTTAATAGCTATGTCAGCCACATAGTACGTTCTACGATTAGCATTGCATACCCGAACTAGAAGTCGATCGACCAGAAAGACAATGATATGATTTGGGAGGATATTTTGGTATATTTCTAATTTTAAGTTCCACCTATCTACTTTAGTTATTCATGACTTTTTCCCTTATTACAGCTTCATCTTATATGTTTTTTGTTCTTCCACATAGTAAAATTTTTATATTCACGCCATTGCAACATGAAGCATCACATCTTAAAGCAATACGATGAACGGTGGAAGGACTTTAAGTCGAACCTTACGAAGGACTACCTCTGAGGTAGTAAGATGGGGGAGCTTCCAAAGGATACATACCCCATTGTTAGTGATGAGCTTGGAGATTGTTTCATCAATGGCTGGAAGAGACTACTTAGAAGGTATTAATTAACTTAGCTAGTAATGAATGTATATTTTAATCAACTAATCTAACTTTATTTCATTTTCATAGGCTATTTGTAAGAGAAATCAAGAAATAGATAAGAATGTGTACCAGCACTATATGTCTTGAGGGCGTATAATGTCCTTGAGAGGAAAATGATGCAAGAGCAGTTGGAGGCTGCGTAATAAGCAACTACATCAGACCCTACAGCCTCAAACCCTTTTTCATCCATCAACATCCAACGTCCATCTCGCCAACAAAAATAGAAGGTTGTGTGGGTGAAGAAGGGACAATATATAACTCTAAAGGTTCTTACAATTGTCGAGAGGATTGTAAGTAACTAATTTAAATACTAAGAATTTATATGTTATTACTTTCTCTTTAGTTCATTTAACTTAGTAACTTTTATATGTTGTAGGATGCATTAGAGCAACATGCATCCTAAAGGTATTTCATTCCTAAAAAAGGGATGGACATCCTAGAGATATCTATTAAGATCCCTGACCACACAGGTTGAGTGAGAGTGTCCCCAAAAAGAGTCATACATAAAGACTATTTTGGCTCCATCTCTCGAAGAAGAAGTGCACCCTTCGCAGACATGCTTCAAGATGAGTTGCAAAAGGTTCGAGATAAACTTAAATTAGAGCATCAAGCAGAGTTATAAAGATATGCCATGAGATGGATGCGAGAGTCCAAAAGCTTATGGAAGCTAGGCTCCAATAAGCCATGATGATGATGGGCTTCCTTACACCGAGCCAAAGTTCAGAGGTAAAACCATATTCATTTACTTCTTTTCAAGGGATGTTTAACATGTATTGTATTTTGTCTTGACAAATTTTGTTTACATTTTCAAGGTTCTCTTGAGGTGACTAGTGGGAAGGACAGCACCAATAAGGAGAAGTTTATCTCCCAACCATCTGGTCCTTACCTACCCATGAACACACTGAGGACGATAGGGAAAAGTGGGGTCTCTACATCATGATAAACTAAGGGACTACATCCTTCGTCACTCATGGTACCGTGTACTAGCATGCCATAATACTTCACTAGAAAATAATTCCTGATGGCAATGCCAAGGTCACGGTAGAGAGCATAAGGAAGCGAACAGGCATTGCACCGGTTCTCTAACCCACTAATGAGGTCAAATATTGTAGCAAGCTCTAGGGCAGTATATTATGTGGCCAACACATCTGATCAAATTGAGAAAATTGGTCACACCAAAGCAGATGCCTAAGAAGTAAACCCCAAAGGCCCAGAACTAGAAAAGGCACCACAGAATCTTGAACTTTAGAGGCAAAAAGTAGACAAGCTCATACATCTTCCTAAGAACATATCCTCGAGATATTTTGGTATGGTAATGCTTCACTCTATGGCAGAAGGATTTCAGGAAGCACTTAGTTTCATAATTTTGTCGGGGGTTTTGACCACACAGGAGATTTACAAATTCACCCTGGACAGGAATAACATAGTGCAATTCCTCAATTTTTAGGAGTTGGATTCAACTATCATCCAATGTGCCATATTGTAAGTTGTAACTATTTTAATACTTTATGTTTAACCATTCATGCAGTACTGACTTATTTATCTATTAACAATAGCCACTTCTATTGAAGATGCCTGGAAGAAGCAAAAAGAGACACATTTAGCTTCATGTGTCCTTAACGTGTCCAAGAGACAAGCATCGATAGGAGCTCGAGGATTATATACATGGTCGATGTTATGACCCGCATCAGGAGGAAGATATATTTTACACCTTGCATTAAAGGGTAAGTATACTCCTATACTTGTCACACTCATATATATTACTCTACATTCATATATAATGTTGTTCATATTTTGTAGTACACATTGGACTCTACTTGTCATTGCCCCTGAATCTAATATGGTATACTGGTTTGATTCATTATTTGGACGGCCAGATAGCAAGATTTTTTCTATCGTCAACACGTGAGTTTTTCTTCATATATTTGTTAACATGACTATTTAGTAAGTTATATGATATGTTTCTTTTTCCAATTGGAGATAGGGTTGTGCAAGAGTTTAACTTGTTCAAAGGCCATCCACGTAGTCCAATCCTTCATGGATTTATCTTCGAGTAAGTACTTTTCAAATAATTAAGTTTCAGTTTTCATAAATTTATTAAGGCGAAAGTTAGTCACTAATGCGCTCTGTATTTTTCCATTTTGTTAGTACCGTCGTCAGCCTGGCAGTATTAAGTGTGGATATTATACAATCTGATATATGCACGAGATCATTGAGGTAAGGGCCACTGAATGATTACATGAGGTATAAAGTGATCAATATTTAGACTTTTTCAATTTATCACATCTAGCATGTATTTACCTATTACTTCTAACTTGCAGTTGTTCGAGCATAACAAAATGAGATTTGAAGCTAATCAAATCTACTTAGTGATGGATGCTTTGGCAAAAACCATCTTGGAGAACATGCCTTAATCAATAATCCATTTTGTGTGTATATATGATTATATTATATTTTGGTTCATTGCATGCATTAATAAGAATTTGAATTAATTTATTACTATATATTAACATTTAATTTGGATTTTTCCATTATTTACTCACTTTGTTGCAAATACAGGGTGGTATAGATGGGAAAATTAAAAGAAAGTGTAAAAAAAATTAAGCCTATACAATGATTTTTCTTAAAATTGCCGTTACAAATATAGACTGTAACAGTGGTTAACATAAAAATAGTCGTTATATGATTAAACTATAATGACAGTTTTACTGAAAACCACCGTAACCATTAAAGTATTACAAGAAAAACCACCATCAAAAGCTATACTTACAACAAAGGTAGAATTCATACCGGTAAAAAAACTACTATGACAGGTCACTTTTAACCGCCGTTGTACAACTTTTTTCTAGTAGTGATTTGGTATTGCAAATTCGCTGACCATGTGAAAATGTGAAAATACTTATTTACCAAGATTGCCTTGTGAAGATCTAAAAATGGCTCTTCTTCTTTTTCAAATGGCTTCATTTTCTCTCTAATTAGACCTCTCCCATAAAACCTAATATGAACACTTTCCACTTTAATAAGTGAGACATAAATGGTCTTTAAAGGCCTTTCTCCATATAGTAAGGGAGCCTAAACCCAAAAGAAATAATATATTATTAGGTGTTACTTGATAAACTCATATTTGTATTATTTTTAAAGTGTTTAAAGAGAGTTTTATTATTGATTTTATCCCCATTTACTAATATGATGAGCAATTACTTAATAAATAAAATTAGAATAGTTGGGAATTAATTAATATGATTTTAGTGATTAATTGAATAAATAATCTGTTTATTTTAATTTCCCATTTCAGGAAAATGTTCATTAAAGCACCAAGTAAACTTGCTACTATAATAGAATAAGAAGGAGAATAAGTTAGATGGGTTTTGACAACTGGACAAAAGGAGATTAGGCATGTGCTGGATTGAAGAAGCTGATAACAGATTAAGCACATGGTTAATAGGAACAAGTAGGCTATAGTTGGTTGAATACATGTGCTGGCACATGGAGGGCACTGTTCACGCACAGTACATTGTTCACACATCAACCATTCACTCCATGCAGACCACATCACTCATTCCACACTTCTCTTATATATATT
Organism: Leucaena leucocephala; assembly: GCA_037074615.1. Classification (NCBI taxonomy): domain Eukaryota; kingdom Viridiplantae; phylum Streptophyta; class Magnoliopsida; order Fabales; family Fabaceae; genus Leucaena; species Leucaena leucocephala. Next base: position 15,660,504 of record CM073565.1, on the reverse strand, counting down.
AACGCCATATATCCTTCAGGATCATCACGTATCATGTCATTCACTACTAGACTTTATTCATTCATTCACTTCACTGTCACGCCATACACACACTCTTTCATTCCATTTGCACCTATCACACACAGTATATTCCATACTCCACCAGATTTCACACCTCACTCCATCACCATTCTTTATCTGACGCTATCTCCATCTTCATTCTCCTCTGTAACTTTCCTCTGTTATAGGCAATAGAACCAGAGGAAAGTTATGCTTTCATCTTTATCTTCTCCTTTTACTTTCACCATGACTGCTGCTGGTTTTTTTATTGCTGTTGAAGTTCTGATGGTAATGCAAGGCTAAGCTACTGTGCTCTCTTGGAGATAATGCTGAACTAGAATCTTTGAGCTAAAATAGGGAGTTTCAATTGTGTCTTTAATTCATATTTAATTGTATCGAGTTGATGTAGTTACTTCTAGTTTATTGATTCAATTATAGTTAGTAGATGATGAACATTAGGAAACTGAGTTGAATTCCTGATTATGCTTAATTGAGCTTTGATTATCCTCTTCCTTGAACTAGTTGGACATGGTTGTGGTTAATTAGAGTAATCCTATAACAGAGTACAGTTATATCTGTTTGATTCATCTTCTTCTATCTTTGAGTTGAATAATTTATATTTCTCTATTCAATGCCTGTGAGTTGTAGCTTTGATTGAGATTTAGCTGGCGAGTTGTTAGCTAATATATTCTAATTCAACTAATTAACTCCTCATATTCTATGGATAATGAAGGTAGGTAATCTCCAAGGGAATACACTTGTCATTGATTCATTTCCTCATTATAAACACTTAAAATCATAAACCGTAGTATAGGATTTACTTTCAGAAGTTAGTCAATACCTCATCACACAATTCATTTGATTAATTTGTTAATTTATGGCTCATTAGATTAATTAGGAACTTTAGCATCCATTTAGGCTCCTTGAGAATCGACCTAGGTTAGCCTCCACTTTACTATTGGTTAGTTTAGTTTTGTTTGATAATTAAAACAACAGTTATCATTGTTTTTGTAGAGTACTCTTGAACTTCATTAGCTTGAAAAGTAATATCTTTTCTCCCCTGATGTTATCTTGATAAGGCCCATTTCTTACATGTCTTTTCTATCATTTTAGTGTCTTTTTATAGATTATTTGGGCTTTAATTACATATTTTATTATTATTTTGTGTCCTAGGTCCTTACACGTGATTTTTTAAAGAAAAGGGCTTTTTGGTAATTTATTTAAACTTTCCAATCGATCAATTTTCAAGATATTTGGTATTACAAATGTTTAATTTTGATTTATAGGTATTTTGAAGATTAATTAAAGTTTGGATGAAAATTGGAGAAATGACAAACAAGGACCAAGGGGAAAGTTGGCCAAGGACTAAGAAATATCAAGGAAGGACCAAATTTAAAGTCAGTAATGAACCCAAGGCCAAAACTTTATGTTTCAATAATTGTGCACTTTCACCGTAGCGAGAGTGTTCCATTACTGTATTGAAACTACACAATTATGCAAATCATGTTTTCTCCATGCAGGCTAGATTTTTCCCCAAATCTCACCAAAACCCAATCCAACTTGTGCCTAAAACTCCAGAATTGAAACTCTATCAGCCACTACTCATTCTTTCATCAATTTTCTCAAGTTTCTTCTAGTTCCTTCACTATTTCTTCCACTTTCCTCCTTCCATTTATATTGCAGCAATGTCTTGGTGTAGCAGAGCTCTTAATGTGGTTAGGCTCTCTTAGGTGCTATTCTTAGATGTGTTGAAATCATCACAAACTTTAAGTTCTTCAATACGGAGTATTTCTAGGATATAATGCTTCTAGGATTTTCTATATATGTATTTTGTTATTCCTTTGTTGGATTGGGTGATATTAAAAATTTTAAACTTAAAATAGAAAGGCAAAGATTGATTTAAGAAAGATCTCACTGATGAATAAAGCAAATAAATGAGATATGTACATAGACAATTTATATTGGTTCAGCCCAACCAATTGCCTACGTGTAGTCCTTAGAACTCCTCTGAGTATTCCACTATTGCCCAAGATTCATCAGGCTCTTAGTGCCTCAGTACATCAACAAGAGATTACCTCTCTTATTCTCCCTTTCTTTGCATAAGGTTACAATCTCACTCAAGAGTCCTACTCTAGAGTATCTTAGATAAAGGACAAAGATTTCGAGCTCTCTCTAAGTAATAATGATAAACACTAAAGATCAATCTTTCTAGGTCTCTCTCTCAAAGATTAAAATGCCATGTTAAGAAAATGAGAAATATAGTAAAATAGATAGTAATAAATGCTAAACAAATGTTGCTCGTTGATTGTTAGTTATTGTTCTCTAACTCTAGCATTTACGATGGCTTTTTTGATAGTTTAGTCGTTTGAATAGCCATTGGACTCATTGAAGTAGCCGTTGAAGAATAGAGTCATTAGTTACTGACGGTTAAAGCATTTAATGCATCTAAGAGAAATTTGCTTTTTGATGAATTTCTTCATTTGATCTTGTTTCTTATTGCAATTGATATTGAAATGTATTGTATAAATGATATAATAAGAGTTTAAACAAAAATCAATTAATCTCCAATGTTTTGGATTAAATTACCAAATATAGTTTGAAAATTATTTTGAAGAACATATAGGTTTATCGAAAAGCAGTTTTATCGAAAATAGCTTCGATAAATATCAAACAATATGTATTTAAACAAAACAACTCTTATCGAATAGTACTTTAAAGACCATCCTTATTGAAATATCTTTCAAAAACTAACCTTTTAATAACAAAGGCTTGGTTCAGGCTTATCGAAATACTTATCGAGAAGAAGTCTTTTCAAAGCATTCATTCCATAGACCAGAATAGGTAATTTATGGAAGTGTTCTTCAATAAATAAATTTATCGAATTACTTATGGATAAAGTCCTTCTGTTTAAGAATAATGGTCTGACTTTGAAACTTTTCTTTGATTCTTCTAATTTCATCTCAAATGCTATGTAATGTATTTCAAATCAAGATTTTATAAGATCATTTTTCAAACCAATCATAAGATCATTGTTCAATTAATCATAGAGTCTAAAAATCACTTAACTAGTTTTAGAAACTGATTTAAAAACTAAATCTTCTCTATTTATCGAAGGATTTATCGATAAACTGTCTTACCGATTAATACTTCGACAAATGAAGCTTTAAAAAAGATTTCATAACTACTTTATTCTTATTTATTGAAGAGCTTATTGATAAACATCTTATCGATAAACAATTTGATAAATGCCTTTCAGAAGCAAATTTCACAAACTAAGTTTTGTTCTTATTTTTCGAAAGCTTTATTGATAAATTCCTTTTTAAAACAGATTTCACAACTAAACTTTGTTCATATTTATCAAAGGATTTATTGATAAACACCCTTATCGATAAGTTTATCAAAAAAAATAAGCTATTTTAAAAATAGGTTTGAAGTGTTATCATCAAAATATGGAGTCTAACATTTTATAAAATAAAAATGCCTAAAAATGAAATTTTAAGAAAAAGAAAGAATAGAGAATAATTATTAAAAATATTTAAAGACTCAAAAAAAATTGAGAAAAAAATCATGGAATAGTTATTTTAGGGATTTATAAAATTATAGAAGAGTTTATTTTTCTAAAAGAGGCATAAATGATTTAAAAGTTATTTTTTGGATTTTAAGGCCCTATTTTCTTGGAAAATTCAAGAAAAATAGCTAGAGATTAATTTTTGAGCTGAAATGTTTAGGGAAATTACTATATGAGCTAGAGAAGCTATTGGACAAAGAAAATCTTTATACACTATTAAGGATTAACTTATAGGAAGTTTTGAATGTTTTAGAAAATATGAAAAATGGATGAAATTGGAGATTTATCAAAACAGGGGAAAAAAGGACTTTTCCCACCCACTCACACAACCCACACGTGCTTTCCCCACTCAAAATATTGGCTCCTTTTTTCTCACTTCAAAATTATCTTCTTCATGAGTAGAAAGAGAGAGTGACAATTGAGAGAGAAACAGAGTAGAGCATCGCCAATGAAGGTGATTGGAGGGTGAGATCGTTCATGCAACCTTATATTTCGACTAAGGTGAGTCTTTTAAGTTCACTATCGTCCATACATACTTGAGTGTATAGATTCCATACACATACTATACATACATATAAACTTGCATCCACTCCATTTCATCCATTTTAGTTTCAAATTTGTGTGTGCAAGTAGGTTTTGTTTTCTTTGCTTTTGTTCTTGTTTTCTTTTCCTTGTTTGCTTTCTTGAGTGCATGCATATAAGGTCTAAGCCGTTAGAGCCTTTTGATCCTGAGATTGAGAGATCACTTAGGAAGGGTAGGGTGTCACATCCCAATTTTTAGGCCTAGAAACCCATAAAGTAGCCTAAAATAGGTAGGCTACCAGGCTCCTTTGAGAAGAAGTCCCAAAAATATACAGAAGGTTTTAAGGGACTAAACTACAAATAGAAGAAGTTTAGGGACTAAGGTACAAATAGAGAAAGCTCCTAGGGGCAAATATGTAAATAAAGTTAGGGACTCTAAGAGAATCTGAAGGGTTCATAAAGAGAAAAGAGATTAGTTATAGGCCTAAGGGCTGTAAAAGCCTCAAAGTGATAATTTATGAGGTTGAACCCGAGCAGGAGCAAAACCGTAATTTCAGGAAGTTTCGAACCAAAAGGGGTAACTATGAATATAAAAAGCACAAAAAATTCTTAAATTCCCAGAAAATGGGAAATGAGTCATAGAGGCCTTTTATGAACATAAATGACAAAAATACCCCTAAAGTAACTTTAATAGAATTTTTAGTATAATTGATTAGTTTGAGATATTTATCTGGATATAATTATTTGAGCCATGAGGAAGCCTAAAAAACGTATGTAAAAATGGGGAATAAATAGTTAAGGGACTAAAGATGTTTATAAAATTAGTCTCATTTCCAAAAGGTTAGCAGTGTGAGCTGTAAGAATACTAGAAACTTAGGATGCCAATAAGCGGCATTTTACAAGAAATTAAAAAAGAAATAGCTAAAGGAAGAGTTATGGCCTAAGAAAATTTATGGAATTCCCTATAATTAAAGAAAGAATATGAGCAGATAGAAGAATTTTCTAAGCTCTATAAGTCTATTAAGAAATCCAAATAAATGTGAGTCAAGTAAAGTAAAAAAGGGTTAGAAATCAAGGGCCAAGTTTCGATAAAGGTAAAATGACATCTCTAGCTCTTAATCTTGTAGTAGTTTATATTCTGGAGCTTGGGTAGGAGTTTTAATTGATTTGGAAAATTGAATTATTGTATTGTTGATGCTGGTTTGAATCTGGAATTTTTAGAGAAAGATGAGTATGATGTTAGATATATGTGTAAAGGATAGAAAATAGTAGGATTTAAGTAGTTCTAGCTTGTAATTGATTGAATTTCATGACTTGGTTGCCTAGAGAAGTGCCATGACCTTGCAGTATTATTGTGCCTAGGATGTGATTTTCATGAATCTAAGGCTTCCAATGGATTTAGAATGGAAAATTATATGGAAACAAATTGAGAAAGTAAAGTTGGAAGCATTAGTATCAAAAGTGGAACTTTGGCACCAAGAAAGGTAACCTCTCATCCAAGACAATTTTATGGGGAAGGAATGTGAGTTTGATGAATCCAATCTCATATTTGGATTCCTCATACAAAATTGTCACTAGTGGAAAATTAGCAATCGAAATCCCCATTTTTAAACCGGTCAATGCGGAGATGGTTTTAAAAAAATGAGCGGTGGCATTTTTGTAAATAAAATAAAATATTCACACCGTATTTACTCGTGACCGATGTGGAAATATTTAGTCCGGTTTAGATGTTTACTTTCTACAGCGGATTTTATATAGACCGATGTGGAAATATTTAGTCCGGTTTAGATTTTTAATTTCTACAGCGTATTTATATTGACCGATGTGGAAATATTTAGTCCGGTTTAGATGAACTCCGTCAGTATCCTTTCCCGCCATTTTATGTCAAGTCTTCTCATACATGCGCAGTATTTCATCATGATCACCTTCTCCGATATCTGTTTTATATTCATTTCTTCTATTCTTCTATCTTAAGTCTCCAATGGCTTCTTCTTCATCCACTCCTCCTTCTTCGCCTCACAAAAGATAGAGACAGAATGTTGAACACAAACATATATCTCATGATTACCCTTCAGTTCCTTCTCCTCCTCCCCTGCTTCAGCAACTGGTGGAGTGCCTGGAGGAACTCATCCCGCGCTTCAATGCCCTAGAGCGTTCAGTGGAAGAACTGGCTCTGAAAGTGGAGAGGATGAATGAATATTTTAGAGCCTTCCGTTCTGAAGTTTGTCGCCATCAACAGGATGATAGTTTATTTCATCCTGTTGTTGATCCCAATTCTGACTCCCAAAACCCTGATTCGGAAGATGATGATGATGATTAGTGAAAACGGGGTCACCCTTGCCTTTCTTTATTCCCCACCTCCTTTTTGATGTAATGAAAAGAATTAATGAGGAGTTGATGATATTGTATTTATATAGCTAGCTAGGTTGATAGAGCGAGGTCTTTTTTTTTAGATTTCAAGATGTAAAGTTAGTTAGTAAAGTTTAATTTGAATGAATATAATAAAGTTTCTTGTTCTGCATATATTGCTGATGATCCGTTTATTTTTCATCTAAATCCCACGTTTAAACCGGTCACTGAGGAGAAGACGGTTTAAAAAAATTAAATTTTTACACCGGTTTTAAAAGTAACCGATTTAAAATATAAACACCCGGTGCAGATTAGCTTCATCCTATCTGTCTCTTCAATTTCCTGTCTATGCTTTCCCGCCGCGCTTTCTTTATGCTTTAGACCGTTCATTTCACTTCTTCGGTTCCCAATGTTTGTAGTCATTATGATAGGAGGCCAATTGCATTCTTCTATATTCTTATTGATCATGAACCATATATATATGTATACCATTCCTATGATCGATCTATCTGACTTTATCTCTGTTTTATTTTCTTTTCATCTATCTGACTTCTCCAATGGCCTCTTCCTCACGCACGCCTCCTTTTCCGCCCCACAAAAGAAACAGAGATAACTTTGAAGACAAACATCCTGATCATCACCCTTCTGTTCCTTCTCCTCCTCCCCTGGTTGTGACTCTGATGGAGCACCTTGAGGAACTCATACTGCGCTTCAATGGGCTGGAGAACTCCGTGGAAGAACTAAATCAGAAAGTTGACAGACTGAAAGCAAGTTTCAGAGATTTTCTCTTAGAAGTTCGCCGCCGTCAACCCCGTGATAGCTTCTTTAATCCTGTTGATCTCACCCAATCTGATGACTCCCAAAACTCTGAGTCTGATGAGTAGTGAAAGATTGCAGCTTTTATATATTCTGATATATGTATTTTTTGTGTGTAAAAGTTGATGACAAAGTAGGGTCTATCACTTAAAAAAAATTGATATGTTTTACACCGGTTAATATATAGTGGCCGGTGTAAAATATACTCCCTACAACTGTTATATATATATCTACACCAGTGTAACATTTTGTCCGGTGTATATTTTCTTACAGAATAAACTTTTTTTTTATTTTTTTTACCAAATACTCTTTTATTTGGTATATTTCTCGCGCCTTCCATCTCTCATTTTTCCCTGGTTCGCGCGTTAAGTCTTCTCGGCGTTTCACAGACGGTGAGTTTTATTTTGAACTCCTCTCGAGAACTGAAAATTTATTCTCTCCATGCATTAGCCAACGTAATGGTTTCTTTTTTTCTATTTTTCTAGTTTCTTAGTCTTCCACAAATATGGATCGTAGTTGAATAAATGCTAAACGAACAAGTATTGAGTATGCTGAGGGGGTGAAGGAGTTTTTGAATTTTTCTAAATGGAATGGTGATGATGACAATGGAAGGTTTTATTGTCCTTGTGTGAGTTGTTTGAATGAGAGGAAACAAAAGTCCTGCTGATATTTACACTTATCTAATTTATGAGGGGTTTTGCAAGAGTTACACGGTATGGGTATAGCATGGTGAACAGGTGGAACAGACCTTTGACGATGACATTGATACTGATGATCGAGTAGAGGACATGATTCGTGATGTTGGAGAAGATACTTTTATGCGGTTACATGCATATGGTAATATGTGCAATGATGCAGAAAAGCATCTATACCCAGGGTGCAGAAAATACAACCTGTTGAATGCGGTGTTTCGATTGTTAAGTGTGAAAGCTCGATATGGGTGGAGTGACAGTGGTTTTTCAGAATTGCTTGAGTTGTTACAGGACATGTTTCCTGAAGAAAATGCGTTACCCAAATGCTACTATGATGCGAAGAAAATAATAGGTCCTTTAGGCATGCAGTATAGAAAGATTCATGCATGCCCAAATGATTGCATATTGTACAGGAAAGAGTTTGAAGATGACGAGAAGTGTACAATATGTAAGACACCAAGGTACAGATCAAACAACTCTCCTACCAAGTTGTTATGGTATCTTCCAATTTTACCAAGGTTTAAGCGACTTTTTTCTAATGAAGATGATGCAAAGAAAATGTTATGGTATGAAAATGAAAGGATTAATGATGGAAAGATTCGTCATCCTACTGACTCTTTGCAATGGAAGAAGATTGATGACTTATTTCCCGAGTTCGGCAATGAACCATGAAACCTAAGGCTTGGACTTAGTACGGATGGAATGAACCCTTATAGTAGCCTTAGTAGTATACATAGTTATGGCCCATCCTTTTGGTGATTTACAACCTATCTCCCTTGTTGTGTATGAAACGGAAGTATGTAATGTTGTCTATGCTGATCTCAGGACCAAAACAACCGGGAAATGACATAGACATTTACCTAACACCCTTGATTGAAGATTTGAAGAAGCTATGGGAAGGTGTGGATGTTTTCTATGCTGTTAAGAAGGAGGTCTTCAATATACGGGCCATGATCTTTTGTACAATTAATGACTTTCCTGCATACAGAAATTTGTCAGAGTATAGTGTTAAGGGCCATAAAGCATGTCCGATTTGTGAGGAAGGGACTTGCTACTATCAACTTCGTCATGGAAGAAAGACAGTCTACGTAGGTTATAGAAGATTTCTAAGACAAGCCCAACCATACTGTCGACTAAAGAAGAAATTTTATGGCGGCCAAGAATTTGAAAATGCTCCAAAGCCATTGATGGGCGAACAAGTTTATGAAAAGGTGAAAGAGATCAATGTCACTTTCGATAAGATTACCAAGAAAAGTGAGAAAAATGTATGGAAAAAAAGATCTTTGTTCTTTGAGCTTCCGTATTGGCGACATCTTCATGTAAGGCACTGTCTTGATATGATGCATGTGGAGAAAAATGTGTATGACAGCATTATTGGAACACTTCTCAACACACATGGTAGTTTCAAAGACGGTTTGAAGGCAAGATTGGATTTGAAAGAAATAGGAATACGAGAGGATTTACATCCGAGGCCAGATGGTGAGGGGAGCTATCATGTTGAAGAGACTAACATCTTGTCCAAGGCTGAGCGAAGAAGTATTTGTGAGTGTTTGCAAGGAATCAAAGTTCCCTCTGGGTACTCATCTAATCTTAAGAGGATTGTGTCCATTAAAGATTTGAAATTAGTAGGCCAAAAGTCTCATGATTGTCATGTATTGATGCAACAACTACTCCCAGTGGCTGTTCGAGGAATCCTTCAAGATGATTTGAGACACATTGTAACCCGACTTTGCTTCTTCTTTAATGATATATGTGGCAAAGTCTTTGAGACTGAAAAGTTGGAGGAATTGGAGCACGAGGGTTATGTTATTTTGTGCCAGGTTGAAAAACAGTTTCTTCCTGCCTTTTTTGACATCATGGTACACCTCATCGTTCATCTAGTGCGAGAGATAAAACTATGTGGCCTTGTATACTTACGATGGATATACCCATTTGAAAGATACATGAAAATCCTTAAAGAGTATATGAAGGATCCAAATCGGCCCGAAGCATCCATGTTCAAAAATATGTTGCCGAAGAAGCTATGGATTTTTGTCAACAATACCTGTCTAAAGTAAGACTTACTGGTATCCACAAACCCCGTGCCAAACAGGGGGTCAACGCGGAATATCGGTGAGGAGTGTTGATCGTAATGAATTGCAGAAAATACACTTACACATCTTGAATAACATTGATGAAGTTCAAGACTATATTGTTGTTCATAAAGATCTTGTCCGAAAAAAAATAATAGGATGACAGAGCAAAGGCTGATTAAAAAATACAACAAATCTTTTGCACATTGGTTCAAACTGGAGGTTGAAATGAGGATTGTGTTTCTGATACAGTTAGATGGTTGGCATGTGGTCCTGAACATAATGTGATCTGTTAGATTCATTTGATATCAACGGGTATTCCTTTTATACGAAGTCCCTAAATGATAGAAGTAGCGTGCAAAACAGTGGTGTTATGTTAGTGGCTGAAGCTATGCATTTCTCTAGTTCAAAAGACAACAATCCTAAATTAGCAGCCATCCCTTATTATGGCTTTATTGAAGAGATTTGGGAGGTGGATTACTCCAAATTCAAAGTTCCCGTGTTCAAATGCAAGTGGGCTAATGTAAACAACGGTGTTATGGTCGATCAGTTAGGATTTACATTGGTGGATTTGAATAATACAAGTTTTGGGGATGAGTCTTTCATTATGGCAGACCAAGCAAAGCAAGTGTTCTATATCACTGATCCTCAAAATAAAAGATGGTCTGTCGCGCTCCAAGGAAAAAGGGTTGTTGACAATGATGATTCTTTTTATGAGATCCCTTCTTTTTCAGCAGGTTTACCAAAATTAAATGAAGAAGAAGTGGATTCTGATTAATTTCTATGTGTTTCTTGTTTTTGATGTAGTCTAAATAATAACAGAGACAGATTCTTGACGTATATGATTTTGATGTAATAATAACAGAGACAGATTCTTATTCTAATAAGAATGTTGTGACGCCAAGGATCGAATGATATATATGATTATGGAGTTTAAAAAAATAACTACAACATTAAAACCGGTCTTAAGTGATATCCGGTGTAAAAAGTCTAATTTGTAAATAAATTATAGTTCGATTTTACACCGGGTTATACTTTATCTGGTGTTATATTTTAGACGGTGTTGTTTTTTACACCGATTTTATACTTTATCCGATGTAAAATGTACAAGTTTAGATCAGTTATTTTTTTACCCGGGTTAGAATAATTTATATCCGCTGTAAAATATTTATATTCATTTTTTAAGCCCGCCCCTTGGCGCGACCATCATTCTCATGAATAGTAACCCTAGAAGAATAAAATTCTAGATTTAATTCCTTTAATCTTGGGCCTTCCATAATAGTTCCAAATGACATAAATGAACCCTAAAATGGTCTAAAACAAAGGTATGACACAATGGAGTTGAGGATGATCTATTTCATGGTTTGCTTGAAACAAATTTCAATGAAGATAATGCTTTGTATGTTACGCACGATCATTTGAAGGAATATGGATTTCAAAGAGGGGGAAATTGCTTCACAAGAAGAAGAAAAAAATCAAGCAAAGAAGATCTTAAAAAAAGACAAGACTAGGAAAAGAAAATAAGCCACTTGATGAGCATGTAAATTTTCTTAATTAGTTGTTTAAGTTAATTAAATTTGTTTCAACTACATTAATTTTTGTTGGTTGAGTTAATTATTATTGATTGAGTTTCTTTATTTGTTGTACTAGGATACTTTGTTGTATGCTAGTTTTTGGTTTATGTGATTGCAATGAATGCAGGAGGGCTGCTCGATAACCAACCCACTATTTAAAAAAAACCTGCCAAACAAACTTGACGGTTATTTGCACGAACCATCAAATATTATTAGACAATTATTTGACAGTTATGACATACAATCTTCAAATATGTTAAATATACTTAACGGTTATTAAAGAAACACCATCAAGTAAGGATAACTGTATTTCATGGCCTTATCAGAAGCAATAAATACATGACGATTTTGGTCTAAGAACCATCAAACATGAGAAATAATATTTGATAGTTGCGAACCGTCAAATATTCTACCCAGAGAATACTTGACGCATCTATATTTGATGATTTAGAACTATCAACTATACACAAAAATAATCGTCATATATCAATATTTCTATAGTAGTAATCTTTTAGGACACCACCACATGCTGCTTTATTAGTATTGAGAGAGTCCACACCATCAACCTCTATCCCAGGCTTCCCATTAGTTTTCATTGTCTCCTTTCTTTCAATTGTCGAAGCAATATATTCGTTAATTTTCACTTCAACCAGGCTTTCAGATGTGGTTTCCATGCAGCACAGGATTGTGTTTGCTTTAGCAAGCATAGAACTCAGATTAATCTCAGCCCCGACATGGTCTCTCCAAAGGAGCCAACAGATAATAAAAAATACTCCCATCAATATCCAAATGTTTGTATTTAAATAGTTAATATGTATTAATATGTATTATTATTAATTTGTAAAAAAATTATATCAAGTTCCTTGTATCTATTTTATCAAATTCTCAAATATCACTTTGTCATGTGTCTTATTTTCTTAATATCTTCATTTAATTTAAACTTACATAAAAAAAAATACAAATAGCTAGGTGTGATTGAAAAACTTGACGAGATGGATATAAAGAATTTGATGTTTGATCCTATTAATTTAATTTTTTTTAATATTTATTATAAATAAATAGTTTTTAAAAAAATTGATAAGCAAGCTAAGAAAAGAAATTGAATAAGAATTATGCATAATGATATAAAAATTTAAAAATTATTAAGAAACAAGCAAAGAGAAGCTATACATATTATTATGTCAATTCATATATTATATATATAAATAATATTTAAGATAATAGAAGATAGTTCATTATTGAAATGCCAACAATTAATTCGCTTTGGCCTAAGCCATTCAATTTGTGCAAAACCAGGACGGCATAAAACGGCAACACTCATATCCCATTAATTGTAATCAAACTTTCGAAGGCCTCACATAGGAGTTTTATTTTGAATCATTGTAGCACTGTATATTGGCTGGAAGGCCTTCAGGAGGATGTCCACCTTCTTTCTCATCGCTTTCAAAATACTTTTGTATGTATAGTTTAACTTTTAGGATAATAAAACATATATTTGGTTTTTTATCCAAAAAAAATTTTTCCGTTGGCCTCTACTTCTCCACTTCCATCCTCAAGCAAAATGAAAGGAAAGAGAAAGCGACTCTATCGTCCCTCTACAGTAACCAACAAACCAGAATCAATTCAATAAGTAATCAAATTACTTGCTTTGAAGGATATACATGGTGTTGGAAATTGTACCCTATGAGCCAATCATTGTATTATGAACATTGTTGATTTATGAATTTCTTAATTATGTTATCATATTATTTACATGTTTCCTGTAATGACCATCCTTAGTAACTCATGATCTTATCCTAAATGTTCCTGGTCGGTCATCTATGCGGGAGCATAGATAAAATAAGACCAGTATGACTTTGAAGTTGTATAGAGATATAAATCAAAGTCATAGGCACATGTAAAAGTACAAGGTGTTGGATCGACCCGCTATGAGAGAGCTGCATGGGTTAAGTCATAAGCTTCTCTCATATACAAACCATGTCGCTATGCCCTTTGACCTGAGATCATCATGGATTCCTACATGACAAACGCTCAACTTTGACCTAGTCAAAAGTCACTTTTGACTGAGTGATCATAAAGACTATGTTCGGGCTCAGTGGTTATTCATGCCGAGGAATGTAAATGGTCAAGATGGAATTTGTTCCTCACATTCGTAGAGAGATATTACTGGGCCCCTCGATGAGTGAGTATGAGAAATGTATGGCCATACTGTAATAGAAAGGTAGTTCCATTTCAATAATTAGACTACTCAGGGATCGAGAATGTAACGGTCAGGAATAGGAGGATGACGTTCTCCATGCCTTATCCATGACCAAAATGTCATGTGACAAAAGGGACGTGATATGGTTGTATAAAAGGTTACATCGTTCATCGATCCTCATATGATTTGAGTAATTGTGATGTCTTGCTAGAGATCGCTTACAACTTGTGGGTCAGTATAGTAACTAGCCCACTGCCAACTTCATATGGGCCTACAGGGTCGCACACAAAATAGCCCAACAAGAGTGACAAACCCATATTTTTATATATTTATGCATATCATTTTAGTGGGCTTTTGTCATTATTTTGGGCTTTAATTATATTATCTGTGCATCAATTGAATTATTGAACCTTATAATGAATTAGTGTTTAATAGGGGCATAATTGTCATATTTTTATTATTTCTCCTAAATAATGATTTTTGTGATAAAAGGTATTACATTATTATGATTTTATATTTCAGGAATTTAGGAGAAATCAGAATTTATAAATAACAACAATGGGCCATAAATTCAGAAATTATATAGAAGGACCCAATGGGCCAAACCTTGCGGTTTAGCCCATTAGGTCACCTTTTTAACCAAGCCATGCAGAACCACGAAAGACACACCTTCAGCATTCCTTTCACGCGGCCGCAGAGAGCTTGAGCTCCAGACTCCCATTCCAGAGGCCGTGAAGACCTTCCATATCACCATCCAACACCTTCCATTCACCATCTCACCCCATCGTCGGTACACACCATCTCCGTCATCAACCAGAGATCACGGCGCCGCGAAAGAACAATTCACTCAAGCAAGAAGCTTTCACGCGGTGACTTCAAACCATATTCCACAGACCCTCCACGCGACGGCACATCATCATCCTCCCATCACATCTTCCACCTTCACGCCTTCAACAAGCAGTAGCCTCCACCGTCACACCACACAAGCATAACAGAATTGAAAGGCACCACAAGACGCACAGTCTCATCTTAACCATCTATCATGTGTGGCTGTGAAGGCTTAACGGTGGAGTTGATTTTCATGGCTAGGCGTGGCTAGTTCCTCCAAATCTTCTAATTCAATGGCAAGGGCATGAGCTTAGAATCTCAAAGGGGAGTTTAAGTCATTTTAATTTTCACCCATTAATTATTTTATGATTCCTAGGTCTTAGGATTATTTTATAATTGTTGGGAATGCTTATAATGATTTATTTATGTTTTTGAGAATTATTATAATTAGATTATTGTTTGGCAATTGATATTGTTCTTTAATTAACTTTAATTTTATTTACTTTGATCTGGGTCAGTCATGGTATTGAAATTATTGTGAATATTTTGTGATAATTCAAGGTAGCTTGAATTATTGGATCATTATATCTCTTGCTGGCTTTAATCCTATTTCTATGAATTATTGAGTTATAATTGAGCATTGGATTTTAACATCTTTAATCCTAGTTTATTATTCTGGTGGCAGTTAATAAACTAGGATTTTGGAAAATATTTTGTGACAATTCGAGGTGGCTCGGTTGTTGGATTAAAAGCTTAATTATAATTCTTAATTCATTGTTTAGAACTCCTATATCTGTTGAAGCTATGATTGCCTGCGTTATTGAATTGGAGGATTGATTTCATTATTATTAATCTCTTTCTCTTTCATTCCATTCACTTGTTATCATTCATTAACATTTTCTTTAAATTAAAAATACCAAAAATATTTCATTTAACTTTATTTTCAATTCATTGCATTTAGTTGTTAGTCAATCTAAACAAATCCCATTTTCTACCTTAAGTTGCATTGCATTTAGTTACTTAGGAATTTAATTTTAGTTTTGGCTCCTCAGAGAGAACGACCCGAGGTTGCACTATACGTAATCCTTGGTTTAAATTTTTGAAGTAACCCCAAGGTGACATCAGACGAAAAGGTTGTTTCAAAGAGCTATGATGTCCAGATTCATTGAATCTAAGACATGTCCAGATTTAATGAATAATCTAGGGTGGATGTGTATATATATATTTATATATATATAAAAATTCGAATATATATATTATATATAATATAAGAGATATTTGTAAGATTTAATTTATAAGAATAAATTAAATCTCTATCACTTTTGAATTTGAAATTTAAATTGATATGATATCTCAAATTTGATTTATGAGAATAAATCAAATATAATTCTGTCTTATCTTTATTTTAAATTAAATGAATAGGTAAATTAAATATGTGGGACGTATTTAATGTAAACCATATTTATTTAATTTGTTTCTTATCAAATTATGCAATATATATGATATTGTATTAATTTCAGAATTAATATAAGATTAATTCTGAAATCCAACTAGTCAGAACCCGATAGCATCTTATATATTTGACATTAGGGGCTAGGGTTTTTGACGAGTGACAAGGAGGGTGCAAAAGGTTTGCAGATAAGAAACGGCCAAAATAGAGACAGTGAGGGCGGATCCTCGAGAAAGCCCTAGAGGGACAAGAGGCGCTAGCACGTTGTTCGTAGTTGGAACGCTGTTCGTATGGATACTGGTAGAGGAAGCTGATCTGAGTAGTAGACTTCTCGCGATCGAAAAGAGACCACCAGTGGCGACGAGTAGATATTGAGGTCGCGACCATATAGGCATCCTAAATGTCAGAAGATCGAAAAGAGACTACCAGTCGCGACTAGAAGGTGAGGACATCGCGACTGATAACTTCAGAGACTGCCCGTCGCGAGGAGAAGCTGAGGACGTCGCGACTGACAACTCCAGAGATGACAAGTTTCGACGAGTGGATACTAAGGTCGCGACCATAATTCGAATACCGAAGGTAACACTTCTTACTCCTTGACTTAAACACACTCGGTAGATTCAGGCAGGGAATGAAAAAAATTTTAAAGTTAATTTTCGCTGCGTGTCTTCCAATCCCCTACACATGGGATAAAGGAAAAGTCTATGCTACATATACAATCGAAATCTGCTTGGACTAGATAAGGTATATCAATATATATACATTCTTGCATATCAGTATATATAATGATATATATATACTCATTCAGTCCTTAATATATGATTTATTTAACTAATTTGATTATATTAAGGAACTTAGTTAAGTTAATTAATATGACATATTTTTTTTAAAACACAATAATTTCATCTTTCTTAGGGTAGGAGTTAGTTAATTAAAGGGGAGCAAGAAAGTTAAGAAAGATGAGATTATGGTGTTTTAGAAAAATATCATGACATATTAAGTTAATAGAGATAATTTAGAAAAATATTGATAAATATAAGAAATAGATCTTATATTTAAGACTAAGATCAACTCCTCAATTAGGTCCACTATTAAGGATATACTCCTCTTATCCTATTTATAAGTCACTTCCAGTATGTTACATACAGACTAATGAAAACGTTAAATCTCATTTGTTAAAATGGCAGATATACCCAAGAGGGGAGTGAATTGGTGATATAAGAAAAATTAAAACTTCTTCTGAAATAAAAATAGATAAGTTAAAAATGATTTCACCGAGAGTTGTTTGAAAAAGAAGCAGACACAGAGATTTATCCTAGTTCAGCCTTACCACTTGGACTACGTCCAATTCTCATATAACTCTGAGATTTTCAACTATATCTTTTAAGATTTCACGGGGTCTTGGTGCCTCAGTACATTAACTACGAGAATTCCCTCTGGCTCCCCCTTACAACCCATAAGAATGGAAAATTAATGAATCTCTCACACAGACAAGATATGCTAAGCACTGAAGTACAATAAATTCTCTCAAAAAATTTCTCTGTTCTTGCTAAGTGAAAATAGAATATAACAAAGTATGAATACTGAAGACTCGGGATGAATAAGAATGAACGCGTTGTAATTGCTCTGCGTAGTTAAGTGTCTTTTTTCCAGCATTCAATTCTCCATGTATTTATAACTTCAGCTCCAAAGATATCCGTTAGAGACATTGAGCATTAAGTGAAGAGAAGACAAAGCCGTTGGCAATTGGCAGCAGTAGGTAGTAGCATTTAATGCCATTTTCTGACAGTTAGCCTTTTAGCTACAACCTCTTTATTTTGAATCATGTAACGTAAACATGCTAGGCAAATGTTGTAAGTGTAATAGGCAATTATAAGAAACATATATGAATAATTGCACTATGTTTAAATCCGTTGTATCAAAATCTGATTGTTAAAATCATTTGAAAAACTATCAGCATTTATCTAAGAGCTTATCCATAAGATTATTTATCGAAGAGGATTTTGATAAACCTTGAATGAAATCCTTTGTAAAATAGTTCAGCCTCTTATCGATAAATGGTCTGCTCAAATAGCTTATCGATAAATGACATACAGGATCAGACTAAATTTAAATTCTCTGAATCTAATTTATTGCAGATTTATACGAAGAACTATCTTATCAAATAGTTTATTGATAAATTACTTCAAATAACATCTTGAAACAAGTATGTTGCGAGTGAAATTTTTTCATTCTTATCGAAGAGATCTTGATAAATAGCCTTATCAATAAATTGAATCTTTAAAAGGTTGAAAAACTTTATCTTTATCAAATAGCTTATCGATAAATTAATAAGATCTTCAAACAAAGTATTTATTTAACAAGCATCATTTATCGAAAATTTTATCGATAAACTAATTTATCGAGTAGGACTTCAATAAATTTTCTCCAAAAACATTCTCACAAGTATTCTTATCGATAAGTACTTGGATAAATGCCTTTACAAATTTTACTGAGTCATTTTTAAATTTATCAAAGGCTTTATCAATAAATTACTTTATCGAATAAGTCTTCAAATATCATTTTGAAAATAAAGACTCAGAGTTCTCTTTATTGTCTATTTATCGAGTGTCTTATCGATAAGTGAATTTATCGAATATGTCTTCGATAAATATACTTCAAAAATTAATCTTTTTATAAATTTCTTTTCCATTTATCGAATGACTTATAGAATAGGTGTCTTATCGAAAATCTTATCGATAAATATTTTTTATCAGTCTTAAAATAATTTTTGAAAATATTTGCTCGATTGTCATTATCAAAACTTTGGAGTTTAACATCATTAACTATACTATAAAATTTAATAATTTTTTAACTTTATCTCTATTTAATATACATTACATCCAATAGAAACAAAGTCAATATAAATAAATGATGGGCAAAATTGTATATTCATATGAAAACTTTCTCCCTCTACCCTATAAATATGACCAAAATAAATCTTCTCTATATTGCATAAATAGGACCAAATGAGTATATGAATGAGGGGCTTGGCTTTGGGGGCCACTTCCAATGTTTCTCCGTCCTTGATTGAGGAGGGGAACTTATATTTGTATTTTTTTTTCATGCCTATTAACGTTCAAATTAACAACTTGATTAAGGAGGGGAAACTTGCTATGATATTGAGACTTAAAGGATAAGATTGTACTAAGTTAAAGTTTAGGATACCTAGTATTCTAACGAAAATATTTTAAAGACATAAATGTCATTTAACCCTTTCTAAAATGATGGAATAATGAGATAAAGAAAAGAGAATGAGAAGCGTCGCATGTTTGGTATGAAGGAAAAAAAATATTTAGATATATAAATTAAACAACAGAATGTCATTTAACCCTTCCTTAAATGATAGAATGAGATAAAGAATAAGAGAATGAGAACTGGGTAGTCTATAAAACTATTTTTCATGTTTGGTATGAAAGAAACAATATTTAGATATATAAATTAAACAACTTAAACAAATGCCATAAATACCCATTATTAAAAATTAAAAAGATTAGAAAGAAGACCTAGGATTCCTTCATCGTAGATGAGACATGAGAGAGCAAAATTGCAGATCCAAAACGAGCAAAATTAGAGAGAAGGCTGATGTTGAAGTTTTGGTTTATGATAAAAGAAAAATTAAAACAAAAGGAAGGAAAATAATACAAACGATGTGAATAGAGAAATAAGATAACATGGGGTTGCGTGCTGAGGGTGACACAAATAGGTCCCGCGCCATTGGGCTTTTGGGGATGATGCACAAGCTCCTTTCCTCCATTTGCCCCTTGGCCCACTTGCCCCCTGTCTTGTTTTTGTTTTGTCCATTTTTTTAATTTTAGAAAAAGAAAGTTTATATGAATTATATCCCATGGTACATGCGAGTTGTGTCTTGTTAATTTGCACATTATTTTTTATTATTATTTTATACAATTTTTTTACTAGGTATAGTATCCTCCTATTTGAGACGCTATCGGACACTAAATACAAGCATATCTCCTAATAGAGGTTTAAACATTGGTTCACCAAATTATGAGGGACTAACCTCTTTAGCTAGACACAACTCCCATTGGTATTTTTTTTTTTGTAGTCCAGATGTTATCCCCAATTAATAGCTAGAGACTAATCCTCTCAAAATGTAGAAATTACCAAAATAGGTTTACTTCTCCAATACACACAACCTAAATTTAAACCCAAAATATCATGTTTAAATGATTTAACAATTTATCAATTATATCAAGCTTTGATAGGGTGTGTTTGGATTAGCATTTGGAGAATAGATTCTGGAAAAAATAGATTTTGGAAAATAGATTTTGAGAAGAATAGATTTTGGGAATAGAGATGTTTGGATGATTAGTAGTAGAATCACTTTTTATATTGGTAAATTACCAAAAATGGTATGATTTGATTAAAAGTAAAAGAGAGGAAAGATGATAGAGAAGAAAGAAGAGAGAGAAGAGAGTGTAGAGAAGAAAGAGGAGAGAGAAAAGAGTGTAGAGAGGAGAGAGGAGAGAGGAGAGAGGAGAGAGTGTGTAAAAAAAATAGGGGTATAATAGTAATTGGATAATCCATAACCTAGGTTTCAAACTAAAAACTATTTTCAGTGACTTATTCAAAACCTAGGTTTCAAATCGAGGTTTTGCCCAAAATCAATTCTCAACAAAAATGACTGTTTGTGTAAAAAAATTTCAAACCGCGATTTTAGCCAGAATCAATTCTCAGAATTGATAGCCAAACACACACATAGTCCTTATTGATGATTTTATACAATTTAAACACAATCACACACACATTATGTCAATGCTAGGCTCAAGCTTAAGACTTTATCTAAATATAATGAGTGACGTTGCCACTGAGACAACTTGTCATTGACCCTTAATATTATTTGATCATCTATAGATTAGCTCTTTTTTTATAATATAATGAAGAAAGAAAAGGGCATGAGAAGGGTGAATATTTATTGATGTTGGATGTTTTCAATATATTCATATAATTGACATTTGATTATATTACACTAATTGGTTACAAAAATTAATTTGGATAAAAGTTAGTTTTAGAAACTTTAATCCAAACCAGCCAATAGTGTGATTGGTAGATAATTTAGATGCCTAAAATTATAGTAGTTCTCATAACTCAAAATAATTAAAATTGTACTTATTTATTTGAATCCATAGTTCTAAATCTTTACAAGATACGAGTCATATTCGTATAACAAGGGCCCCACTTGCTCTCTAACCCTACTTTGGAGACATGCTCAGATACCAAAGTATGGTCTCTCTCACACTCTCTAAGCCCTATTAATAAGCAAGACCCCTAGCCCACTTCCTTCTCCCATTTCACCTCTCTCTCTCTCTCTCTTTCTTGGCTTCCCTACTTACCTCTCTCTGCCCATCACCTGTGTGTCTGATAATTCCATTTCCCTTAATATACCCTCCCATACTCCTTCCTTAGCTTTTATAGAGTTTTCAAATTCTCTGTTTCTCTCTGACAACACCCCACTTCCCCTTTGTCCCTCCATCACTTCTTTTCCTAACTCTCCCTATCATCTTCCTCCTCCTCCTCCTCTTCTCCTTCATCTTCCATTTAACAGCATCCACGTCGCATTATTAATATTATTCTATCTAGCAACATTACCAGATATATTGTTATTTCCTCTTCGCTTGTTAACAATGTCTTCCAGAAGATCATCCTCCTCCCGTTCCAGACAATCCGGTGCTTCCTCTGATATCACTGAAGCTCAGATCAACGACCTTGTCTCCAAGTTACAACAACTCATCCCTGAGCTTCGCGCTCCACGACGTCGTTCCGACAAGGTATATAGATATATTCATGTATTTTTCTCTAAGAAACTCTAACCTTTTTGAAACATCGTTTCAGTTCATACGTTCTTATATATCTTGTTTATTTTCTGACCTCACTTCAGATCAGTTTCAAAGCCGCAAGATTAAACATATTATGGTCAAAGTCGTGTAATGTGTGGGAAAACATGTCTAATTTATTATTAATAACAAATGTAAAATTTATATAACAAGACGTATTATATTCATCATGAATAGTGCAACTGATCCCTCAAGCTCCGGGCAATGCGTTAAAAAATCTATATTTATATATGTAGCTGATATTCTTCCTCTCTCTTTTTCTCCATCTCTCTCTCTCAAACATAATACAGCAAGCACACTTCACATGTGTTTGTGTGGCCTTGGTTTTGCTTGGGTGGATAAGTCACGCTCATGTCTCCCTCATTCTCTAGCCACACAAGTTGATCGATGAACCTGTGGATTTCTCTCTCTAGTCTCTACTATGTATTTACCATTATAGATATAAATAAACTATAGCAACATTTAATTGCTTTAATTATTAATATAATAATAACTAGTATTAATTAATGATATTTCTTGGGTATAAATGCAGGTTTCTGCTTCAAAGGTCTTACAGGAGACTTGTAACTACATCAAGAGCTTGCACAGAGAAGTTGATGATCTGAGTGAAAGACTGTCTGAGCTCTTGGCAAACACTGACTCCAACAGTGCTCAAGCAGCCATTATTAGGAGCCTTCTTATGTAATAATCAATGTACTATCTAAGAAATAATTGACACTCCAAATATGATGGGAATCATATTTTATATATATATATCCACGAGGTTATTAAATATTTTATATTAGTGTTGTGATATTTTATGTATTAATGTGACCTTAATTAATTTGTACTTCGTGCTTAGACCACTGTTTAATATAGTATTTATATAATGTATTTAACGTGAGCATGTCCACGTGGCTATATTGACCATATGCAAAGTTATCATCAGTTCTTAGTATATATGTACCTCTTGTTGCATGATGGTGAGATGACCTCCTTCGCTTGTTATTCAATATTTATGCAGAAAATTGTATTTAAACTTTTGTCATGAATATGTCTCAATATATATATAGTAAGCTTTGCTATTTACAAGTCATGATCTCAATAGACTTATATCCCTTAAACTCTATATATGTTCTCATTCGATTTTTAATGTAAAAGTTAGTTAACTTTTTAAGATATATTAAAAAAGTTAAATAAATTAGTTAATTATAACTAATATAAGAACTAGTTGACTAATTTAAATATATTAAGAATTATATTATATGAATTCGTCTTAAAGGTTAAACTTTTATCATAAGTAACTAATTTATTTGATTTTATTAATTTACTAAAAAATTTAACTATCTGTTATATCAAGAACTAGAGGGAGTAATATAAAAAAAGAAGTCTAATTTATATATGCATACAAATTCTAATAAGATACACAAGATATAAATAAATTAATACAGCTTATATGTTAAACTGTGTAGCACATAGGACCCACACAAAAGAATTAAACATAAATAGAAAAGAAATTATAATTTTCAAAATAAAAATGTAGGTCCCACGTTTATAGTACAAAGTTTTTAAAAATGGGTGGCATTATTTATTTATTCTATGTGACTAGTATAATTATATATATAATAATAATAAGAAGAAGAATGACTTGGAGGCTAGCTCCGATCTATGTTTATTTTTTTTTTTTTTGTTACAATCCGATCTATGTTTATGAAATGAATGGTTGGTGTATGAGGGAATGGTGGGGCCCATGTGGGGGGAAGTTGAGGGTTGAAGGGGAGATTGGGTTACATGTGACCATGTTTTTTTCAGTTATTGGTTTGAGCCAACCCGTGATATTGTCGTTGCCAATTCAGGACCACTTCCTTAACTAACTCTTCGGCCACCGCCTTTAGGTACACAGGGTATGTTTGTTATTTTGAAGGAAAAGCATGCGAGTGCTTCAGTGTAAGTTTTGACTTTAATAAATATTAAAGATAAAGGTATTTAAGACTTTGTTGGAGGAGAATATTCTTTGCAACACCACATATATATATATATATATATATATATGTATATTTGGAATATGATAAAATAATAGGGTTAAAGTAGTATAAATTTATTCCAAAAATTTTTACTCAAGAATACTATGTATCAAAGTGTTTTTTGTTAGCAATATTACTCGACTATTATCCAAAGTTAAGTTTAACTGTTAGTTGACTAATATATTGACGTGGCACGTATCATTTACATCATTTTTTATTTTAAGTTAAGGTGTAAATTTGTCCAAGAAGTTTTTATTTAGGAGCGCTAGGTATTCAAAAAAAAATTTGTTCAATGTCACCTTAACCATTGTCTAAATTCAGTTTGAACGTTAATTTAACCAAATATACTAAGCTGATCAGTATAAATGGCATCTATTTCATTTTTTTGCAAGTCATATTTATGAAAAAGAAACAATTAAAAAAATGTATTCACTTCATTATTAGAGTATTACTCTCAATAAAATATACTCTAGTATACTCGTAGTTACTCCCAAAACTAATCCCGTCATTCATATCTTTCAAAAATTTCCGTGAGTCCTACTCATATATTTTATTTTCTATATTTTTTCTACTCTACACTCAGAAAATGTTTCAAAATAAAGTATGGTCTTATGAGAATGATACTCTATTAACGGCAGAGTTTGAAGGAATATATTTTTATATATTTTTCTTATTTATAAATTTGAGTTCAAAAAAAGAAGTAAATGTTATGTGGACTAGTCATCTTAGTATATTTTGTCAAACTAATAGTTAAAATAAACTTGGATAATGGCCAGGGCAAAATTGAACCTAAAAAACTTTAGGATATTCAGAGCTCTTTGAAAACTTATTGGGCAAATTTGCGCTTTAACCTAAAATAAAAAAAGTGATGTGGATGACATGTGTCATGCTATATTAGCATATTGGTCAACTAATAGTCAAACTTAACTTTAGCTAATAGTTAAAGTGATATTGCTACGATTTGAAAACTTGTAGACAACATTACTCTTAAAAAAACTTTTGAATACCCAGCACTCTCTTGATGACAAATTTACACTTTAGCCTAAAATAATATATTAAAAGAATAAGAGTTTGCATGTTACAATAAGTTAATACATAGAAAGAATGACTAGAAAACTTTAGGAAAGCATTCAAAGGAACAACGCTTTGACATCAGTGAGTGCAAAGGTATGAATCATTGACAAAAATTTCTGCCAAGTTATCTTCAATGAATGAGAAGATTGAGCGGGAATATGAAGGAAGGCCGTCTAGATGTGGAAGATAGTTAATATGTGCTTATTTAGAGTTAAGGTGAAATTTATCGTAAAAATTTTTAGTCAAAAATAATATTGTCCTGAAAGGCTTTTTTTTAAATTTAAGATTACTCCGTAAGTGTTAAAATATAGCTATATTTCCTCTTACTATTAAAAATATTAATAGTCATATTATTTTTTAACGGTTAACATTAATTTTTTAATTGAGCGAGGCAACATTACTACGTTTTAAAATATCCGGGAACATTAAACTCAAAAATATTTATAAGGAACATTACTCTTAAATAAAAAATTTTAGGGTAAATTTGTACCTTAACCCTAATATTTATTAAGTACTATAACAAGTCTAATAACCAAAGTCTCCACTATAATTTATGAGGAATATTATACCATCTCCATTTCAAAAATATATTGTATTTTAAAAAGTCTTACATTTTGGTTTGCAAGATATTTATTGGAAATACGTATAGGTCCATCCATGATGGATCAGCCCAAACACATTATAAGCGAGGCATATATAGTAAATAAGTAAAAAATATGGGTTAGTGATATAGGAAGTGTTAATCAACTCCCACTGCACAATGAGATATAGGAAGTGTAGTCAATTTAATAAAGAAGATAGAACTCCCACTTTCATTTTTCGGTGAAGGACATGAGCATTGGAAACCGGGCATGTCTTATCTTTCAACAATGGTAACAGAGCATTTGATTTTCTTGAGACCGGTGTTTATTTCTTTCAATATATGTGCATGAATGATCTGTTTTCTTCTACATGGCTATTGAATATATGACTTGCTTTATGCAAAGTGTTAGGATATGATTCTCTCCTTGGAATGCATAAGTGTTTGCATATGATTCCACTGCGTCATTTTCTTTGAATGCGTCACATCCCGAATTTTTATCAAGTACATGAGAACTGACAATGGCCAAGGTTTAGAAAGAAATAGCAGAATAGTAGATGACATAAATTTTGAGGATAGATCGATCATGGGTCAAAAAGTAATATTTAGAGGTTTTGGGGAAATTTTTTGTAATTTTGAAAAACATGTTTGGAACTCTTAAAAGTTACTAGAAATTAAAATAGAGAAAGTTCTCCTGCTCAGTATGATATGCTTTTCGAAAATAAGGTCAAAATAAATTATTATTGAATTTTTAAGTATTTATTGAAATTTTAGTAATATCAGGACTTTCTGGATATCAGAAATATCCAAAAAAAATAGGGATAAAATAGTTTAAGAATTTTAGAAGATTGTAGAATTAATTTTATTCTTGACAAGTTCAGAGATTAGGTTTAAAAAATATTTAATGTATAATTTTTACAATTAAGGTTTCATCTGGAAATTTAATAACTGTGGGAGTTGTTTTACCATAGAAGATAGTTTACTATAATTTTTGAAATATATGATTAAGATTAACAAGTTCTATAGTAAACTAGACTTTTTCAAAACTCTATAGTCAAGCGTGCTTAAACAAGATAAATCTATAATGGGTGACCTTTTAGGAAATTCCTCTATATATCAGAAAAGGATTATTCTAAAGAGAAAATAAGTGAAAAAGTATGATTGGAGTATTTTAGTAATTGGTTGAGTCTTTTAGAAGACTAAAATTGAGGGGAAAAGTATATTGGTTGAGTCTTTTAGGAGACTAAAATTGAGAAAAAAAATGTTTTTGAATAGGATATTAAGAGAAGCTTCCAATTCTCTCTTTCTCTTACACATGGCGCCATTTTTGACCCTTTCTTATTGGTTGGAAGAAGATAAACATTGAGTCATTTAATGACTCATAATTTAATTAAATCCTTAATTATTTTTAATGCCAAATTAGACCCTTAATTAATTACATAAACATGTGGACCTATAGGGTTTTGGTGTGTGGCATTGTAAATAAATTAAAGATGGATGGCAAAGTGTTAGTAAGAGCATTATAAATAGCCAACCCCCTCACTCTCACTATTGCAATTCGCCAAGTAATGGAGGGAAGGTTTTGCTCTATAATTTCATCAGTTACAAGAGGAAGAAGCCATTTGGGAATGAAACATTCTTACTTTTATATATCAAAGTATGTATTTGAAAGTGAAATGGTCTAGACGATTCAATACTAAAACCCGAAAATTAAAAAAAATTATTTTAGTCCTCAGGTACTATTCTATTAGTAATTTTCAGATTCATAGTCCAACTTTAAGAAAATCTTAACTAATTGTAGAAAACTCATATGGAGGTTATTTAAGTCTATATTTAAAGATCTTTCAATATTCTTTAAGGGGAAAAATATAAACTAGGCTTTGACCCTTCCAATACATACAATTTATCCATGAAATATTACTGTTCATTTGATAAAAACTGTACTTGTCCAAATTCTCTGCCTCTACTTTAAAATTTCATAACTCTTAACTTACACATCCTATTGAGACATATTACCTATGAATATAAAGCTTGGTATGTGTAATACATGATCGCCAATTATTAGGGTTACATTCATTTCAGTTACTTACTCAAATCGTTGTTGCAATCTTGCTGGTCCAGAAACAATGTTTTAACTTTACAAAAACCATTCCTTTCATTAATCTCATAATTCCAGCATACATAAGCTAGTCATTCTTCCTTCTCATACATCTCTTGACATGCCATAAATATCTTAAATAATTATATTACATAAATTGGCATGTCCATACAAAATATACTTGCAAGAAGAATTACTACAAAACAAACTTTGCATATAATTGTTCAATTTCTCTTCTTCAATATCTTGACTCTACTTCATGCATGATTCATCCTCTTCATATTACCTATTATGGTTGGATAAGAAAGGGTGAGATTCGGAGGAATCTCAATAACAAACATTACCATTAATATCTGCAAGATGGATGCAAGTGTATGGCATGTTTTCTTTTCCTAACTCATGCTTTTTAATGACATATTATCATGCTCAATATTTCATACTAATATGTATGGCCATAAAACAACTAGAAACAAATTACCATAAACTCATACATATTTCATATCATCATCCACATCAACAAACACAAGCATACACATCAAACACACACTTAATGTAAGTTCACTACCTTGTAACTTTATGTCTTTCTCTTGCTTGCTCAATCTTTTCAACTCATTTTCTTTGACATCACATGGCCATAAATACATAATCATATCATTCATTTCACTTATTAGAGCATGGAAGCAAGTAGTATTCAAAACTTGCTTTCTTTGACATAAAATTTCACTTTCTTTTCATTGGCTTCTAAAATTAATTCCACATGTTAGTCCCACACAATTCTGCATGTAGAATCCATTTCTAAACTCAAATTTATTAAAATCTAACTCTTTCCTTTTCAACTAGGATAAAACCAAAATATGCAAAGGTTAAGGGGAAGCTGGATTCTTTTCAATTTCATCACAAAACCACTTGATTCTTATTCCTTTTAGCCTTTAAACATTACTCTAATATCAATTTCATCTTCCCCTTCATAGATCAATTTCGTTCTAGTAACATAACTCTAGGTTTTCTAACTTTGAACCATTCAAAATCAAGACTAAGCTGTCTAATAATCAAATTAAGCACTTAAACTATATCCTTACATTGGTTGGCGTCCAAGGTGCCTTCTTCTTCCTCTTTTCACTATGAATAAGTGCAAAAACCTTCCCTCTTTCTATTGGACGAAATGTGTAAATGGGAGGGGAGGGATTTGCTATTTATAAAGGTCAAGATATCTAATTGACCTTAAAGTTGAACAAAATTATATTGCCACTTGGTTTCCTCTTATTGGTCCACATATTTTTAGCCATCATCACCTTATCCTCCTCCTTGCTAAGTGGCTTCTCCTCATTGGTCCACTTGGTGACAAGTTTCTTCTTTTAATTGGTCCACACATGAGCCATTGGTCCATATGTTCTATCATTAATTGCTTAATTAATACCCCTGATGACTTGGCACTCTTAAAAGTTTCAACCAATCATAAAGGTCCACTTCTCCTTCTTGAATGTTCTAACCAATGAAAAGACTCCATATGGCGCAATATGAGGAGGAAAAGAAAATTGGAAAGCTTTTCCAATAAGCTTCCTGTTAGACTCCAATATTTTGATGATGATAATTAATTGAGAAAAGATTCAAAAAGAAACTTAATTTATAAAGAGCATTTATTGATAAGGTAGTTATTCGATAAATTAGAACGAATTTTTGAAGGAAAATCTGATTTCTGAAAAGTATTTATTGTAGACATAATCGATAGAGTTTTTATCGATGAAGACTTTAATAAATCAATAAGAATTCAACTTATGAAAATTCTGAGTCATTGTTCTGGTATTGGAATTATTTGAAGACTTATTCGATAAATAGATTTATCAAAGAAGCCTTCGATAAATTTTATAAAGACTCAATTTTATAAAAAGTACAAAAGGTTTTATAGAAGTATCGATCAATCAAAGTATTTATCGATAAAGATTTTGATCAATAAACTTTGTTTTCTAATTTCAAAGACTTTTTTTTTGAAGGACTATTCGATAAGGGGATTTATTGAATAACTCTTTGATAAATAAGAGAAAAATTCTAAAGTTTTCAAATGCACTAATAAATGATTTTGAATATGTGTTGCCTCTTGTTTCCAATAAGATAGTATATTGATTTGACAAATATATTTATGAAAACTTATGATGAGAAAAAGAAAAGTTTTAGAGGTTTAAAATCTTATCATTAAAATTGTTTTTAAGCTTGTCTAGATCACTGATTTCTGTTTTGATAAATGATCTTAACAGTGATTTGATAAAATCAATTTCTTCAAATTGATCTGAATTAAAACTTATATAAGATTAAAATTTGAGATAGAAAGAAAAGTTGTTTTCTGTTTTAAACTGAAATCACTTAAGCTGTTTCAAATTCAAATCATTGGAGTCTTGAAATTTGATAAATATTTTGATGATGATTTATTGCTTATAATGATGTTGATTTATTTGAATCATCTATGATTTGATAAAACTTGAATTTATAAAGATAAGATTATTTATGAAATATTTTAGTATGCTCTTATCGATAAACTATTCAATCGGAATATTTATCGAAGAGATCTTCGATAAGATCTTTATGTGCTTACATTGAATTATATTGAAGATCTGATTGATAGTCCTCGAATGATTTTGTTGAGCATATGAATTACTTTTCTTTGATTAAATGAATGATATTTGTAGATTTATAGCCTGATCATATTTGCTGAAAAATCTTTATAAGCTCCTGATTTATTACACTGAATATTTTCTTTCACTAGAGCTTATGATCTTGTAGAAGATGATCTCATGATTTTGATCTTAATTGACAAATGATCTCTTGTATCTGCATTTCCAATTATGTTACAATGATATGAAGATCAAGATTGTTTGAAAGTCTGTTTAAAAAAGTTTGAAAGAATGTTCTTCAGTATTTATCGATAAGTTATTCAAAAAGTTCATTTATCCAAGAACACTTTAATAAATGATGTACTGTGAAATATATCAATAAATATGAAAGCATATGTTTTGAAAGAATATTTTTCAAAGAGCTTTTTGATAAGGATGTTTATCAAAGAATTATTTGATAAATCTAGAACTATTTTAATGAAATTCATTAAAGACTTATCGAAGTCCTTTTCGATAAAACTAGTTATCAAAGTAATGCTCGATAACATTTAAAACTGCTTCAATACAATTCCTCTGTAATTTATCGAAGATCTTTTCAATAAGGGAGCTCTTTGATAAATTAAAGAGATTTTCTTAAATCAGACTTTGATAGATTTTGATCTTTAAATCTAAATCATTTAGAAACAATTGCTATATGCTTACAATGTTTATATATTTCTTATATAGCATATTTTAGATCATTTTTAGGCATAAAAGAGATCAACTGAAGAAGATCATAAAAAGTGAAATGCATATGTCAGCAATAACGACTATATTCATCAACGGCTACTTCAACAGATTTATGAAGAACCCAACTATAAAAGAAGAAGAAGCCAAAAAGAGAAAATTGAGGAAGTTGAATAACGTGAGGAGATACAATAGATGCTCAACATGCACTTTGATCATATCCAGTAATTGTATCTCTGTTTCACTTAGTTTCTCTTCTTTGGTTCTAAGCATACCATATTCTTGAGATAGACAAACTTAGATAGTCTGAGCTTAAGTGTTTATCAAAATACCTATGTTTAGAGAGATATGTAAAGATACATTTCATTTTCTGAGTTACTCAAGAGTGGGTCTCTTGAGTGGTTATCACCTTATGGGTTGTAAGGGGGAGTGAGAGCAGATTCTCATGATTAATGTACTGAGGCGCCAAGAGCCGGACTAATCTTGGGAGATAGTGGAATACTTAGAGGAGCTATAGGGACTGGACGTAAGCTAAGTAGATTTGGGCTGAATCAGTATAAATTATCTCTGTGAAATTTTTCTTTATCAACTTCTTCCTTTGGTGATATCATTCTAAACTCTACTGTTAATTTTATTCAAATATTTTTAGAATTTTCAAAAATTTTAAAAATTACCCAATTCACCCCCTCATGGATGATATAACTAGATTTAACACTTCCAGCTATCTAGTAAAAAATATACTTTGTCGAATAATTTTCTCAATACTGGTCCTTTAGAGGGCTCAAATATTTATCACATCACCTTTTTCTTATTCTAATATTGTCTCTCTCTTGAAAATGGCCTTCACATGGTCTCATTTATGGGCCTTTAATGAAAAACAGAGGAAGTCAAATCGGAATTGTCTTCCTTGACCGTACAGTAATTCTTTTATTCAAAAAATGATTTTGTTCTGTGCTTATCTTATGCTCTAAGCTAGAACCCTTTGTTCTGTGCTAAAACTTTTTCTATACTAATGCCAGAACCTTTTACTCTCATACCAAAATGTCACATTCTCACTTTCCTAGCTTCATCTTCTCCAAACCAGTACCCTGGCATGTAGCCCTTCCTTTAGTCCTTAACCTTTCATTTGAGGTTCCACCTTTTTATAGGCCAGAGCCTATACATAGCATAATAATATTTTATTATTATTTTATCCAACATAACTCCACTTAACTCAAGCTTATCTTGAGATAATACCCCTATTTTGAAAACCCCATAACTTTCTTTTTATCCCCGGCTATCCTTATAGAGAGATATATTCCTCTATTCTAACTATTAAATTTATAAGAACAATCCTCTAATTTATTAAAGCAGGGACTAGAATAAATTACTTACCTTATTCCTAAGCTTGTCGAGTCCCTAAGCTCATTGGATTGCTCCTAACTTAGTCAGAACTCCTTCTTTCTCTTCCTTTCTTTCTCTCTTTCTCTCTCTCTCTCTCTTCCTTTCTCTTCTTCTTGCTTGGGTGTGCTTTGGAATGGGAAGGGGAGAGGGGTATTTATAGGTGGAGGAAGTTGGCTTGAATGGTCCAGATCGAATCATGATGAACGACTCAGATCGCTTAGCTTCCTCACCAAGCCTTGTTTACATCACTATGATGACATCATCCTCTATAATAACTCATCAAAAGTGACATCATCAAGGGACACCTCACATGCTTAGGTGGCGCAATGGTGGGTTTCTCGAGACACCTCAACAGCTGACTCAGCGCTTCCAGGCAATTCCAGAGTCTTATCCCAGAATAAACGGCTGAGATCGTGCCACGTGTCCCTAGCTTTTTCTTCTTCCTCTATGCTCATGCCATGTGGTGCCTTATGGGTACCTTTTATGCCACCTCATGGATTCTGGATAAGCCTAGAACTTTATCTGATCAATTTCCCGGTTATCACTTCTACCGGGTAACTCTACTTTATTGAAAACTCACTAAAATATTACTTTAATGCTACGTTAACCCACATAATTCTTGGGCTACGTTTTTGTACTCTTTGAATGTTATCTTGGATCTCTGATCAAGATCAAGTATTCTGATGGCTCAATTCCCAAGAAAAATCCCTTGGCAAATTACCAAAATACCCTCTGTCCCTCTTTATTTACTTTAATGAGTCTAGGGGCATTATTATCTTTTCACACCTTACCAGAGTATTCCCTGGCCCTGGTCAACTATCTAGGTTACTTTTCTTAACTGTCTAACCTTAGTCAAATGACCAAAATACCCTTAACTCATTCTTTAATTATTTTATAACACAGGGGTATTTTTGTCATTTCGCATATTTTCTGCATATTTCTGGACTCTAGTCCCTTTTACCCGATGAACTGATATCATAGGCCAAGCCTCACTTGGAGTCATCATGGGCCTCTATGTGACATCTTCTGGGCTCATTCAGTCCCAGTTTGCTAACTGCTTAATTTCCCAACCGGATATCGGACGTTCACAAATTCCAGTTAAAATTTACTAAAAAGTGAATAACTTTTTCTACAGAACTCCTTTCTGGATTCTATTGGTTCCCTGATCTCTGGCTTCATAGGACACACATTCCTATAATTTTTTACTTATATCTAAGGTCTAGGACATCTGATAAAAAATTCAGATAACTTTCAGACAATCAAATAAATTTCAGCTATATGAAATTCTGATAAAATTCTTATATTAAGCTGATTAACCAGTATCATTTCCTCTATCTACTGATAAAATTTAGGACTGAAATGCTTCCGGGCAGTTCTAAGCCACTTCTGGCTAAACTTTCTATAATTACCTTTTTGTCCCTGGAAACTTTTCCTCTTTTCAATTAAGTCCATTAACTTTTCATAATTACACTTAATGGCCCATAACTTGTGTCTACTTTCACTTTTGCACCATGAAACTTTTAGACTTTCACTTTAGTCCCTTTCTTTTCTAAAATGACCATTATACCCCTAGAAACTTTTACTATTTACACATAAGTCCCTGTACTTTTACTTATTTATAGTTTAGTCCCTAAAACCCTCTGTATGTTTCTGGGACTTTCGCTCAAAGGGGTCTGGTAGCCTATCTATTTCAGGCTACTTTTTGAATCTCTAAACCTGAAAATTAGGAAGTTACATTATACCCTATCCTTATAACATTGTGAGATAGTCTTCAAGGATACAGTAATAGTAAACTGGTCTTAGTCAGCCAATAACTCAGTGGTCTCGTGTTTCTTACCACGATGTGGCTGGACTAAGTGGTATAGCGACCATAAAGCAGTTTCCTTCGCTGACATAGACAGAAGCTAACTAGTCTAAGGTCAAAGAAGTTGACCATACTAGGATCAAGAAAGCTAAGATATAAGAGTTAATTCAAGATAACGCTAGGAGAATAAAACAGAATAGTTCCACGAACCTGAATAACCTAGGAACAACAACCAGATGTTACAGTAATGATAAGAATGAGGTACCAACCTCATCAAAGTTTATCAGCAGAGGATGGGCACAAGGTATAGATGAGCTAGATAGTACGATGCACAAAGACACAAAAGGCTAGTTCAAGGGAATATTCAGAAGCAGAATTCTCCATGTGAAAACCAAAAAGGAACCACAATATGGTCAAGAACAGACTAGAACTAGTAGATAGGTAGAAGCATTTAAGAAGTAGAAGAATATCTAGTTATAGAAGAGAAGTTTACGATGCTTAGAAAGAGAAAAGTAACCACAGTTCAAAGATAAAGAGACTCCCATGTTTAAGAAAGAGTAATGAGCAAGAGCCAGATAAAGAAATTAAGGGTTAAGTTTGTACCCTAGTAAAAGGGTAATATGGCAACCTAAGCTAGAAGAGTAAATATGGTCTTGTAAAGGCTAAAGCAGTAAAATGAAGTAGTTATCTCAGATTCTTGAATGAATGGACATGATCTAGAAGATAATGCGATAGAAGTATAATAAAGGCAAGTTAATCCTTTAGTGCAAAGTTTTCTAAAGATTATGATACAGTATAACAGAATCGTAGTAGAATCAGGAGGATCACAGTTAGATCCTAGTATGGCTAGTAAAGTTTATGTTTCAGGATCATAGAGGATTCTAAAAAGGTTTATGGTTACTCGTAGTAGATCCCAAAGGTCATAGTATACCTAGCCTAAGAAAAGTTACAGAGCCATATGAGTAAGAGTACAATGTCTCTTTGGGAAGTCGATGACCAAGGATGAACCTCTCAAGTTGAGTGACTTATGTGGAAAGAGTAGGAAATAGAGAAAATATAGACACAACAGTTAGTCTAGCTAAATTCCTTAGATATTAGAAATCACATCAGGATTAGAATTAGGATTAAAGTTAAGATAAAAGATTGAAAACAAAACCTAAGATAGTATAGCAATAGGTAAGCACCCAGAGTAATGTACAATCTTAGGAAGTGGGACAGTCAGTTACAAGATGTTTGGGGTTACTCAGGTATTTCTACAGGCTTATGAATGGTAGGGTTATAGCAAGTACCAAGAGGATGGTAGTGTTATAACTCTATCAAAAGAAATGGTATATAGTAAGAACAACAAACAACAGTAAAGATATTGCTTTCAGATCACTCTTCAGATAAGAGTTAGATTTGATACAGATTGCTCTCAGATATAGCATATTTCATATATAGGTTGATCGCAGATAGAGCATATATTTGGATGAGAAGTTAAGATATGGATCCGTAGCATGATAGAAGGTAGTAACAGAAGGCAATTATAGATTACGATTGTAGATGGTTAGGCCATGATTGTACACATCAACAGCCCGTGGTAAGCCACAGTAAAGTAAGAAAGTAGAGAAGGAACTCTTGAGTAAGAGAGGGAATAAGTAAATTCTTGATAGATAATAAAGGCTACTAGATACAAGTTTGAAAATAAATCTATGGGTTGAGTTATAAACATAAAGGGAGTAGCTAACCCTGTAAGGTGTTGATTAATGTCACATCCTAATTTTTTCCTATCGGTATAATACTGATAGAGGAAAGAGATTTGGAAAGGATTGTGATGATGAATAGAGAAGAAAAAAGAATGATTAGATAAAGGTTTAAAGAAGAGGGACTAAACTAAAAAGTCTAAAAGTTCTATGGTACAAAATATAAAGTAGACATAAACTTTGGGCCATTAAGTATAATTATGAAAAGTTGAGGGCCTAAAGTATAATTTTTAAAAGTTCAGGGGGCAAAATGGTAATTATGAAAAGTTGAGCCTGAAAAGACCCAAAAATGCCCAAAAATAGTTTCGTATCAAATTTTCCCAGTAGATAGAGAAAATTAATTTGATCAATTTAACGCAACACAGAATTTTGATTTGAGGTCCCGATTAATTGATACAAATTTTTGAAGATTGAGGAATTAGTACAGTATTTTCTGGACCTCAGAATTGGTTAAAATTTGGTAGTAAATTGTTATAAATAATATAAGAATTTATGAAACTAAAAAAAGTAAAAAAGGAGTCCTGTAGAATTAATTATTGAATTTAAAGTGAAATCAAACATCGATAAAGGGTTTTGAGAAAATATAAGGAATTTTTATCAGGACTTCTGGGTTTCAGAAAATTATGAAACTTTGCAAAGAATTTATTTTATATTATAATTAATTTATAAAAATGTTAGAACCATTAAAATAGGTGTTTAGCATTTATTCCAAGATCACGCTAATTTTAAGGATATCGGTATAAGGGAAGTACATTGGGATTTGTGCCAATTAGCTATTAGACCTAAAAGAGGCTTAAGATTTCATCCTAGGGAAGCCCAATAAGTCCAAAAAGTTATCTTGGAGCCCAAGTCCAATAAAGAATAATTTATAGATTTTTGAAAAAGAAAAAAAGGGATAAAGTAGAATTAGGATTTTGCACATGATGGGTCCCACAAGCTTTACACTTGGCACCAAGAAGAAGAAATGAAGGTTATCCCATGTGCTAAAATGCAATAAAATAATATAATAATTAACCTAATGATGATTAAGGTTAATTAATCCAAAAACTAACCAATCAAATTCAAGATTAAGCTATTGTAATAATTAAGAAAAGTAAGGATATTATAGACCCAAGGTGCCAAAGTTTTGGCTATAAATACCCCCTTGTCTTCATAATTTCGTGCACCTAGAGTACCCTTGGGGAAACTATGCCAAAATGAAGAAAGAACTTAAAATAAGATCAAGGAGAAGCCACCCAAGCAAGTACCTAAGGTAAGCAATCCTTCTTAGTTTATTTATTTGTGTTTTAGAAGGGTAAAACCTAGGTTTTAGTGGTTGAAAATTCTATTAAACCTAGAGTATACTTGCTGTCCAAATCTTAAGTTAAAGGAGGAAGAAGGAGATAAAGGTAGAACTATGTGATTAAGGCTTAGAAAAGTTGGTTTAGATAATTGGTTATTGAATTAAGTTGATATTCTTGACTTTGCCATGAAAGAGACCTTTCGGTCTGCACTGTTCATGATAGAAGAAGAACAAATTTTAATGATCTAATGCTTCCATTGAATTTATATGATGATTTTGTGTAGGATTGGATGGGTTTTGAACCTTGAAAGCATTGTAATTGAAATTGTAATTATTAAAAGTCTTCTCTGTTACTGTTCACACACATAAACAGTGATTGGATTTTCATGATTTTGATACTATCAATGGTTTTAAAATGAAAAGTTGTGCGGGATAAAGTAGAGAAACAAGTATGGGAAGCATTGGAATCAAATGAGAATTTTTGGAAGAATTATGCATATTTTTCAAATCTGTCCAGAACAGTGCATGGGAGCTGAAATTTCATGATTCTAAGCTCATAAATGGATTCAAAAGGTGAAATTGTGTAGGATAAAATCAAAACATTAATTGATTCAAATGCCAAGTCAATTAGTAAAGATTAAGGAAATTTAATGTAGTTAAGTAAGCTCAATGTTCAAGAGAAGTTAAATTGTAATGAATGGATGATTATATGATGTTAGGATTTGATTGTGGACTCAAAAGAGGTATCCACACATCAAGGAAAAGTAAGAAGGAAGAAGCAAAGTTAAAGTGAAAGGAAGTAAAGCAATAGGTAGTAAACTTATCCTAAACTTGTATGTATTGAATATATTCTTGCTTGTGCTATGGCTATATTGAATTGTGTTGCATATGTGTATATGATTGAAGCTCTGTTTTTATGATTACTTTGGCCAATTGTATTTCATATGGTACATTAAAGCATGCACATTACACAATGTTAACACTTTCACAAGCAAGCATAAGTATTTACATTAATACATGCATTGTTTAGTACTATTTTCTACTGAGATTTCCTCAGAAATATCACCCCCTCCATGTAATCCCAATCCCAACAGGTTTATGAATGATGAAAGAGGATGAAGAAGCATGAAGAGGAGTTAGGATTGGTTAATGTAAATGTTATATGATATTATGTGTAGAATTGTTGCAAGTAATGATGCCGTATGACCAGTTTAAGCAACAATGTTTATGATATAATGAAAAATAGTAAATGATGGAATAAATGTATAAAATTTTACAAACATTGATTTAACATGTCAAGCTTCATTTTGAAACTAAGAACGCCTTATTTCGATGTCTGTACAAAGAGAACGAATTTTTCAAAGTCAAGGACCAGAATTTATTTTTAGAATTTTTGACCAAATGAATAGTAATATTTAACGATTAAACTGCATTAATTGACTAAGCATTTGGTCAGAAACTTATTTTTCCCTTAAACTTCAAGATGTTAGCTTCAAGTAAAATTTTGAACCACTTCATTTCAATTTTTTTTAGAATTAATTATAATTTTTCAAAGTTTATCGCCTAATTTGGAATACCATATGAACAGTACTCGCCAAGAGTAAAAATTCCAGATTTAGCTAATGGACTTCAAGGGTCATGTAAGTGGTTCTAAATGCTACCGAATAGTCCCTAAGATGTATAAAAGTAAGGATGTTATAATTAACTTATCCAGAGAAAGTGTTTATAATATTTTTCTTAGATAGCCTCTATTATATATAGAGTGAACTTAGCTTTCTCTTAAACGAAGATAGAGTCCAAGTTTAAATCTGAGTGCTGATATTCAACAGTTTGTAGAAGTATGCCTAAGGAACAAAGGAGAGAACCCCATATGTCTTGAGAATAGACAAGTATGAGCAGATAAATCCTCCAGATGAGGATGAAGAGATTAAAAAGGCCAGAGAGACCCAGAGAATAGGGTCTAAGGTAGAGTAAAGATAGAATAAAGTTCTATGAGAAAGAATATGCTAGGGCTCAGAGTTATATGAAGAGTAACCTAGCCCTAATCTAGCAGCACACTTCAGTTAAGTGTGATCAAGCTAGAGAACTCTAGAGATGGGTAACCCACTAGGAAATACAGTGTTAAGTCACAAGATTAGAAAGATGTTATAGAATAATAATAAAGAGCTTTGCTAGCTAACATTGAAAGAAAACAAAATATCACAAAAAGAAAGAATAGCATAAGCAGATAATAGCATAAGTGTCCAGTAGAAGAAAATAAGGAGTACTAGAATTCCTTGTATCAGTTCCAAACAGAGGAACTATATAGAAAGAAAGAGATAGTTATATGAAAAGTATTTCTTTATATCATTTCCAAGAAGAGGAACTGTGAAGAGGAAAGAAACAGATATATAGATAGATAAGGATAGATAGATAGATAGATGGATAGAAAAGTATTCCAAGTAGCTAGCTGAAACCCTAGAAAATAGCAAAGTTTTAGAGAGTTTGACAGGAAAGAAATGGACGCTACTCACAGGTTTAGTATAGTGATTTGTCGAAAAGTATGAGTAGATAGATAGATGATAGATGGATAAGTAACAAAAAGAATCAGACTTCGACTCTGATTGAGTTAACTAAGGAAAAAAAGGGAGCATAATAGTACGGGAAAGATATAAAGTTTCATAGATGTTGAGAGCAATCCGCCAGATATCAAGATAAAAGATAGATACCTCGAACCTTAGTCATAAAGCAGAAGAGGATATAAAGAGGAGTTATGTCCAAGGTTGTTTTGACTAAGGTAAGAATTAAATTTCGAGGACGAAATTTATTTTAAAGGGGTAAAAATATACATCCTAAATTTTCCCTTTCTGTATAAGACTGATAGAGAAAAAAGGTTATGAAGGGATTGTGATGATAATCAGAAGGAAATATAACGATTAGATAAGGTTTAAGTCAAAGAAAGAGATAAAGTATAAAGTTATAAAGCCAGAGGGACTAAAATGCAAATAGTAAAAGTTTAGGGTCTAAATTGTAAATAGTAAAAGTCTAGGGACTAAATTATAAATAATGGAAAGTTCAAGGACCTAAATAGAATTTTGAGAATTCAGGGACCAAATTGGAATTTTAAATTTGGTTCAAAGGGACTAAAGTACAATTTTGTCAAATTCAGAGGCAAAAGTATAATTATAGAAAGTTTAGCAAGAAAATGCCCAAAATTGCCCGAAAATGTTTCGGCCCCAAATTTTACAGTAAATAGATGATAGAATTTTGGCTAGGAATATCTCTCAGAATTTTGATTTAATGTCCCGATAAATTTATATTAATTTTTATAGTCTAGAAATTGGTACAATATCTTTCGGACCTCAGAATCAGATAAAATTTTGTGGTGAATTCTTATACTTAATATAAGAATTTATGAAATTGAAAGAACTCAAAAAGGGGTTCTGTAGAATTAATTAGAGAATTTAAAGTGAAATTGGACATAGATAAAGGATTTAGAAAAAATGTATAGAATTTTTATTAGGACTTCTGAGTCTCAGAAAATTATGAGACTTTGCAGGATATTCATTTTATAGTAGAATAAATTTATAAAAATATCGCAATCCTTAAAAAAAGTATATAGAATTTATCTAAAAAATCAGGGTGAGTATCCTGTAAAGGGAAGTGCCTTGTGATTTATACTAATTAGTAATTGGACTCATGAGGAGGCCGAAATAGCATCCCATAAAGACCTAAGAAGCCCTAGTTAGTGTCTTGGAGCTCAAGACAAATTTTAGGATATTTTATGAATTTTAAAAAGAAGAAAATCCAAGAAAATCAAGGAAAAGGCAAGGTGGCATGTGAGGTATCCAAGTGGGACTGATAGGCTTGGATTATTGTCATTCGATCCATCAAAATAATGATTGCACTTGATAATGTAGTATAAGGCACAACTCTATCATTCTTCTCAAGGAGCCTTTTTATTGGAATCTTAGCAAATTGGTGGGCAAAGCCATTGAAAATCTAAGTAAAAAGCATGGGTTTTGGGTTTGATCGAACATTAACGCAATAAAATAAGGGTATGGTAAAGTAAATATTTTTATATTTTTGATTAAGAGGAAAATGAGTTGGATTGTGAAAGAAATATGTTAAGAAAGACTCTTAATGATAAAAATATATCTATTATTGCCCTTAATTTGATATAGGAGTTTTGAAATCACTAAGTCTTAAATAAAACCTGAATCAATCGATTGAGTCCAGTGCATTAATAGTTCTTGAACTCCTTTGATCAAAGCTAGTTTAAAAACTTCTTAATGAAATATTGAAAACCACTTAGTGTGTAACTAAATCAAATGATGATAATGCCCTCAAATGGTCATCAATCAACAACCATAGACTTTAAGCAATTGAATTAAACATCAACAATCGTTGATAATAGTCCAACTATCCAGAAATTAAAACTGAAATATATATATTAAAATCAACATTCACATTATCCAATGTCAATTGCAAATATCTAATATGAGAATAATCAATCGACATTCAATCCCTATTTATACAATAAAATCCCTAAATCTATAAATATCAAAACATGAAATAGGTACAGATTGAGATAGAAAACTCACTAATACAGTCCATGAGCTCAAGATATGCGGTCTATCACCAAGAGACTAAAGATATAGCCTCTCATAGCTCCTACTGTGCTACTATCGCTACCCAAAAATGATGCCATGAAGTGTACAAAAAATGGTAATGGAAAGGTCAAGAGAAAGATGGTAGAAATGGATTAATAGGTATAGAAATGTGAAAATATGTGGAAAGATGAAGAAAAATGGAAGATGTGAGTGGAGGTTGTAGAGAGAATGTTAAGAGAGAATGAGCACTGCTTCTTAGATAAATCTAGCAAAAATCCCAGCCTCCCCTCGTCTGACTGCTCCTCCTTCCTTTAATTCCAAAATGACCTAATAAAAAAAACGCAACTTTACTAGTTGTCCCTTTTGGTCGCGACCATATCCATATTTTGGTCGTGACCTATAAACGTAGAAAAATTTTCCAGAAGAAATGAGGTCACGACCTATGGACACTTAGGTCGCAACTAAGGATCACAAAAGTTGGCTTCCTTGATTTGGTCCTCTTTGTTTTGTGATTTCTTTTCTACTCACATTAGTCCTTGGTTCTCCTCCAAAATACCTCCAATTCAAAATCAAAGCTCACTGTAAAAGTCAAACTAATTAAAGAATAACATATATGTAGTTTGGAAGAGTTAATTTACCATTTTACCCTTTAATCAGCATATCGCCATGCACAATCATGTATTACCACAAAAGTACAATTACATGCATAAAATGAATGGTAAAATTGTCACAAAACCCTTAAAATGTCACAAAAACCATATACAATTTGTATCCTATCAATTCCCTCACACTTGAACCTTTGTACTCCTGGACAAAAAATGAATTACACCTAAGCTAACGCTATTAAATCTGAGATAACAATATATTCTATAGTGAAAGCTTAAAACAATTAATTCACCATCTTTTGGGAATGCAAAAATGATAATATGAGTAATGCCAAGTAATTAACTACTAATTGAAATCAACCTTAATTGCACGAGCACAATAGATTCTATATAAGGATGCAAGTGTTTAGCTCTCTATATCCTCTCATTGGTAGGGTTCTTTCACTCAAATTTAAATTGGCAAAAAATCTACCATATATTTGTAATGGCCCTAAATCTTCTCAATTATAGAACAATTATGCAAAGAATCAATAGGTCTTTTAAGGGTGAAATGATAGAGATATAGAGGAAAAGGGAAAGGAATACAATTAAGTGTCTTAATTAAAGATGATGTAAGTCAAATTTCATCTAAATACCCTAAACCATATCCTTCTATTATAGATGAATACTTATTTCTCCTTTATTCTTTTGCTATAGCTTCTTGACAATGCTACAACTCTTTTGTTCTTGTTGTTGTTTTTTAAATCAAAATTGCTTATATACAAAACTTCCACAAGCTCCTTAAGGTTATATGGATTCAAGTAAAAAGATGAACTTGACTTAATTTTAATGCAATTTAGACATAAACAAAAATGGATAACAATGGAATAGCAATGAAGGTCCAATGGGTAACAAATGGATCAAAATTTATGGCTTGTGTTTAGGCCCAAAGGTTTAGAAATGAATACCTCTATCATATTCAATAACATAAATGTGTAAGTAATTTTCAACTCTAAGACAAGTTCTAGAGGATATAAACTAATTGAATAATCACTCAATATAAAAGTTAAGGCTAAGAATCCTTCCAACTAAAGTTTTCATCTAAATTGCTCATACGCTAAAGTCTCAAACAATGATCATTATTCACTAGGCATTAGAGCACTTATCACAACTGAAAACCCTCTTAAATGATGGTTTAAACATTCCAAAGTAATCGCTCAGAATTATGTAATAATCCCAAATTTAACAGTAAAAACTTAAGTATTTCCAATTCAA
This sequence comes from Leucaena leucocephala, assembly GCA_037074615.1. NCBI lineage: Eukaryota > Viridiplantae > Streptophyta > Magnoliopsida > Fabales > Fabaceae > Leucaena > Leucaena leucocephala. Next base: position 15,616,751 of record CM073565.1, on the reverse strand, counting down.
TTTCCAAGATTTTCAACAATTCAAGTGTGACAATGGTTTCTATAAAACTATTTATGCAAAAGGTTAAAAGCAAAAAGGCAATGAATCATTTATAAAAGCACCTTAGTAGCTTAAAAGGAATCCTTCTATACAGCATTACACAAAGCAAAGAGAAGATAAATAGACATTTTCACATTCTAGTCGCGACAAAAAATAGTGCAGGTCACGATTAGATTTCACAGTAAGTGCTTGCTCTGAACTTTCACATTTAGTCAATACCAAACTACATATAGGCCGCGACTCCTTTTCACAGAGAGCCCATAAAGTCTATAATTCTATCCTAGGTCGTGGCCATATAACACATAAGTCACGACTAGTTTCCACAGAGACTACTAATTGATAATTTTCAAAGCCTAAAACATCTTTTACACTAAACCCTCTTTAGCAAACAACATAACAGTTTAAAATAGGGATCCAATTTTTAGCAATTCATCACACATTAAGATCAATACAAAAATATTTTGTGATGAAAGATTGGATTTATGAAAAATTTTTAGGATTCTTTAGCATAGAAACAAGAACATCTCCCTCACACTTAAACTAGACAGTGTCCTCACTGGAAACAAAGTTATACAAACATAATGACAATAGTGAAGCAATGAGAATCAATGCATATATAAAGAAAGAGCAATAACAACAATGATAGGTTCAGTCATCAACATCCTTCTCAATTACAACATCATCCAAATACAAGCAAAGAAAAATTCAAAACAATCAACTTCATAACTACGTATTTCTCTACTCCGTAAAGCCCTTAGTAGCGCGGTCATTCGCATTCACCCCAACAGTCACCCATCATCTTCTCCAGTATCTGTAGCTCTTGCCCCTGAAGATTCACTTGGTCCCTCTTGAAAGAAAGCAAAGGCAAGGATATTACTTTTGAAAAATACCTCTTCAAACCCTGGAGGAAAATCTATATGAAGTGACTAAGCAATCTTAAGAACCAATAGATCAATGAACTACTGTCTTATAAATTCCTGGTTCATAATTATTACCCTATGCTCTTACAACTGTGAAGTAACTTCGACCAACTGATCTGATATGGCTGCAAGCTGCTCAAGCAAACCAGAGTCACCTTCAGTAGCCTCCTTATGAATTTGCACCTCCTCTAAATCCCCCTCGGCTACCTTTTTCCCCTTTTTGCACTCCTTAACTCACCAGCTTTCTTATTAGCCTTTGAAACACTATAACACTTGGTGATTGAAGGGTCAAGAAAAAGGTCATTTTTTAGGGTAGGGTAAAGGGAATTGGAAGACACGCAGTAAAAATTAACTTTAAAATTTTTTCCATTCCCTCCCAGGATCTACCGAATGTGTTTAAGTCAAGTAGAAAGAAGTATTACCTTCGGTATTCGAACTATGGTCCCAACCTCCGAATCCACTCGTCGCGACTTACTCAGCTTCTTGTCATGACGGGTAGTCTCTGGAGTTGTCAGACACGTTGTTCTCAGATTCTAGTTACGACGGGTAGTCTTTGGGGCTGTCATTCGTGACGTCCTCAACTTCTCGTCGCGACTGGCAGTCTCTTCACGGATGCCTATATTGTCGTGACCTGAGCATTTTTGGAGTTATCAGATGTGACGTTCACATCTTCTCTTCGCGGCTGGTCTCTTTTCCATCGCAAGAAGTCGACGACTCAGATCGACTTCCTCTACTGGTATCCATACGAACAGCGTTCCAACCACGAATGACGTGTTAGTGCCTCTTGTCCCTCCAGGGCTTTCTCAAGAATCCGTCTTCACCGTCTCTATTTTAGCAGTTTCTTATGTGCAAACCTTTTGCACCCTCCTTGTTCCCTCTTGTTGAAAACCCTAGCCCCTAATGTCAAATATATAGGATGTTATCGGTGTTCTGACTGAGTTGGATTTTGGAATTAATCTTTTATTAATTCCAAAATTAATACAATATCATATATTACATAATTTGATAAGAAACTAATTAAATAAATATGGTTTATATTAAATTCATCCCACATATTTAATTCACCTATTCATTTAATTTAAAATAAAGATAAGACAGAATTATATTTGATTTATTCTCATAAATCAAATTTGAGATATCATATCAATTTGAATTTCAAATTCAAAAGTGATAGAGATTTAATTTATCCTTATAAATTAAATCTTGCAAATATCTCATATATTATATATAATATATATACGAATTTATATATATAAATATATACATCCACCCTAGATTATTCATTGAATCTGGACATGTCTTAGTTCAATGAATCCGAACATCACAGCTCGTGTTGGGCTATTTTGTGTGCGACCTTATAGGCCCATATGAAGTTGGCAGTGGGCCAGTTACTATACTGACCTACAAGTCGTGAGCGGTCTCTAGCAAGACATCACGACTACGCAAATCATATGAGGATCGATTAACGGTGTAACCTTTCACACAACCATACCACGTCCCTTTTGTCACACGATATTTTGGTCATGGATGACACATAGAGAGCGTCATCCTCCTGTTCCTGATCGTTACTTTCTCGATCCCTGAGTAGTCTGACTATAGAAATGGAACTACCTTTCCATTATAGTATGGCCATACATTTCTCAGACTCACTCATCGAGGGGCCCAGTAATATCTCTCTACGAATGTGAGGGATAAATTCCATCGTGACCATTCATATTCCTCCGCATGAAAAACCACTAAGCCTGAATATAGTCTTTATGATCACTCGGTCAAAAGTGACTTTTGACTAGGTCAAAGCTGAGTATTTGTCATGTAGGAATCCATGATGATCTCAGGTCAAAGGGCATAGTGACATGGTTTGTATATGAGAGAAGCTTATAACTTAACCCATGCAGCTCTCTCATAACGGGTCGGTCCAACACCTTGTACTCTTACATGTACCTATGACTTTGATTTATATCTCTATACATCTTCAAAGTCATACTGGTCTTATTTTATCTCTGCTCCCGCATAGATGACCGACTAGGGATATTTAGGATAAGATCATGAGTTATCTAAGGATGGTCATCACAGTGAACATGCAAATAATATGATAACCTAATTAAGAAGTTTATAAATTAACAATATTCAAAATACAATGATTGGCCCCTAGGGCACAATTTCCAACATAGGGATCGTGTGCTTCTTACATAAATCAGTAATTAGGTGAGGGAAAACAAGGAGAGCTGTTGTAGAATTTACACATTAGTAAATGGAGTTATAAAAATATGGGAAGGTCAATAGGCTATTGAGTCATTAACAAATAAAGTAGGATGGTTATTTCCTCATTAATATCTGAAATGTGAGCCTGAGACATCACATTATAAGTCATAAAGTTGAGCCAAATTCTAGCTTCATCATTCATGACTTTCCTCTCTAAATATCTCTTTTAGCCTCTAAAAGTTCATTCCACTCTATCCCCTCCTAAAATAGCCAACACCATATCCCAAGGGACCTCATCTAAATGAGTCTTTAAATAATGAAATTGACATTCAGAAAGATTAGGCAATTTGTAAAAAGTTTTAATGTCAAAATCATCAATGAAGAACTCCTTATCTCTAAATCTAATACCCAAGGAGTTCTCTAAGGCATAAGTAATATAGAATTCCCTCCCTAAAGTAACATTAGCTTTAGTCCACTTTTTCAGCAATTCCTTAAATCCTTGATCTAAAGCTAACTTATAAAATCAAACACATTAGTTTCTGGAAATTCTTTTTCTTGAACTATGCCTCTGGTGTTGAACATTGCTTCAACAGTCTTTCTGTTTAACTTGGCAGGGGCTCTTGATCGGGATCTTTTGTTTACTTTGGGGTTCTTCGTTTGAGACATCTAAGTACATATATCAAATAATACTAATCAATACAAAGTCATCCCCTATCCTTTAAAAGGAAAATCTGATTTTTATGCAAAATGAGTTCAAAATAATGGTCGAAAGTGTTTAGTTACAACCCAAAGAATCACCTATCGTGACCTTGCACTTCTGTAACTTTTTGTCGTGACAAAAGAAACTCCAAGGTCACGACTAGAACACAAAACTTTTCAAATCATCTAAACTATCAGCAATGTCCATCAAACTTAAACTAGACCTGTAAAGCTTAGCCTAAAACAGATATAAAATCTGAAAAATACTACCCACTACTACAACATCATTTCTAAGTTCCCAAATATCCCTCAAAATAAAAACTAACTAAAACCTAGAATCTATATAAAAGGAATAAGGAAAATAAAATAAAATAAAATAAAAGGGAACAAGGAACTACCTTTAATCTCTGCAGTAAAAGAGTGGGAAGGTCTGAACTTCTATCAGAAAAGAAATAGAAGACTACTATGGCACAGAAATGGGTAAAATAGAACTTGATAGCACGCAGGAGACAAATGTGGCAAAAAGGAAGAGAACAAAAATGCTTCAGGAATAAAGAGAATGGCACTGGAATGAGAGAAGAAAAAGAAACAGAGATATGCATTATAGCAGAGAGGAAACTAAAACTAGAGGGTTACCCATGATGACTAAGGTTGTGGGGTATGTGGGCCAGTGAAGCCTAAAAGGCCTGAGGATCAAAACGCAAAGCTGAATACTTTAATGAGGCCGCATAATAAATGGTTCAGGTTGCGACTGAAATACACAAAGATGTATTGTTACGACTAAAATGTACTCACATCGCGACCAAAATACACAAAAGCTCTATTCTCCACAGAATCATATTAGTTACGACAATATTATATATAGTCACGACCAATGTACAATATCACTCCCTAATGGACTCTAAACTTTCTTCTAATTCTCCCAAATAACCCTAACCATTTCCCATAGCAAACCAACACACAACTCAATACAAATTTCACAATGAAGCTCATAGTTATATTCCAATCATACAGAGCAATACAAAGAAAGAAAAGATAACAGGATAGGTAAGTTAAAATCATGCACATAAGTGTGTGGATGAAAAGATAAAAGCATAAAACAAATAGATAACTAAGGAATTTTATTCAAAACCCTAAGAAACATTAAGCAAAGAAATTAACTACTACTTCTACTGTTCATCCCTTTCAAAACTCATCAAACCATCACATGCAACAAGATATTAGCAATTGATAATAGCATATGAAAAGTAAGATAGAGGAAAGGGGCGACCTGGCCTCATGGAGGTGTTGAGAACTCATAAAATTTTGAGAGATGGTTGTTTGATTGGAAAATCTTCCCTATTGCATTCTCTCTCCATTCTAGCATCCCAAAATCATGCACTTTGACTACATTGTGAAGTCCATCCAAGCTTTCCTTGAATTTTCCCTCTTTAAACTTGAACTTGCCTAACTGTGGTTGGTGTATAGCAGCAACAAACTTGGGTAGTGTTCCCTTCAAATCCTTTGTATATTCTTTGAATCTGCTATTATCCAGCTTGTTTATATTCTTCATTTTTTCATCTACTTCCTCAAATATTGTACCAAGTTAAGGTTGGTCTACAACTGCAACATACTCGAGATCACTCTCTTTTATTCTGATAATTGTCGTTTTAATTATCAAACAAAACTAAGCTAACCAATAGTAAAAAAGAGGCTAACCTAGGTTGATTCACAAGGAGCCTAAATGGATGCTAAGTTCCTAATTAATCTAATGAGCCACAAATTAAGCATATGATTTGTGAGATGAGAAATTGACTAAATTTTGAAAGTAAATCCTATGCTACTATTTATGATTTTATGTGTTTATGATGATGAAATGAATCAATGACAAGTGTGTTCCCCTGAAGATTTCTTACCTTCATTATCGACAAAATATCAAGAGTTAACCAGTTGAATTAGAATAGGTTAGCTAACAACTCGCTAGCTAAATCTCAATCAAAGCTACAACTCGCAGACATTGAATAGAGAATATGAATCATTCAACTCAGAGATAGAAGAATATGAATTAACAGATACAACTGAACTCTGTTATAGATTCACTTCAATTAATCACAGCTATGTTCAACTCGATCAAAGATGAGAATCAATCAAAGGTCAATTATGCAGAAATAAGAAATCCAACTCAGTTCCCTACTTCTTTGTCATCTACTAACTCTAAAAGCATAAGTAATTACAGAATTAACTACATCAACTCGATACAATCAATTCTAAATTAAAAATACAATGACACTCCCTCTTTTAGCTCAAGGATTCTAGTTCAGCATTATCTCCAAGAGAGCACAGCAACTTAGCCTTGCATTGCCATCTGAACTCTAGCAGCAACAGAAAGTACAACAGTGGTCATGTGGAAATGGAAGGAGAAGACGAAGATGAACTGCAGAACCTTTCTCTGGTTCTATTGATTAGAACAAAAAAAGTTGCAGAGGAGAAAATGAGGATAAAAGGCGTGAGAAAGAGATAGAGATGTAGAGATGAATGATGCGTCTGGTGTCCAAGTGTATCAATGTCTCCTCTGGTCTGTATGCTGTATGATATATTTATGCTATGTGGAATCAGTGATCAGATGCGTAAATCAATCTCCTCCTTTGCCCACTTACTTCTGTTAGCACATGCCAAATCTGTTACAGTCCATGCTCTTTACCAGCTGTCAGCTCACTTATTCATTTAGCCATGTGATTTCTGTTCAGATTGAGTGTGCTGGGTGTGAATCAGTGCCAGATGTGTGAACAGTATGCTGTGTGTGAACAGTGCTCCTCCATGTGCCAACACATGCATAAATTCCTTTTGTCTAGTAGTTATTCTCCCTTAATCTATTCTGTTAGTGTATTGGCCTGTGATGGAAAATTAGAATAAATAGATTATTTGTCCAATTAAGCACTAAAATCACATCATTAAATTTCTAACTATTCCTACTTTATATTATTAATTAATTGCTCATCATATTGGTAAATGGGGGCAAAATCAATAATAAAATTCTCTTTAAACACTCTAAAAATCAAAACAAATATGAGTTTATCAACTCCCTCACACTTAGCTTTTGCACTTTGAGCAAAATTATGGATCAAAACTGAAATTGAAACACTCATGTTCAGCAAAATTGGCAAAATAGATTCAGTATAAACACCTGTATTCATCAGTCTTTCCCTTCAATTAGCAACAATCCAAACTAATATCATATCAATCAAAGAATCTAACTCATGCAATTAAATCATAGTAAGCAACTAGGTTGAGATTTTCTCATAAAGTATAATGTTTCACTCCCTCTCTTATCAAGGTAATTTCACTCAATCATCCAGCTTAGGCTTCCCATAGGCTTGTAACCATCCTACATCTCCACCACTAAATGCCATAAGGGTTATGAATCAAAAGGTCTTTATTAGGTTATAATATTGGAAAGGCTATAGGATGAAATGGAAATGCATGTCAATGATTAATGAAATACTGTACTTGTCCTTACTTCTTCAAGCTATTTTAATTTTAATCACAGTTCCAATTGTGCAGCTGCAGAAAATAGCGAGTCACAAACTAATTCTTTCATACAAGTTAAATAGCACTTTTTGCATCTGGTCTTTCTTTTCTTTTTCTTTTCTTTGTATTTTTTTCATTGTTTTTACTATTAACCCAGATAATCGTACACTGACGTTCAGACATTCAGCAAGTGTTTTAACTTAACAATCATTCACAATTAAAGACTTATGCAGCAGCAACTATCTTGCATAGTATTCATTAATCAAGGATGGAATTTTTAAAGAAAATAAAGGTCTCAAAGTGGTAAAGCAAAGGATTTAATATTGATGTGGGCTCTATTTGGTCAAGAGGGTTTTGAAAGGAACACCCTTATCATTTTCACAATTCCATGGAGCTAATGTGGTTTTGAATCAATGATTGAGACAAGTTTTACAAAGTTATCAAACTAGATAGTGTCACATAATGTAAAGGAGTATATGTTGAAGGCTAAAAAATTCTTACATCTGGCTTACTCACCTTAATCAGCTCACATGACCAGGTTGCATGAATATTTAACAAAATACATAAGACTAATCATTCATGATGCACAATTTTTAGTAGTGAATCAATGAAACAAGCAACTAATACTTCATCAAGCTTGCCAATATTCAAAAGTATATGTTTAAAGTTCAATTTTAAATCAATGATAGTAAATTCCAAGGACCAAGAGCTAATTAGAATGAAATAAAAGGATTTTTTAGCAGAGGATCAATGTTAGTCGCGACAAAATAGACATCCAGTCATGATTGTTTTACACAAAGAAGGAATTTTCAGAAAACAGGGAATATTGGTCGTGATAGAAATGGACATTGGTCTCGACTAAAAATTACAGAGGGTACACCTGTTAAACACATATGTTCTCATCGCGACTAAAATTCACAGAGAGTTACAGTCACGACAAAGTTAAGCATAGACCATGACTAATCATCAAAGATAGGTAAATATCAGAAAATATGAACTTTTGGTAGAGACAAAAATAGGTATAGGTCGCGACTAGTTTTCATAGAGAAGAAATTTGACAATTTACACACATTAGTCGCCACAAAAAAAAAACATAAGGTCGCGACCAAAAGACAAAATCACAGCAATTATCTAATTTTTATTCACCCATCTTACTTAATCAAATTCATCCTCCCCCGCATTTAATTTCTACATTGTCCTCAATATGAAGGAGTAATGAAAAACATGCAAAGTAGCAGTAATAATGACAACACTAAACCAGAATCTTTGATTTATTAATGGAAGTATTTATCTACCCTACTGACTTGGTCTCCTCCCCCACACTAAATTAACAAATATAGCTCAAGTATATAATAAAACTGATTAAAGCAAACTATTGTAAGTGGGGAAACTAGGAAGGAGACAACCTAAATGTTATGGGGGTTTAAAATTCTCTTTGAACAGCTTCCATAGATGGCCCTTCATCTTGAATTGTCTTTGATGCTTTAAATTCTTTGCAAGTTGCTCAAGCTCAATCTCTGGAAGCTGAATAATAGATAGGCTCAACTCCTTAGGCTCTACTCCAGATGCATTGCTCTATGATTTCTGCACCAATTCAGCATCATATCTAGCAACAATTCTTTTTAAAGTTCCAGTAGTGTAATTCTGTTGATGTTGAATAACATCCTTTAATTCCTACAGCCCTAAGATGTCTAAAGATTCCAAGTTGAAGCTCCTCTAAATAGGGTTAGAATAATGATACTATAACTATTAAATTGAAATTTCCTTAACACATAAATTCTAACTTCTTGTCTCTCAAAATTTGTTGTAATATCCTTGCCCTTCAATTCTGTTATATTTACCAAAAACTTTCCTGGATATTGTGCATCACTTGAAATAGTGTGGTTAGTTCCAAAGGAAGAAATAGTAGATGGAGATGAAGAAAAATACCTATAGTAGGAAGCCAGCCATCAATGTTAGAATTAATGCATAGCATCACCATTAAATGAAGAAAAAGAAGATAAATCAGTGGAGGAGTAGGAAATAGAATGTTCTTCAACTTCATCATCATTATCAAGCTCACAAATAACATCACACTTATTTTCAAGTAATGCATCAATCATATTAAGTCCTATGAGAGAATAATCCTAATGTGGGTGTCTATACATGTTAAACTGAATTATGTGCCCACCAAATTCCATTTTAATAATTCCCTCTTTCATGCAAATTATAGTGTTAGTTGTCTTCAAGAATGGCCTTCCTAGAATAAGAGTACTATCATCAAGAGATTCATTTTTCATATCAAAAACATAAAAGTCAACAAGAAAAATAAGGTCCTTAACTTGAACTAGATTGTCTTCTAAGATTCCCTTAGGATTTATAATACTCTTATCAGCCAATTGAGCTAACACTTTAGTTTGCTTAATCAAATTCATTTTTAGAGCATGATAAACTGAACTAGGCATCATATTAATAGAAGCACCTAAATCTAATAATGCTCTATAAATAATTATCTTACCAATTGTACAGGGAATAGAAAATGCACCTAAATCTTTACACTTCACTGAAAATTGAGCTTTGAAAAGTGCAAAAGCTTTAGGTCCCACTTGCACCAGTTCATTAGGTTTGTCTCTTTTCCTGTGGTTGCAACTCTCCTTCAAACATTTTGCATATTCTGGTACTCTCTGCACCCTCTCTATTATAGGCATATTTACTTCAATCTTGCTGAAAAATCAATGATTTCTTTGTTCTGCTCCTTTAAGACTTCCTTGCTGCTCATGAGTTCCTTTAAAATAAGTAAATCCTTCAGGTCCACTTCTTTCTTAGCTAAATCAGAATGAGTTTCTTCCTACTTGAGCTCTGAACTTATTGCTGATGGTGTTGCTTCAGTTGTATCCTCACTAGGATTTCTTGACTTAGTATCAATAGTCTCTAGTAGCTCAATTTTATTGCTATTTAGCTATCTATAACCCTTAGAATCTTGTGCAGAATTGATTTGACTTTCTGTATCCTCTTTCTTCTCAAGGAGTTGTGCTTCCTTCTTATCTTCAGGCTTCTCAATGATATTCTTCATTAGACTGCTAGAATCAGTATCTTTCTCACCTTCCTCTTTATTTCCAGCATTAGTAACTTGTTCCCCAACTTGCTCTTCACTTTACAGACTTATAGCATTCAAAGTTTTAGGGTTAACAACTGTATTTGAAAGTAGATCTCCATTACCCCTTGCGTGAACATCACTTACTGAATTAGCTAGTTCTGATATATAGTTATTCATGTTTGATGTGTTAGTTTCCCACAGTTCAATTCTATTCTCCAAAGTAGCAAATTTAGAATTGGTCATTGCTAAGTTGCTCTCACTGTAGACCTCAAGTCCTTGAAGTTAGTGCTGAAGTTTGCATTGATGGAATTTATATTTAAATTCATCACATTAATGCTCTTGAGTATCTCAGATATTCCAGCATCCTTTGTAGCAGCAGGTACTTCTATAGCTCTAGAGGATTCAGCCACTTGCTTGTTATTGGTGAACTTGTTCTGCCCAAAATTCCTGTCTCCACCTCCATCCATCCATCTGAAGTTAGGATGATCTCTCTATCCTTCATTATATGTGTTAGAATATGGATTCCTTTATGGATATTGGTTAGGTCTGCCTTGATCGATATCTGAGACATCCTCATATTATGTAAGACAATTAGCACTGGTATGCATTGAAGAAGAGCAAAGCTAACGGCTAGGAGCAACTAGAGCTTAAGAGTATGGGCTTTGAACATGTGAATTGCTCAATTGAGCAACTAGATTGTTGATCTGAGCATTCATAGCAGTAACTTGAGAAGATAGGCTATTGTAATCTTGAGAAGACGACCTGGCAGAAACCTTATGAAATTGTCTAACATCATAACCTCCATACTACTGGTCATTATTTGCTATCTTCTCAATCAAGTTCCATGCTTCATCAGGTGTTAGATCATCAATAGAAGCCCCAGCAACTGCATCTAAATTCTTTCTGCATGCCATTTGTAATCCTGAGTGAAAGTACTACACCAAATATTCAATTGGAATTTGATGGTATGGACATCTAGCTAGCAATTCTTGAAATCTTCCCCATAACTCATGAAAAGACTCTTGAGCATACTGTTTTACAGCAAAAATCTCCTTCCTTAATGTAATAGTCTTGAATGTAGGGAAGTATCTCTCTAGGAAAGTATTCCTCAAGTTGTTCCAGGAATCTAGAGCTTGAGGTGCATGATATGGCAGCATATAAAACCATTCTTTTGCTTTTCCTTCCAATGTAAAATGGAATACTTGCCTTTTCATAGCATCCATATTAGCACCTACAGGCTTCATAGATGAATAAACCCGCTGCATAGTTTTTAAATGCTTGAAGGGATCCTCACCTGCCAATCCATAAAACTTTGGTAAGTTACTTAACAAGGACCTTTCAACTCAAAATTAATATCTAAGGAAGGACAAGTGTAAAAAGGATCATAGTTTTCATTAAAAGAAGTGAGATCTCTTATGCTCCTACATGGCCTTCTGTTGTTCATATTATTCTCTGCATTTTGCTCATGTTGATTATTCTGATTATGAGTATGAGCTTCACCAATATTAACATGTTCCATGACAAAATGATTATCTATAATATCACCAGATGCAAGTTCAGTATCAGATTCACCAGAAGAACTAGGCTCAATAGGAGATGCAACACTAGCTTGATTTAAGGTTTTAGTCCTCTTGATTTGCCTAAGTGTTGTATTGATTTCTCTATCCAAAGGAAAGAACTCAGAGCTTCTGGTCATGCAAATCACGCTTAACAGTTATGCAGGATATAAGTATATCAGTAATGTAGCAATTTTAGCAATTATGATGAAGTAATTGCAGTTCAAAAAGCTATGGTTATGATGCCGAATTATTTTAGTCGTGACTAAAATTCACAGAAAACTTCAATCGCGATAAATATGAACCATAAGTCGCGATTGTTAGACACAGAGAGTAAAATTTTGAAATCAGGATTTTTTGTCGAGACCAAATGTCACTTTGGTTGCGACTAAAAATCACAGAGAGCAAATGCTTGAAGTTAGAAATTTCTGGTTGTAACCAAAATGCACTCCGGTTGTGACCAAAAACCACAGAGAGTTTTAGTCGTGACTAAGTGTCAATTTGGTTGTGACTAAAAATCATAGAGATGAAAATTGATGAAAAATATTTTTTTGGTTGCAACCAAAAAGCAGTATGGTCGTGACTAAAAGTTGCAGAGTAAATCTGAGTTGAAAACTAATTTTAGGTTGCGACCAAATATGTATATAGTCGCGACAAGAAATCACAGAGCACTTTAGTCGCCACTTAAAAGCCAAATGGTCACGACATAACAAACACAAAACATAAAATTCATAGAAAAACTAAAACAAGTACCTACTTTTTATGTTTTAGAAGCCTAGGAGATTGCTTAGGAAACCTTAACAAGTAAGGCTCCCCAGCAATAGCGCCATTTTGATAACTGTCATTTTAATTATCAAACAAAACTAAGCTAACCAATAGTCAAATGGAGGCTAACCTAAGTCGAATCAGAAGGAGCCTAAATGGATGCTAAGTTCCTAATTAATCTAATGAGCCACAAATTAACAAATTAAGCATATGATTTGTGAGATGAGAAATTGACTAAATTTTGAAAGTAAATCCTATACTACTGTTTATGATTTTATGTGTTTATGATGATGAAATGAATGAATGATAAGTGTGTTCCCTTGAAGATTTCCTTACCTTCATTATCGACAGAATATCAAGAGTTAATCAGTTAAATTAGAATAGGTTAGCTAACAACTCGCTGGCTAAATCTTAATCAAAGTTATAACTCGCAGATATTGAATAGAGAATATGAATCATTCAACTCAGAGATAGAAGAATATGAATTAACAGATACAACTGAACTTTGTTATAAATTCACTTCAATTAATCATAACTATGTTCAACTCGATCAAAGATGAGAATCAATCAAAGGTCAATTATGCAGAAATAAGAAATCCCACTCGGTTCCCTACTTCTTTGTCATCTACTAACTTTAATTGCATCAGTAGTTACAGAATTAACTACATCAACTCGATATAATCAATTGTGAATTAAAAACATAATGACACTCCCTGTTTCAGCTCAAGGATTCTGGTTCAGCATTATCTCCAAGAGAGTATAGCAGCTTAGCCTTGTATTGCCATCTGAACTCCAACAGCAACAGAAAGCACAGCAGTAGTCATGTGGAAATGGAAGGAGAAGATGAAGATGAACTGTAGAACCTTTCTCTGGTTCTATTGACTAGAACAGAGGAAATTACAAAGGAGAAAATGAAGATGGAATGGCATGAGAAAGAGATGGAGATGCAGAGATGAATAATGTGTCTGGTGTCCAAGTATGTCAATGTCTCCTTCGGTATGTATGTTGCATGATATATTTATATTGTGTGGAATCAGTGATCAGATGCGTAAATCAATCACCTCTTTTGCCCACTTGCTTCTGTTAGCACATGCCAAATCTGTTACAGCCCATGCTCTTCACCAGCTGTCAGCCCACTTATTCACTTAGCCATGTGATTTCTGTTCAGATGGAGTGTGCTGGGTGTGAATCAGTGCCAGATGTGTGAACAGTATGCTGTGTGTGAACAGTGCTCCTCCATGTGCCAACACATGCATAAATTCCTCTTGTCCATCTTTTATTCTCCCTTAACCCATTCTGTTAGTGTATTGGCATGTGATGGAAAATTAGAATAAACAGATTATTTGTTCAATTAAGCACTAAAATCACATCATTAAATTTCTAACTATTCCAATTTTATATTATTAATTAATTGCTCATCATATTGGTAAATAGGGGCAAAATCAATAATAAAATTCTCTTTAAACACTCTAAAAATCAATACAAATATGAGTTTATCACATACCTGCACCATTATTAGAGATCAAAGCATTTAAAAATCTTAAGGTATGAGATGTAATTTTAGAGTACGAGTGAGAAAATTAGAGTTAGGATATGTTGGTCCTTTAACCTAAACACTAGACTATGGAATCAAAAAAATTTGAAGTTCACTTGTTGTATTTGACATGACAAGTCGCGACCTCTTTGTCTTGCCTTCAACTTCTCGTCGTGACTCCAATTCACAAAAAGCGTCTCTAGAGTTTTTGGTCTCGACCAAACAATCATCTAGTCATAACTCCTTTTCACAGAGAGTTTTCCCCCAGCAAGTTGATATCTAGTTGCGACATAAAGATCTACACGTTATGATTTGGGATCACATAAACTCAACCCTTCTTCATTTGTTCCACTTCTAGCTTCCATAATGTCTTGTATCCCTATAAAGTCACTCAACAATTCCTTTGCAAAAGCATTATTACTTACAAATGACAAAATTGAATCAAAATTTGATGAGAACAAGAAATCTTGAGAAACCAAAAGCATGCTATTTACATGTAATCCATTAAAACATGTTGCATTACTTTCACAAGAATAAGAAAAATAATAAATAGAAGAAAGAGATGCAAAATAATCATCATAAGAACTCAAAGATGAATTTGAATCAACATGCTCCCGAGATGCTTCATGGGAATTTTGGGAATTATGCAGCATAGAATTATACCTATCATGTAAACTCAATTCATGCCCATCCCTAGTCTCTTTAACAGCATAATCAATAGCATTCAATCCAGCAAAAAGAAAATTATTAAAAGGATATTTTATTGCTTCATTCATATTGAAAGTTACTACATGTTCTCAAACTTCCATTATAATGAAACTATGGTTCATACTAATAATTGTCTTAGAAGTTTGGAGGAAAGGTCTGCCTAGGATTAAAGTTATCTTATTCAGTAGCTCATTGGACATGTCCAGAACATAAAAATCAATTGGGAACACCAAATCCTTGACCTGCCCTAGAATATCCTCAAGAATTCCTTTAGGATACCTAATTAATCTATCAGCTAATTGGAGCACCACACTTGTGTCTCTAAGATTATTAATACCTAAGGCTAAGTATACCGACCAAGATATTACATTAATGGAAGCCCTTAGATCTAATAACATTTTCTTAATATGAATCTTTCCTATTGTGCATGGGATAGTGTAAGATCTTGGGTCTTGGCACTTAACCTGTAATTTAGCCTTAAAAAGTGATGACACATTAGCACTCACCTGAATTCTCTCAAGAGGCCTAAACTTCTTCTTATCAGTATATAATTCTTTTAAAAATTTACCATACTTAGGATTTCTCTTGAGGAATTCAACCATAGGTATATTTATTTCGAGTTTTTTGAAAAGAGTATATAAGCATCTTTTATAAATTCATGATCAATATTTTTCTTTCTAGCAAAGTAAGCTTTAGGAAAAGGGAGATCCTTTATACTTACCTCCTTACCTAAAGGCATAGAAGCTCCTTACGTGCTTGACTCCACCTTCTCCTCAGTTTTCTTCCTTTTGTATGATGGACTTTGTATTATATCTTCCTCTTCTTGCATCTCTTGTATTTCCTCTTATGCTTGTGAGTTATCCTCTTGGATTACCTTCTTAATCATAAGCTGCTGTTCTTTAACACTATCTAATTTCCCAATCTTCATCTGTTACAATGATGCATTTTCAACTTCAAAATCTTCCATATTATCCTTTGGTGCATCATCTTCCTTAAAATGAACTTTTCTCCCACGTCTGAGTGATATAGCATTCAAACCCTTCATATTAATACAGTATCCGAAGGTATGTTACCACTGCTCTTTGCTTGGATATCACTCATAACATTAGAGACTTGAGTTAAATGACTTGTAATATCCGTATTCTTAAAATTTAACTCCTCAAGTTTCCTGTACACATCTGCATTATCCTTCTACATACTTTGAAGTATTGAAGCTATGGAGGTGAATTGACCATCATTCTCTTTGAGCTTGTTATCTATATTGGTTATTCTACCGTCCATGTTGTTTATTTATGCAGCCATACTCTTCAATAATTGAGAAGTCTCATCTGGTCTTGATGTTGCTAAAGCATTAGGTTGAATAGGAACTATAGACCTTGCATTATTTTAGTAGTTGCTTGAAGAAGCACCATTTCCTTGAAATTAGTTTGGCCTATTTTCCTCACTCCCCAACCTAAAATTTGGGTGGTCTCTCCAACCAAGATTATATGTGTATGAGTATGGATCTCTTTTCTGGTATTAATTATCTTTCCCTTAATATATTGCTGCTACTTCTTCATACTGTCTATCACATGTACTTATAACATGCATCATTGAACCACATGACTTATATCCTGTAACTAGTACTTGTGAGGTTCCCACTGCATGAACTTGCTTTGTAGAATGTAGCTCTCTTTCAAGTAAATTCATTCTCTTTTCCATTCAGTTTCCTAAAGCTACTATTTCTGTTAAAATCTCCTTTGAATTACCTAAAGATGATATGGGCATTTTCCTTAGATCCTCAGTCTTATGGTCTTCATTAGCCATTTTCTAGAATAACTCCCAACTTGCTTGTAGAATTTTATCTCTCAGATCTATTTACTACTACATTCAAGGATACCTTGTTGTGAGGAAGTAGACCATTAAAGAAAATGTCTACTAAATCAGCCTTCGTAATATTGTGATGCGGACATCAAACTAACAAATTGATAAATCTCGTCCAATATTCATGTAATGACTCTCTATCCTATTATAAAATGTTTGTAATCTCCTTCTTCATCCGAGTTATCTTAGAGGTTGATAAGAACTGTTCTAGAAATGTTGACTATATAAGAGTTGAGAAATGAGTTGGCAGGTTGTATAATCACTCCTTAGCCTTCCCTTCTATAGTGAAATGGAAACACTTCCTTAAGACATCATCCAATGTAATCATTAGAGGCTTCATCAAAGAGCAGATCATATACATGGTTTGTAAGTGCCGATGTGGACATTCTCCTATAAAACCATAAAATTTAGGTAAGGCTATAATCAAAGCTTCATTAATTTTAAAATTAGCCTCTTTAGTGTAAAAACCACAAGGATCATAATTCACATGAGAATGATTTATTTCCCTCACACTTCTATTATCTTCTACATTAATTGGTATTTCATTTTCTCCCTGCCTATTATGTTAATTATGCCCATTAGGATTAATCTCAGCCATATTAGAAATTTCTAATAGAATCTCTAAATTAAGTCCAATTTCATATCTAAGTTCCTTCTTCTCTAATATCTCTTCTTAGTTTCCTAAGTTTCCTCTCAATTTCAAGATCGAAATGTACTAATAGTTCAGTTCTTCTATGCATGCAACACAGAAACAATCAGGAATAACCAAGAAAGCAATCAAAATTAGACACAGAAGTTTCACAGTAGAAAAATTCAAACTGGTTGTAACAGAAGGATGTTTAGATCGCGACTCCTGAACATAGAGAGCGCAAAGTTCATGAAAATGGATTTCAGTCAGAGACTAATAATGCCAATAGTTGCGATAAAATTTCACATAAAACAAATCTTTCAAACTAGTCATGACAAATAGTTATAAAAGTCACGACTGACTTTCATAGAGACCAATCAAGAATTATTGCCTCTTCACCTTGATCAGACCCCTGCCTGAACTATTGCCTCTTTCTCTTGCTATTGGCTTCACAACTTGAGCTACCTCCCAGAGTGCTCTTAGCCAATGGTTCTCTATCTGAATATCATAACTTATCGTCCCATAACTGAGACTATCTATCATCCTCAATCATATCATTTCTGTTCTCTAGGGTACTCTACCCTAGGTTACTACTTCTTCGTGATGGAATCCCTCTGCCTAGGGAACATCAGCCCATCACATCTCTAACCTTAGGCCATGTCCTAAGCTCATTCCTGGACCAACCTCATGCTAGCTATCTCATTCTAGCTCTTAGGTCTTCTATTCAGCCCAGCTGAATAAGACCTTTACATTGTAGATCTACTCCTAGGTATCACATGGAGGATCTACCTCATTCTAACTAGCTCATCAATCTTTTATCATCTATTTATCTGCTTATGCTTATGGACAACTTACTGGACTTGTGAGTAGTGTCCATTTCTTTCATATCTTACCCCATCTTGACATAATTCCGGGGTCTACCTTATCTCACTTTCTCATTTAAGAGCTTTACCTCCACTGGGCTTTTCTAAACCTTTATGTACTCTAGGGAAATAACCTTTCTAAATCAGAGCATCACTGAGCCAGAACCTTCTGTTCTGTGCTAGAATCTTATGCTCAGAACCAGAATCCTTTTTGGTTGATGCCAGAACCTATTGCTCTGATACCAAAATGAAACATCCTTCCCTAGACTCCTCAGAGTACACTTGCGGAAGCAATATTAGCTTAATTATATCTTAACTTAAGCCCAGAAATTCAAAATTTCACTCTTAAGTTCCTTATTCTGGACTGGCCTGCCAAATTTCGTGGCCAAACTCCTTTGTTTACTAGGTCAATCTGAGGTCAAAACACTGCTACCTCAGGACCTGCGAATTTCCCCTTAATTTACCATACATAAATTGAATATGCCAAACAACACTTATCATTGAATAACATAATGTCATACAGCATGGCATACACAACAAGACATATACATAATCTTGCTATCTCTATTACATCTCTTTCTGCCTAAACTCCGGCAGCATAACCGCTACGCTTTATCTGTACAAAGAACTGAACTGTACTGATTCGGTAATCCCCTCATGAGAACTACCATTCTACGTAGTACCCAGGAAAGACTAGATGAACCGGCTAGGTCCACTCACTTCTAGCCTCCTTAGACAGCACTACGTACACAGTACATATCATATACTGATGTTCAGTCTTTACTTCGGCAGCATAACGGCGTCTCTCAAAATTCTTAGAATTCAGTTCAACATAACCTCCCTGTAATGGGTTATGGATGGGGATGAGATTCGGGGGAATCTCAGTAGCAACAATCATAACAATATATGTAATGCAGTGTGATAGTGCTTGCTTGTGATTGTGTACAGATAAGTATGCTGCGTGCTTCCATACTCAATAACATATGATCATAGCATTGCAGTAGAGCTTCAAGCATAACATATAAGACAACAATCCAACCAAACAATAGCACAACAAATCACAAAGCCATTACATAAAAGTTAGGATTAGTTACTACCTCAAAAGCTTAGCAGAGCTCTACTATCTCTATTCTGCTTCCAGCTCCGCCAGAACTTCCTTTCTTTCTTTCTTCCTCTCACTTTCTCTCTCTAGCACCTCCTCCTCTCTCTAAAAGGCTCAAAATCGTGGGATGCATGAAATGGGAGGCGGAGGGGGTATTTATAGCTTTAATGGATGGCATTCTTGTAATTTTGAAGCCATCTGAACATGTGGTCCTGGTTTTTCCTGGATTTTCCTATTTTTCTTTATTCCTTTAATTTTTACTGCATCATGCATGACATCATCCAGGACACCTCACCGGGACACCTCAGCGCCACATTTATCACATGTCTGAAATCCTGGACACCTCAGCAGCTGACTCAGCATGCTGACTCACCGGTCCAGTCTCTTGCCTCGTAAAGCGTGTCCTCAGCTTTATCTGCTTTCTCCAGACTAATGCCATGTGGCGCCTGGAAGAGACCTTGCACGCTTCCCAATGCTATCCAGATAAGTCCCAGACTTATCTGATCACCTCCTCGGTTTTCGTGCCAACCGAGTAACTTTACTTTACTGAAAAGTCATTAAATCATTATTTTAATGCCACTTTTCCCCCTGAATCACTGGGCCTGCGTTTTTGGGCCTGGGAATATCATCTTGGGTCTCTGATCCATCACAAGTACTCTGATGGTACGATTCCCAAGAAACACCCCTTGGCAAATTACCAAAATGCCCTTAGTCTCTCTTTCTTTACTTTATTAGGTCTAGGGGCATTATTGTCTTTTCCCATCTTACCAGAGTATTCTTTGACCCTGGTCAACTATCCAGATAACTTCCCTGACTGTCTAACCTTAGGCAAATGACCAAAATACCCTTTACTCATTCTTCAGCTGTTCTATAACATAGGGGCATTTTCGTCATTTCGCACCTTTTTCCCGGACACCGGCCCCTTTTATCACTGGACTGATCTAATGGGCCTGGGCCTTCCCTGGTGTCACTAAAGGCCTTAGAAACTCTATACGGCCCCCTGGCCACAGTCCGATCATCCCTATCGGAACTGCTTTTCCTTTACCGATTATAACTGTAAATTCCCATCTTCCGGAATTTTTACAGAAAAATCGGGACCTCAAATCAAAATTTTGTGACTCCTTATTCAACCCGGAATCCGTTTCTCTATCTCCCGGTATTTTCAGATATTTTATCCGGACCGGGCTGTTTTGGCCTGAAAAAGCACTCACGCGCACACTTTTCCAAAATGACCATTTTACCCCTGGTCACATTTCTAATTCTTTCATACACATAGAGACCTCATATGCACATTTCACAGTTCAGTGAAATGATCAGCATAATTTTCTCTATTTTCTGGCAAAATATGGTACTCATCGGCTACCAGCCCAATCTTTCCCATAATTACGATTTTGCCCCTGCATTCTCTTTCTGGCCTCGTTGCTCATCTTCTCATCCCTCATCTTAAGGTCTAGAAATTCTCTTTCAATAACTCATCCCTTAAACTCTTCGGGAGTCATCGTTAATTGAAAGGCTCGACAACCCGCCCATATCAGGTTATCTTACACAGGAGCCAGCCCATATCAAGCTACCTGCAGAATTCCTAGGCTTGAGACTTAGGACATTTCTCACATTCCTCGTCTTGGACCTAGATGAACTGTCCCGATCTCCTAGACCAAAAATCGGGATGTTACACCCATCGTCCAACTGCTCCTCCTTCCTTTAATTCCAGAATGACCTAATCAAAAATGCGCAACTTCACTAATTATCCCTTTTGGTTGGGACCAGATTCATATTTTGGTCGTTAATTGTAAATGTATAAATACTTCTCAGAAGAAATGAGGTCACGACTTGTGGACATTTAGGTCACGACTAAAGATCACAGAAGTTGGCTTCCTTGATTGTTCCTCTTTGTCTTGTGATTTCTTTTCTACACACATTATCTAAAATACCTGCAATTCAAAATCAAAACTTACTATAAAAGTCCAACTAATTAAAGAACAATATATATGCAGTTTGGAAGAGTTAATTTACCATTTTACCCTTTAATCAGCACATGGCCATGCACAATCATGTATTACCATAAAATCACAATTACAGGCATAAAATGAATGGTAAAATTGTCACAAAATCCTTAAAATATCACATAAACCATACATAATTTGTATCCTATTAGGGACCCATACCTCTTGCCATGTTCTTCATTTTATTAAAATAATATAAGAATTAAGTTAATGATGATTAAGAATAACTAATCCAAAAAGCAACGAATGAAATTCAAGATTAAGGGCTTGTAATATAGGAACTTGAGGGGTAAAATGGTCCCTAAGCCCTTAAAATTTTACTATAAATACCCCCTTCCTCCTTCATAATTTCTTGTACCTAGAGGACCCTTGGGAAAATCATGCTAAAATGAAGAGAGAACTCAAAATAAGATCAAGGAGAAGCCACCCAAGCAAGTACCTAAGGTAAGCAATCCTTCCTAGTTTATTTATAAGTGTTTTAAAAGGAAAAAATCTAGGTTTTAATGGTTAGAAGTTGGTTTTCCTTGGACTATGATTGCTTCCCAAAAATGTACAATATTGAAGGAAGAGTTAAATGAAGTTAGAAGTATGTAAATGACACTTAGGTAAGTTAGTTTGGATGATTAGTTATTGAATTTAATTGATATTCTTAACTTTAACATTAAAGTGGCCATTCGGCCAACCACTATATAGGACCAAGGAATTGTAATTTCAATGATCTAATGCTTCCATTGGATTTAGATGATGATTTTGTATATGATTAGAACCTTGGAAGCATTGAAATTGGAAAAGGGAAATTTTGAAACCCTTTCTGTTACTGTTTATCTGCATGAACAGTGATGAGAATTTAATAATTTTGATGATTTCGAGAGTTTTAAAATGAAAAGTTGTGTGGGATTAAGTAGAGAAACAATTAGTGGAATCATTAGAATCAAAATGAGAATTTTTTAAAGAAAATGCATTCTTTTTCAATTCTATCCAGATTTCATGAAGGAGCTAGAATTTCATAATTCTAAACTTATAAATAGATTTAAAAGGCAAAATTGTGTAGGGTAAAATCAAGACATCAATTAATTTAAATGCCAAGCCAATTAATAAAAATTAGGAAAAGTTATCCTAATTAGTAATCAAGTTCAATACTCTTGAATATTAGTTGAATTGGAGTATGATAGATAAATGATTCTATAATTTTTAGGCTTTGATTGTGTGCTCAAAGAAGGAAGCCACATATCAAGAAGAAGTTACAAAGGAAAAGCAAGGAATAGAGGTAGTGAACTTACCTACTTATATGCTTATGTTACTTGGATGATTTATGTTATATTTGCTTACTTTGATTATGTGAAGCATGTATGATTAAGTGATACTCTTTTTCTTTTTGTACTATGGCCATATGTTATAATTAAGGGACATGGAAGCATGTAAGTTATCATTATGTAAGCATGATCATTAAGTGCACACATATTAACATCAAGCATGTAGTTGCATACATTATATGGTATCCATTTGCTACTGAGATTTTCCTCAAAATCTCACCCCTCCATGTCACAACCCTTCCAGCAGGGTATTCATGTGAAGAAGAAGAGAATGATGAATGAATAAGTGATAGGAAATAGTTGCATAATTGAAATGTATATGTATGTAAATTAGTGACTAAAAATTCTATTTATGAATAATGTCTAGATTTAAGCAGTAATCTTTATGATATAATTAAAAATAGTTAATGATTGAATAAATATACGATAAACTACCAGTAGTTATTTAGCATGTCAACCTTCATTTTGACACCAAGAGTGCCTTATTTCAATGTTGGTACAAGGAGAAAGAAATTTTCAAATTTAGGGACTAGAAACTGTTTTCCAGAATTTTTGACCAATTGAATAGCAATCTTTGTCGATTTAACTATACTAATTGGCTTAGCATTTGATCTGAGAATTATTTTTTCATTAAAATTAATTATGTTAGCTTCAAGTAGCCTTTTGAACCACTTCATTTTGATTTTTCTAAAATTAATTCTGATTTTTTGAAGTTCATCGCCAAATCTGGAAATTCCAAATGAATAGTACCCGTGAACTTGGAAATTCCAAATTTTGTAATTGAACTTCAATAGATGTTTAAGTTGTTCTAAATGCTATTTAATGGTTCCTAAGACGTACAAAAGTAAAGTGTTACATACCCTACCCCATCCTCGTGCTTGAGGGACTCCAACTTATTTTAACATCCTAATTTTTACCTTAGAGTATGCATTTTGAAGCGTATTTGATTAGCAGAGGCATTGCTTACGCCCAAAATTAAAAATGTGCAATTTGGTCCTCAGGTATTGTTCACTGTTCATTTTCTAGATTTGATAGTCCAATTTTAATAAATCATAATTAATTCTAAAAAAATCATATAGAGGTGCTCCAAATTTATACTTGAAGCACTTTCAATTTTCTTTA
Source organism: Leucaena leucocephala (assembly GCA_037074615.1). Taxonomy (NCBI): domain Eukaryota; kingdom Viridiplantae; phylum Streptophyta; class Magnoliopsida; order Fabales; family Fabaceae; genus Leucaena; species Leucaena leucocephala. The sequence goes on along the minus strand of CM073565.1, from coordinate 15,592,851 downwards.
AGGAAAAATATAAATCTATAGTTTTACTGGACCAATCAATACATATAACCAATTTATGGAATTTTCTCAATTTTAGAAATTCATATCTCCTAGCTTATATAACCAATTGAGGTACACTACCCATACTTTTAAGGATTAGGATGTGTACTACATGCCCACCAAATTTTGTTGCCAGATTTATCATTTACTAGGTCAAACTGGAGCTAGAAATTGTTGCTCTAAGACCTACATTTTTACCATTGCCACTTTCTTTCATAATTCTCATTAATTATTCTAACATGCATAAACCATCCTCTTAACTTCCCATATATTCATATACATAATGTAAACATGTTATAATTGTTCCATACAATTCCAATACATAAAATGATACATTACATAGCATTTACATAAATGAGAAAATCCTATAACTCATGCTAGAACGTGTAATTATCTATTTCTCTTCTTCCATTCATTGGCTCATCTTCATGCATTCATCTTCTATCATACTTGACCTATATTTGTTGGTTAAGGGAGGGTGATATTTTGGGGAATCTCAGTAATAAAAATTACCATATTTATGTCAAGATGGATGCTAATGCATGATATGTCATTTTACTTAAACTTACTTTAGTTAGTGACGTGTCATCATGCTTTATGCTTTGTATAAAATACATGGCCACAGAAAGCATGTTAAAAGCATCATTTTCAACAACATTTATCATGTCACAACATCATTCACTTAACTCAAATATGTCAACATATAAGCATACCACATCAACCACATAAAGGGATAAGTCCACTACCTTATACCACATGCTTTTCCTTTGTTCTTAAACTTACTCCCTTTACCTTCAACTAATCAATGGTTGCTTGCTCAACCTTTTTAACTCATTTTCTTTAACATCTCATGGCTCTAAACACAATTATATTGTGTATACCACTCATTAGAATCATGAACTCAAGTAATGTTCAAGACTATCTTTTCTTGAACTCTTAACTCTTTACTTTAACTTTAGGGATTTCTATCAATCTTTCTAAAAATTATTCCCATAGGTCAATTAACAAGACTAGATTGTCACCTTCCAGACCATCAAAATATTGATTGCACTAAATAATGTAGTATATAGCACAACCTTATCGTTCTTCTTCAGGAGCCTTTTTATTGGAAACCTAGCATATTGGTTAACAAAAACATTGAAGACTTGAGTAAAATATGGGGTTTTAGTTTGATAAAACTCTGGTGTAATAAAAGTAAAGATGTAGTGAAAATAGATATTTTTGGTGTTTTGAATAAATGAAGAAATGCTTTGGATTGTGGAAAAATATGATAAATAGGTCATTAGTGATGAAAACTTAGCTACCTTTGCTCTTAATTAGATATAGGAGTTTTGAAATCATGAAATCTAGATAAAAATCTCAATTGATCGATTAAGTCTAATACATTAATTAGTTGAAAACCACTTTGATCAAAGTTAAGTTTAAAACTTCTTAATGCACTATTAAGAACCACTTAGTGTGTAAATTAAGATAGATGATACAGTTGCCCTCAAATGGCTATCAATCATCCAAGCAATCAATTAACTACCAATAATCGTTGATAATCAACCAACTAACCAAAAATCAAAACTAAAATATATATATAAATCAACAATTATAACATCCAAGTCAAATACAAGAGTCTAAACTCAAGAATACCAATTGGTACTCAAGTCTCATACAAATAATAGAAATTCTTAAATCTAGAAAATCCAAAATATGAGTAAGCACATATTAGGCTAAAATAACTCCCTATTATGTCCATTGAGCTCAAGCTTCATCCTCCATCACCAAGAGACAAAGAAAACTAGCCTCTTATAGCTTCAATCATGTCACGATTACTCCAAGGAGTTGCTGCCATGAGAAATGCCAAAAAATTTGATGGAAAGGTAGAGAAGAATGTGGTGGAAGTGATTTAATGAGTGCAAAAATGGGAAAAATAATGGAAAAAGGTGTAAAAGTGTAATATTTGAGTGAGAGTTGATGGGAGAAGTTGAGAGAAAATGATGAGCCTCCTCTTATTCAAATCTGACAATCAGAGCTTCTCATTTTCATGGTTGTTGCTTACTTTTACCCCTATCTGTTAAGTGACCTAATTCAAAATGCGTAGTTTCACTTAAAGTGACTTTTTGTCACAACCAGAGGGAAGATTTTGGTCATGACCAATGAACACAGAAAGTCTCCTAATAGTTCTTAGGTCTTGACCAATGAACACTCAGGTTGTGACTAAAGAACACAGTGGCTAGCTCTTCTCATTTTGGTCCTCTTGATCTCGTGACTTCTTTCCTACTCCATTTTGAGTCTTTAAATCTCCTCCAAATTCCTATAACCAAAGGCAAAGCTCTTTGTAAAAACTAAACAATTCAAAGATCAAGGCATTTACAGTTTGGATGAGATAATTGACCCTTTTACCCCTAAATAAACATAATACCATGTATAAATCAAACATCATCATAAAAGTATAATTGCATGCACAAAATAAGAGTAAAAGTGCCACAAAAACCCTGGAAAATACTAAAGAAACTATGTAAAGTTTGGGTCTTATCAATTCCACCACTTGAACCTTTGTACTCCTGGACAAAGAATTGAATTAATCTTAATAAAGCAGTGCAAAATCGAAAACACCAGCATACTCAATAATGATCCTTTGAACCAATCAATCAATCATATTTTTGGAAAAACAAAAGTAATAACAAGAACAATGCCAAGTAACTATTACACACTGTAATCAACTCTAAATGCATGTACATAATAGATTCTATGAAGGGATACAAGTGTTTAGCTCACTAATATCTCCTCATTCTGGTTCTTTTCACTCAAATTCAAGTGGCAAACACCCTACCTTAGGCTTGTAATAGCTCTAAAATCTTCTCTACTAAATAGCATTCATGTGACAAATCAAGAGGACTTTCAGTGTTGTAATGATAAAAAAGTCAGATGAAATAGAAATGTAGTGTAATAGAGTGTCATAGTTAAAGATGATGCAAGTCAATTTTCATCTAGAAAATCTCAATTCTTAAACTTCTATCAACAAGAAATACTTAATTCAAATTTATTCTCTTGCTATAGCTTATTGGCATTCCTATAATTTTATTTAACCTCTTTTTCTTTGTTCTCTTTGTTTTCTTTTTTTCAAGCAAGGGTAGACGCAATACTTCCCACAAATTCCATGAAGGTTATATAGTCTTAAATAAAAGGATGATATTGACTTAATTGATAATGAAACGTAGACACTCAAAAAAAAATGGATGAACAATGAATGAAATAAAAGAAATGAAGGCTCAATGGGGTGAACAATGGATTAATGTTTATGGCTTGTTAGGTCAAAGGGTGTAGAAATGAATACCTCTATCATATTCAACATCATAAATGTGAATGTAATTTTTACTTAGATCTAAAACAAGTTATAGAGAATGCAAACCACATGAATAATCACTCAATTTAGGAATTAAGGCTCGAGAATAACCTTCTAACAAGGGTTTGTATTTAAATTGCTCATACACCAAAGTCTCAAATAATATTTACTATTCATAAGGCATTATGACACTTATCACAAAAGAGAACCCTATAAGATGATGATCTAAAGTATCAAAGAAATCGCTCAAGAACATGTATAGATCCTGGGACTGCCTGGACAGGCTTATTCTTGAGCTTTGAAACCCAAAATTTGGGATGTTACAATGGTTATCTCCAGTTTGGCGACTAGTATCGCATCCTAAACCTTTACCTCCACCCCATCCTCTACCTTTAAGACACGTAGAGGCATTGTGGGGTGGGTCAAATATTGTAATAATATTTTTCTATGGGTTATTATTCTTTCCTTAGGTGGCTTCTCCTCCCTATAATAGTTAGAGTATATGAGTAGCTAACAAGAATTATAGTAGAAAAAAACCCTAGGTAAATCACAACTGAAACTAATTTTTGAGTCCCATGACATGGAACCGATGATAGAAGCCTCTTGCCTATATTTTGTGCTAGCCAGGTACACAAGTACAAACAAGAATATACTCTCACCTGCTCCAATGACTTATATGACCCAAATGCAAATAGGCTTTTATACCAACTTGTCATGACCCAAAATCTAAGTCATGAACAATGCATAGACTAAGCCAAAATAACCTGCTTAGCCAGTCAGCTTGAATTAAATACACATTCACACAACACAATAATGAAAATAATTAAATAAACTATCTTCTAATTTCCATACAATGATCACTATTTGTATACATCAAGCTACCAACTAAAAAAATAACATCAATAAAATATTATTAAAATGTATCTCAGCAAAGGTTCAACCTAAATTTATATATTGTCACAACACTATAACATTAGTACCTACATAGTAGTCACAACACCAATAGACACTACATCAACTTTATTGTAGCTTGTCCTACCTAACGTGTGTTCATGAAGTTTATGTCAAAGCGCTTTATCTAGTTGCAAGCTAATCTATAAAATAATATGGAAAGAATGAGTGAGTTTACCACTGGCTTAATGAAGCACAAATAACCAAGTTCACGGAAAGGAAGCAAAGGCGCATGGAGTTTTTGAAAACATAATTTCAAGAGAGAAAATTTGATATAAACAAAATCAAACCATAACAATAAGCCAATTGTTCAAAGTATTCAATTACAATGATATGTTCACTTATACCTCTCATATCCTTTGGTTGGGAATAAATGTCCTACCTATAAGACAATATACTATGTATATCACATATGTATAAGAGTGGGGAATAATCATCCTGATAAAATTATATATATACACCAGATATCTACTTGCATACAATAGGGAGGAATAGTTGTCTCAGATCTATTTCAGATTAAAGTGCAATTTTTCCCTAGAAGTTTCTCAGGAGCACTAGTTATCTGGAAGGTATTTTTTTGGAGACATGTTGCCCTAAAAGTGTTCAAAATGTAGCAATGTCACCCTGCTACTAACAGATATTAAGTTTGACCATTTTCTTTTATTAGAACTGCACATGGCACTTCATGTTCCAAGCATGGCCACCTCAGCATCCTTATCCTTCCACTATCATTATTTGTTACTTCCTCTACTTAACCCCATTCTTACTCTTCTAAAATATCCCCAAACCCATAACCCTTCATCAGAGCTAGATTTATTCAAGGTAATAGTCATCTTCAACACCTCTTTCCTCCGATGATAGCTATCTACAGCAAGCCTCCGTACATCTTTAACATGTCTTGTTCCACTATTTCTTCATAACAGATTCTCACTGCACGTCGACTTATTTATCGTCTTGCCACCTATCACACATAATTCCCATTAGAGGTGAGTGTTGATTCCATTTTCATCGCCATTTGCAAGCTACTATTTTCTTTGTTTGGATTATGGTGATAGTGCTTCTTCCATAATAATACTTGGATTTGCCCTCTTTCATCTATGAAGCTTGGGTATTTGATTTTTCTTTCTTTCTTTATTATTGATCTTGTGTTGCTTAATTAATATATATTGTTTAATTTCATTTTTTGCTACTCTTCAGTAGCTCCTTATTAACTGGAATTAATATGAATATGAAGGCATGGGTTTGGGACATTAGAGATTTAGGTGTAAGTCATTAGATTCATTATGGAAGAGCGAACATTATGGTGGGCAGGGCCTTCGATGGGAGAAGATAAGGAATGGGGAAGCGAATATTGAAACTTGAAAGATGGAAGAGCCGACGCTACCATTATTCCTTCTTTATCGACATTCTTCATCTATGTTCCTTCATCCATCTCAAGGCTAGAAATCTCCTTTATCATTATTTTTTCCTTTTTAATCATGCATATCTTGATTTAAATTTAATGATTCAGATTTTGATTGGATTTTATTATTTGTATACTTGCATATCATTGAGGTTCCAAAAGCAAGCAAACCTTAATAATGGAGTTTGAGTGATGAAGATAGGGTGGGAACAATTTTTTCCAACTGAAACAAGGGGTGATTTGGGTATTTTGTGTTTTTATTATTTGTAGTTTATCATATGGTTGCCAACTAGGATTTAAATTAAGTAAGTTGGTGTATTATGATTAGTTACCAATTTTATCTTCCAACTCAGCAAACCACATCACCATAAATTGGTCAAAAATGATATTTGATAGTCAAACTTAACATATGTTAACACTAGGGTGACATTGTTACTTTTGTTAACACTAGTTTATGATAGTGCTCCTAAATGAAAACTTTTAGGGTAAAATTGCACTTTAACCCCATCTTTTTTGCTAGGTTAGAGGACTTTTTACAATAGTTATATTTAAAAAATGCCAAAAAAAGTAAAATTATAGCAACTTATTTACAAAAATGACATATCCTTTTTTTCACATCGGTTTTCTTTTTAACCGTCATAAACTAGCGTAGTAAAAGTGATTTTTCTTGTAAAGGCCATATTATTTTGAAAATAGACTTGACTCTCTAAGTATCCCCAGTGGAGTCACTAAATCGTTATGCTCTAAATCTAGTTCAAGAAAATAAATGGGAGTCGCCACCAAAATTTTAAAAGGATTTTGGAAAACTTCTTTTTTAACAAAGAAAACAAAGAAAGTGGTCTATGAAAACCAAATTAGGGTTGAGGATTTGATTATGTGTGGGGGAAAACCCTATCGTGATAACAGTTTCACTTTCACTTTTCACAACCATTATGGTCCCCTACGCATGCCCCACCACCACACACCACGACAAATTGATTTTCTAGCATTTTCCTCATTTTCAGTGTGACCACTCACGTCTTTGTCATTGCCATCATTTTTGTCATTGTTCTTCATCATTCTTGTGTTGTTTTCTCGTAAGTCATCGTTTTCCTTCATCTTTTGCTAACTTTTCTTGCTATTCATTTGTTTGTTGTTTTTAAAAGGTAATAGATCATATGAGCTATGTCCATTGAATTCAAGACTTGATTTTTGTAGTGTTTAGATTATTACATTAGTTCCTATTTGTATATGGTGTTTGCGAATTTTGAGAAATAATATATTGTGAGTAGAACTTGATCTTTCGTAATATATTTTTGAAATTGGTTTGTTGCTTGCTACTATTGTTGGTTTATTTACTTATATTGTTATTTTGGATTGTTTATATTTAAGGGGAAACTCTCCCTATTTTTGTATAAAATATAAAAAGCAGTTCTTTTAATTTGACAACTATGCTAAATGATGATGTAGAATAATGGATTGTAATTGAATGAAAGCTAGGATAACTACCATGGAATGAGTATGAGGTTGAAAGGTTTATTGAATTTGTTGAGAGGAATGCGCATAAGAAAAGGGATGGGTTGTATTTCTACTCTTGTATCAACTCTCTAAATAGTAACCAATTATGTATTTCTGATATAAGAGAGCATCTTATCTTTGATGTCATAAATTTAAGGTATACAAATTGGATCTGGCATGGTGAAATTAGAAGAACTTCTTTATGTGGAAATGAGGAAGTTGTGAACGCTAACTTTAGGGATAGAATTCAGATATGTTTCATGATATCAGTGTTGAGTCATTTCCAAAGTTCTCTCCAAAATGTGAAAGTTTGCTAAGTGAAACTGAGATGCCATTATACTTGGGGAGTAAAGATGTGTACACAAGGTTAAAATTTGTGTTACGATTGATGAACTTGAAATCAAGAAATGGTTGGATCGATTCTAGTATAACAGAGTTGCTCGAGTTGTTGAGTGATGTGTTTCTTGTAGGAAATATACTACCAAAAGGAATGTGTGACGCAAGGAAAATATTGAGTTCGATGGGTTTATCATATAAGAAGATATGCATGCCCTAACAACTAAATACTGTATAGAACTGAGTATGAAGGGCTGAATAAGTACCCTAAATGTGGCACTTCAAGATACAAAGTGAAGAAAGACGGTGGTGATTGTGATGAGATGACCAAAGGCTCTCTTTTTGAAGGTGTTATGGTATCTTCTAATAATACCACAATTTAGGCATTTGTTTGCTAAAGCCACAAACACAAAAACCTGATATGGCATTCTGATAGAAAAATAAATGTTAAACATCTTCACCCAGCTGATTCTCCTCAATGAAAGATAATACTTCTACACATGCTTTGAAGATAAAGAACTTGTCAAACTTTTGGAATGTATTTAATCAAATAGGTTTTTAACTTTTTTAGGATTGAACTATTTCCTTGATATATGGTGTACAAAGAGATATTTAGTTCATTAAAAGCTAACGAATTTGGATTTTTGGTTCATTTTGATTTTTTTTTATTACCATTTGGATTTTAGCATTGTTGATCGCATACTTTGCCAGTTGAAAATTGCTTTGTTTTGATTTTCCTAAATGCAGGGTGGTATAAATTGAAAAATGAATGAAAAAAGAAAAAACATATACCTTTTCACGGTGGTTAAATGCAAAACCATCATGGAAAATCTAATATTAACGACGGTTATTGTAAAACTACCGTTGAAAGTAACACATGAGAAGGATGAAATAAGCAGTAACAAAGTACTTTCCACATCGCTTTTGTTGAACACCCACCATGGAAAGTCTTCTTTTTTACAGCGGTTAAAAAACTGACATTAAAGTTTGCACTTATTATGTCGGTAGTATTCACGTAGCTTAACAAAATTGCTATTAAATGCTACTTTTAACTACTGTAAAAAGGCTTTTTTTAGTAATACCTTAATTATATTTTAATTATCTTTACTTATTTTATTCATTTATTATTTATTTCGTTTCTTTTGTTTTTTTGTTACTTTAGATCATTTATTATTTATTTCGTTTCTTTTGTTTTTTTGTTACTTTAGATCATTTATTATTTTTTATTATTTTATTTTATTATATTATTGTCTATATCTTGTGATATACTTAGGAGATGAGGGTGGGTAGAATCTAGGCCATCAGGTTTGTATGCTCTCCACACACACTGAGCAGTTACACTATCTACCTCACATACATTTTGGAACCTATACCCAGATCTGTGAGTGTCCTAGGGAGTGGAAGTTTCTAACGGTTTCCCTATAGGGTTTTTAGAACCATCTAAGGTTACTGCAAAGACTTTATCTAGATTTTACCTATTTGGCTAGATTGATCCCTGTGGAAATTTTGAGTTCTCTAAGGTTCAACTTCATTAGGTTGGGTCTTTATCTTTATGATGGGGTACCTAGGAGACCTTTATCTGTGATAATTAGAACCACCTTAAAACCATTGCACATACTAGAGGGAATTATTGAACTACCCAATGGTTAGCAGCCTCCTTTCTTAGGGTAAGTATCACAGCTTAAGGTTATTCCTAAAATAGGACATGGAGGGCATATTTTCTTTTCTTTTAATTTACTGCCATCCATGCATAATCAATGAAGCCCTTAGGATTAAGTGGCTAATTGTCGCTTCACTTTAGTGAGTATCTTAGCTTGGTTTCCTACCAAGATCGATAGATGGTCATTTCTTTCAAATAAATTCTCATCTTTGATTATTTATTCTCTTTTTCTGACTTACATATAGAACCTGGATCCATACTTGGTATAAGAGCAAAATTTTATGAAATGAACAACTTTTATCTAGACAAATACTCATAGTGATATACATAATGTTCTCTACTCTTAATTAACTTGTGTGATTTCAAGATTATTAGTAAATATTACAATTGGAGTATTTCCTTTGGAGTTAGCAAGTTGACAAATGTTAACACCACTTGAGCCCAAGGAACTCAAACTTTGGCATCTATAGACCATACAAAGCTTTTATAGACATCCATATGATCTTGTGAGCGAGAGAGGGTTCTGATTAGGCATTTGCCAAGGAAGGAGCAAGATCACCTACTAAGCTACTTTTCATAACTTTCACCCACTTTATCATCATCATGTTCCTCATTGTTAGCATCATCAGTGTCAACATTATCATGTTTTTCACTATCTTCTTTATCACTGCCATCATCCTTATTAGGATTATCTGGGGCATGACATCACTACCACCACTATCATTGGCATTTACAACATCATCATTATAACTTGATCATTATCATCACTCATTAATCAGCATGGTCATCATTTTAGATAGATTTGGTCATCAACATGATCATCATTCTTTTTAGCATTACATCATTAGCATCATCATTGTTATGATTGCCATTGATTATCATCATCTTCATTAGCTTTCTATCATTGGCATTTACGACATCATCATTATAACTTGATCATTATCATCACTCATTAATCAGCATGGTCATCATTTTAGATAGATTTGGTCATCAACATGGTCATCATTCTCTTTAGCATTACATCATTAGTATCATCATTGTTATGATTTCCATTGATTATCATCATTTTTATTAGCTTTCTATCATCATCAATATCATTATTGTCATATAGAAGGATGGCTAATCATATGGGCATTACATGATTGGTGTTACCCCTTTTCAAAGCCCTATATCAGTAGACACTTCAAAGCCTAGTTTCAACTAGCACCCTTTTTCAAAGCCCTATATTGGCAAGCACATTCAAAGCCCAATAAAAGCTGGCACCTTTTTGAAGCATGTATTAGCAAGAACCCTTTCAAGTCTAATTCCAGTTGGTACCTTTTTCAATCCCTGTATCGACAAGTACCCTTTCAAGCCTAGCTCCAACTAGCATCCCCTTTTTAAACCATATATAAGCAGGCACCCTCAAAACCCAATTTTGGCTAGCACCCTTTTTTAAAGCCATGTATCAGTAAGCACCCTTTAAAGCCTAGTAACATATGGCAACCCCTTTCAAAGCCCTATTTGTCAAACGCCTTCTAAAACCCTATAATGGCTGACATTACCTTTTTAAAGCCATGTATTGGTAGGCATCCAATTCTACTAACACATTTTTCTTGTTTTCTCCACTATGAACCAAGTAAAGAAGGGCATGGACACTGTCTTTTTTTCTAACCTTCTTTAGTTTCCAAGGGGCCCTAGATTTATCTTCTTGCATAATGTGCTTGGCTAGACAAAATACGTGTTCTTATCTTTATTTGCTTCATAGACGAGAAACTTACTTCTCTTAACTACAAAACAAGTAAAGAGGGGCAATTATAAACACCCTATTTTGTATGTGCCCTACACAAATATATCTAAAAGATAAAATAAAAAATCCTTCTTGATTCCTCCTTACAATTTAGGAAAATCTTATTGGTCCTTAATGATGATTGGCCTTAAAATTAAAGTGTGAGAATTCTTTGCAATAAATGAAAATACAATATTCAAAATTCAAAGAGATCTCATTTATGGCGATTGGCCTCTGGTTTATGAAATGTCAATTGAAGTCATTGATTGAAAATTCCTCACTGACAATAATTGGTGCTACAAAATTCAAAATTCAATGAGATCTCATTTATGGGGATTGGCCTCTAGTTTAGGAAAGTTCAATTGGAGTCATTGTTTAAAAAATCCCCCATTAATGATAATTGGTGCCAAATAGGGAAAAGTGATTTTGGCTCATCATGGTAAGAAAATAAAAAATTAACAAAAAAATTATTATTTATGATTATGGGAACTCAAGTTTGTAAAGGTCATTAAGGGAAAATAATAAAAATTAAAAATTTTAAAAATGTGGACATCTAGGAGGAAAACCGTACCATGTACCTATAAAAGGAAAAGGAGGAGGAAGAGCAAGGGTCCGATTTTTTCTATTCTGTAGACAATATGGAAAAACGTAGAGATTATGTTGGAAATTATGCCCTAGGGGCCAATCATTGCATTATGAATATTGTTGATTTATGAATTTCTTAATTATGTTATCATATTATTTGCATGTTTACTGTGATCACCATCCTTGGATAACTCATGATCTTATCCTAAATATCCCTGGTCGATCATCTATGCGGGAGCAAAGATGAAATAAGACCAGTATGACTTTGAAGATATATAGAGATATAAATCAAAATCATAGGCACATGTAAGAGTACAGGGTGTTGGACTGACCCGCTATGAGAGAGCTGCATAGGTTAAGTCATAAGCTTCTCTCATATACAAACCATGTCACTATACCCTTTGACTTGAGATCATCATGGATTCCTACATGACAAACGCTCAGCTTTGACCTAGTCAAAAGTCACTTTTGACCGAGTGATCATAAAGGCTATGTTCGGGCTTAGTGATTTTTTATGCGGAGGAATGTGAATGGTCAGGATGGAATTTGTCCCTCACATTCGTAGAGAGATATTATTGGGCCCCTCGATGAGTGAGTATGAGAAATGTATGGCCATACTGTAATGGAAAGGTAGTTCCATTTCTATAGTCAGACTACTCAGGGATCGAGAAAGTAACGGTTAGGAACAGGAGGATGACGTTCTCCATGCCTCATCCATGACCAAAATATCGTGTGACAAAAGGGACGTGATATGGTTGTATGAAAGGTTATATCGTTTATCGATCCTCATATGATTTGGGTAGTCGTAATATCTTGCTAAAGACCGCTTATGACTTGTGGGTCAGTATAGTAACTGGCCCACTGCCAACTTCATATGGGCCTACAGGGTCACACACAAAATAGCCCACCACGAGCTATGATGTCCAGGTTCATTGAATCTAAGACATGTCTTGATTCAATGAATAATCTAGGGTGGATTTATATATTTTATATATATAAATTCGTATATATATATTATATATAATATAAGAGATATTTGCAAGATTTAATTTATAAGGATAAATTAAATCTCTATCACTTTTGAATTTGAATTTAAATTGATATGATCTATTTGAATTTAAAATTTAAATTGATAAGATATCTTAAATTTGATTTATGAGAATAAATCAAATATAATTATGTCTTATCTTTATTTTAAATTAAATAAATAGGTGAATTAAATCTGTGAGACAGATTTAATAAAAATCATATTTATTTAATTAGTTTCTTTTCAAATTATGCAATATATGATATTGTATTAATTTTAGAATTAATATAAGATTAATTCTGAAACCCAACCCAATTAGAAGCCCAATAGCATCCTATATATTTGACATTAGGGGTTAGGGTTCCAAACACAAGAGAAAAAGGGCCAAGGAGAGTGCAAAAGGTTTGCAGATAAGAAATTGCCAAAATAGAGACGGTGAGGACGGATCCTTGAGGAAGCCCTAGAGGGACAAGAGGCGCTAGCACGTCGTTCGTGGTTGAAATGCTGTTCGTGTGGATACCGGTAGAGGAAGCTGATCTGAGTTGTCGACTTCTTGTGATAGAGAAAAGAGCACCAGGTACGACGAAGTCGCGACCAGTTGACACATAGGTCACGACTAAATTGGCATCTGAACGTCAGAAATCTGAAAAGAGACGACAGGTCGCAACTAGAAACAGAGGAAGTCGCGACTGACAACTCCAGAGGTTACAGGTCGCGACTAGTATCAGAGAAAGTCGCGACTGCAAACTCCAAAGATGACAGGTCCCGACTAGAAGCTGGGGAGGTCACGACTGAAAACTCCAAAGGTGAAGATTCATGACTAGTAGATACTGAGGTCGCTACTGCAGCTCGAATACTGAAGGTAACACTTCTTTCTCCTTGACTTAAACACATTCGGTAGATCTGGCAGGGAATGGAAAAAGTTTTAAAGTTAATTTTCACTGCATGTCTTCCAATTCCCTTCAGATTATTCCTTTGATAAGTTCACAAGTGCTCATGACCTTCTTTTTGAATTAGTTTTCTTATCTTGTTGATTGTCGTTTTGTAGTGCTTAGTATGTTTGCACAATGGATATAATAATTATTTTCTTCTATTATTGCTAAACTTCTGAGACATCTTCTCCATACGTATACAAACACTGTAGGTATGTGTCTTTACCTTTGCTTCCATATATATATGTTTATTTATTATTGACTACCTTGGGTTTGATAAATCGAATGACGTGATGGGATGATTATGATTTGTATCACATGCCCATTGCTTGAATCACATGATGGAGGGTTTGTATATGGGAATGTTGTATATTCCTCTTTCTTATTTTGCTCCTTATCTTTCTTTTCTTTAACAGATACAAGGATCAAAAGGTGTCTACTATCATTGGTTGTTTGAAATATCATGCATGTTATAGCACAACATTTAGCTCTCCTTTGAATTTTTGGATGATATGATGATATAATGGTATGTTGAACATGTAAATAATTGTTTTGTTCTTATTAGTTTGGTTGGAGTTTTCCTTATTTTGATAGAATCTGTGTGAATAATAAGATTTTAAAATAAAAAAAATTGCTTTTACAAAAAAAGTAGGATTTCAAATTGATTTTATGATGTGTGAGCTTTTTAGAACCTCCTCAGGAAAAATCGATTACTCTTCCGTCTAAGATTTTGAGATTTTCCTGAGGAAGTTTAATCCAAAACTCTTTTCAAAAAGTCTCATTTAAAAAAATAATAAAATAAGATTTCAAATGGTTTTCTGCTGTGTGAAGTTTTTAGAACCTCTCCAGCCAAAATTGATTAATCTTAAATGTGAGGTTTTAAGAATCTCCTCAGGAAGCTTAATCCAAATGCTTTTATGGAATCCTTTTTTGTAAAAAAAGATTAAGGAGTTGTTTTTCTTTGAAATAAAAGCCATAAACTAATAAAAATACATTTTCCTAAATAAATAAATATTTTCTTAAAAGACACCAACCAACTGACATACATTTCTACCTTAAACCACATGGGTTTTCATCCCTCTAAAGGGTACGTAAGCCCTAGGGTTTCATCCTAGGTCAAGCCTAACTATGTAAATAAGTTTTTTTCTTTAAGTATTATATATATTTGTATTCCTTTTTTAAAAATAATTAAAATACAATTAAAAGCCATATTTATTTTTGGTAATCAACTTAGGGTAACCATTCTCATGAACAGTTGTTGTGGGGTGCCTAACACTTTCCCCACATACAATCGACTCCCGAATCCTAATTTTGTTTTTGTAGACCACTTTCTTTGTTTTCTTTTTAAAAAATGTGTTTTCAAAAATTCTTTTAAAATTTTGGTCGTGACTTCCATTTATTTTCTTGAACCAGATTTAGGGCACAACATCCACATAAAGTTGTCATGGATTAACCTTGACTTTTGTTAATTGTAATTGTGAATGATATAAAGATATATAGTGAATTATCTTCTAGTCCCATAGTTCTCTGCTATGCTTTGTTTATTTGGAGAAGATGTCATTATATGCAGGAACTTTA
Organism: Leucaena leucocephala; assembly: GCA_037074615.1. Classification (NCBI taxonomy): domain Eukaryota; kingdom Viridiplantae; phylum Streptophyta; class Magnoliopsida; order Fabales; family Fabaceae; genus Leucaena; species Leucaena leucocephala. Next base: position 15,577,742 of record CM073565.1, on the reverse strand, counting down.
GAGAATACACCCAATAGCAAATCCAATAACACTGATAAATGCTTGCCCATCTTTCTCGATCAATCAAAATAATCCCAATAAAATTTTGAACATTTCAAATATGTATTAATTAAGAAAAATATAGAAATTCCCCGTCAAAAAGGCTTATGGGAAGCATGCGATGATGTGTGTAGCAAATAGCCTATTGGTTCATATTAGGAAAATAAGAAAGATATAAGAGGAGAATTGAATATTTAATAACTAGTACTAATACGATTATGTTCATGTCTACTTTGCATATTTTTATGATGTTAGTATGAATATAGATGTGAGGACTGATGTGTATATATCATTCTTCTTGTTTGAATATTGGTTTTTAACTATTATTCCCATGTGGCACCTCCTAAGGGCAATGGACACCTTCATTCATTATATAGACATGTATTTCTTAGATTTTGGAACTATTGTCTATTTTTTTTGAACTATTATGGTTTCTTGATTCTTGGTTATTTTTAGGGTGCCCGAAGTGACGTTAATTCAAAACAAGACGCTTTAGAGATTGCCCTAAATAAGTGGACTAATTGATGAATAGTTGATATTCATTTAATACAATGAGGTGATGTTGCAAGTTATTTTACATATATGTGTGATGATATATGGATCTATATAGATACTATTGAGTTAATCAGGTACATCAAAGGCTGTTTGTAACTATGTTAGGGGATGGGTCCTTTTTCTAACATAGTTATAGCGTGAGGTAAGTATGGCTCTTTTATAACCATAATATTTGTAAGTGTAGGTTGATTCTTTTATATCATGGTTATGTTTGTTGTTGATAAAATTTTAGTTGTCTCCTTTACTTATCATGCTAATCCTCTCTAATGTATGTGTATGTGTTAAGTGTTAGGTTTTTTTGGTAGAATATTACAAAAATGAATAGAATAAGAGGTTAGAGAAACAATATAGACGAAGAATCCTGTGTAGGAATCGATAGTTAAGCTTCATATTGTGTTTGCCTCTTCTTGAAAGTACAAGATTGTTGACTAGGAAGATTTCTAAAGGGTGTTTTGCCTTTAACTTTGTTGATTAACCAGCCAATTAGTTTATGTACTAATAGGTGGTTATAGTAATTTTGTAGATTAATTTGTAAAAATTTGTTGGCTTGAACATGGGGCTAATTGTTGTGGTAATCTTCCTTTTCTTTTATGAGAGGTAACAACTTTCCACTTTTTGTGCTTGCTAGTATATTGTTTATGAGTGATTCCAAAATGTGAATTTGGATTAGATTATTATATGCTATTTTATATGTTGATGAGATATTTTATGAAAATTTGCTTTATGGGATTTATCATTTGTGAAAGATAATTTTGGAAATGAAAGTTGTGTAACGAATTGATAGCGTGGAAACTTGTTGAATATGTTATCTTATATACCATATTGATTTATTATTGGAAATGTTTGGGAATGGACTATGGAGTTGTGAATCCATATACCTTATGGTAAGGCCTCTATTGGTGCACAATAGTTGGCTCCTTATTTTGTCCCACTAGTTTGTTGAGGAATAGGCCCACTTGTTTATCAAGGTGCTTCAACTATTACACATAACTAGTTCTCCAAGGGGGAACACATGGTCTAATTATATGCTCTATAGACTTTGGCTGATATACCAGTATTGGAGAGAGAAAAAGTCTTTAACACTAGTTAAAATTGGCTTTTAAAACCAGTTTTGGATTCAGTTTAGATTGGGAAGTGCAAAAAGTTGGACATTTTATACACCGAATAGACTACTGATTTAAAAAAATCATGCTTTTAGACCTATTCCTCTACAAAACCGATTTAAAAATAAAATAAAAAATAGAGAAATCCAAATCTAATCCATATTTGAGAATTTTGAAGTAGGAGAAATTTTGAAGAAGCTATAAACAAATATAAATTTCACAAAGTTTAGAAAAAATTCTAGCAATAAACATATATTATTTCTTTAAGATTGAACTTAGAACATACAAGGGGGAAAATCATATTCAAGTATTAAGACGACATAAAACAAATAAAAAGATGAAGATAGATAGACAAACATCACTACAACTAGTGGGATTAGCATCCAAAAACTTAAGAAATATACACAACCAAGCGCACCAGCTAGAAATAACAAAAGAGAAGAAACTAAAGCAACAAGTGAAGATTGTTGAGGGTGAGCTGAGAAGGCCAAGAGACTAGAAATATAGAGATTGCGTGTAGTTTTCCTCCCTTAATAACATCTTCAACTCTTCAGGCGATTTGCAAAAATATCAATATGTGTCGTCAGTGTGCGGGTGGATAGACGACGATGCGATTATTGCTGGTGCAACTTCATTCTCTTGTGAAGCATTTGGCAGTGTCTAGAAGTTCTAGATCTAAGATCTAAGACAAACAAATAGCAATAACACCATATTTAAAGATCTGGATCTAAGAATAAGAAATCTATATCTGAGTCTTATTGTACTTACCTATCATTTGTTGCAATGTGCAACAACAATTAAGGAAAGGGAAAATAGTGACGATGATGTTGGTGAAAGACTGATAGTATTGTTAGAGGAGTGAGAGGTAGGGAGGAAGAAGAGAAGTATGAATGAGAGCGGCTAAGAGCGATGCAAGAAAGAAAGGGAAGATATTACGAATTTTAGGTTTAGGGACTATTTTTTAATATAAAATAAAAGGTATTAAGTTTTACTAGACCTTATGTGTAAAATACCCAGTCTAAACACTTGTTAAATATTTTTTAAAATTTTATTTTTAATACTTTTTATATTGGTTGTATATACAACCGGTCTAGAAAATATATTTCACACTTTACTTATGTGGAACCAGTCTAAAAATCTACTAATATTTACAAAAAAATTTCACCGGTCACATTTTTTACTCCGTCTCCGCAACTTCCGATGTAGAAGCGGCAATCTAAAAGACATTTTTTCTAGTAGTCTATATCACATGATCATGAGCTCTTTGAGTGGCTAGTCACATAGATAATTGCATTAGCCCATAGGTTTAATTGACTAGAATAAGGTAGATTGGTTGGATTGATAGGAAACCCAATTGGTATGAGATCTAAAATTTATGATAAATCTTTATTGTTGTACTTTTCTTATACTAGTTCTATTTGGGATCGGACACTTAGACATTCTTAAAATATTTGTGATGAGTTGGATTATGTAACATCATTGCTCCTTACATTAGATATTCAAATATTTTCAAAATATTTAAAAAACTACTATTGTAGAAAAGAAAAAGACCCAAACAGAAAGGTCTACCATAGTAAGAAAAGAAAACAACTAAGTTTAAGAAACTCAACATTTTAAAGATTAACCATGATAGAAAAAGGACCAAACCAACAAAAATGTCTATTATGGATAGAAAAGGACAACCAAGATTTTTTGTACAATGACAAATGTTAACAACATAAAGCATCTCAGGGTATATCCATACAAAGGGTGACAATACCCCACCCACGAGCCCATCAAAGTGCCACAACATAATCCAGTAATAACACAATTTATATAACATTGCTTTAAGGGAGCTCAAAATGTATATAAGGAAAAACCATTTTGAATAAAAAAATGTCACTTGCATAACTCCTTAGGCCTCTGACCAACAAACAACATTGTCCAAACATAAAATCTTACAACATATTTATAAATAAAAAGGAAATAATAATCCAAAAAGTGTGACACTCGTTGTGGTGAACATGATCCTTCATGGCAGTGAAAGACAAGATGCAACGAAAGTTCCCAACTAAACCAAAACATATCATAATAATGAAAATTGAGTTCCCAAACAAAACAAGAATGTTCAAGTTTCTAAGAGGCAAGCTTAAGTTGATGAGAAACAAGCTCAAATTGCTAAAATGAGTATTTCAATACTTGAAAAGAGTAGGCCTTGTCATTATAGTAAGGGGAAGTGTAGACTTCAATTGAGGAAATTGGAATATCTGAAGAGCATAAATATAATGTTACATTTTCTTGTGCAATGAAGAAAGGCATAAGCTAAATGTTTTTGTAGTTGCACCTCATATATGATTACAAACATTGTTCAGATTAATAACTGATGATAGAATTTACAAAAAAAAAGTATTGATATGGTGTTTGACTTTTTTGGTTCATAGATCTTTTGTGATATGGTGACATGTTGGCCTATTTTGTTTAGAGAATATACACGTTTTGTTATGATATTTCTAATGTATAATAACATGTTGGCCATTTTTTTATTTAAGGAAAATTGACCTGTTGTCATGATAATCATGATCTAAATGACATTTTTACCTTTTTGTTTATAATATTTCATGATCATGGTATAGTACATTTTATTTTATAAGTATCAAGACTAATTTTAATGATATTATTAGTGACATTTTCATGATATTCATTTCTCATGGTATTATAATCCTTCATTTTATTTATTTTTTTCATTTTATTAATAATATTGGATAATTTATAATTTATTTATTTCCTTTTGTTTTACTTAATTTAAAAATTAATCACATTTTTTATTTTTTGTATATAGAAAAAATAATATTCTTTTGATAAATTATTTGGTTTCTTTGCTAATTGTTTATATAATAAGGGAATTTTAGTTATTATGACATTTACTCATTTTCTTTCCTTTTTGCTTTCTAGTGGTCTAACACGTTATCTAGTGGTCTTTATAAGTGAATCTTTCTGGGATATTACTTTAACTAGTTAACTTCCATTTTGACATTAAGTATAGATGTTAAACTACTTGTGAGTATGAGAAACACCTAACATCTTAGGCCATCTGGAATGCACTGAAGGTGAGTTCTTTAACTCCAGAGATCGGCTGAGGAGAGTTCTCTAACTCCGTCTTCACCTTTGACTTCTCTATTTTTAATTTCTAGGGGTGGGGTCACCTATTAAAGTTAATATTTTGAGTAGGTTATGGTAAATGTAGTGAGAATGAGTAAGGATTTGAGATTTTTGAGTTGAAATCAAACCAAAATCGTTGGCTATTGAGGTTGCATGTAGATTTGCTATATTTGTGTTTTCAACCAGTTAAATTTGAGGCTTTGAGATTAAACCATTGATTAAGTAAAGAATAAAGTTTAAGGATATGAAATCAAGCTTTAATTTTGAAATGTTGTTGCACCATGTTCTTCCTCTCTGTTCTAATTAAATTTCCAAGAACATAAACCTTTTTTTTAAGCTCTGAAGCTTAGGTTGTTTGAAATTGAACTGGTGGTTGGTGTTCTTGGTTGTATATTTTCGATTTCATTATATGAGATGTTTAAGAACCAAAAAAGGTTATGTATGTAAGTTGATTGTTCAAGTCAGATTATTGTTGCTCTGTTTTGGGGAAAAACGGGATTGGAGCTTACTGATTAGTTTATAACTTTGGGTTTTATAGAGTTGGAAGTTGCAAAGTTGTTGTTTGATGCTCTCCCAAGGTAATTTAGAAATTTGAAAATGAAGGTTGAAAACTATATTTTTGAAGTTAGGACAGCATGTAAAAGTTGTGGATATGCATTAGCTAGTACTCAACTTGGAAGAATAAGCTGAATTTATGTTATACATGTTGAATTGTACTCGAGGGAAGTGGTTTTCAAAAACTGGAAATAAATTCCAGATTATAAAGTGTTGTTGTTGAAGCTTGGAAACTAGATATATATATATATATCTTTATGTGTGTGTGTGTGTTGATACATGTACTATCAAGTTTTGTGGCAAGGGATTAAAGAAAGCTGAAATGGCATGGGTTATAGATTAAATGAAGTTAAAAACTAAGCTAGACCTTGTTGTTTTAGATCTTCAAGTATTGAGTCATTGTTGTGGGTGTTTAAATTATATTTAGGGGATTTAAAATAAAGGTTTAACCTTGTGAAAATAATCCAAAAACACCCACTGTTTGAGGGTTGTTCATGTGCAAAATAAGTGGTTTAAAATTTAAAAGAGAGAAACCAAATAAAAAGGTTAAGTCAGAAAGGGTTAATGATGCTTATGAAATATGTTTATGATGTAAGTGTTTTGTGACAAGGTTTAAGTCAGAAAGGGTTAATCGCAAGAACCCTCTAGTTTCGTGCCCTAGTAGAGCACAATTTTCCCCAATGTCATTTTCTAAAATTCAGCATTAACATGTTATATTTTTATAAATTTTTTATCCTTCGTTGTGGCAAAGCATTTAAGTGAAATAGCACATTTTGGGTGTTTCACTGCGGTGAATAGGACATTACAAATAGCATCTATATGAGATGCCCAACATGATTAGAGAGATGAAAAAGGTTGGACATATATTATTTAATAAACAATTTCATATTATTGTAAGGTTGCTTCCTTCTAGTTGGGAGCACATGAAAGTCAATATAACCCATAATGAGACTATCATTACTTTTAATGATGTAGTAAAATATGAGCTTGAAGATGGATGTTTAGAAGCTTATAAGTCCTTTAGTTAAGCTTTTATAACTGATAAAGATGCCCTTCTCATACCAAGCCCAAATTCATGAAGGCTAAGAAATTTCATAAGGTAAGAAGGACAACCCAAATTTTAAGAAGGATAAGATCATTAAATAGAGTTTTCAAATCATTTAATATGAAACTAGATAAAAGCATAGAGAACAAAAAATCTTTGAGCTCAAACCAACTATTGTTACAAATAAAGAAACTAAGATTTATACTATAAGTCAATTCTTTACTTGTTGCATCTCCAACTTCTCTTGAATGATTTGATCTGTTAGGCACAAACTTCAAAGTGCGTTATAATCAAAATCATGAGCATTTACATTTAGACTTAATCATATGAGAGATTCAAAGATTTTCTATACTTTTTAGACCTAATGAGAAGTTATGTTGATTATTAGAAAGGAATCATATCTCATCTAAATATTGACTCAAGAGTTCCTATCGCATAAAATTTATTCTTTGAATTTTATTCGTTTAGTTTGGTTTAGATGAAATTTTAATTTAGTTAGATTAGTAAAAATCAAAATCCAATTTTCCAATATGTTCCTCGCTTTCCCAATTCAATTTAAAGTCAATTTAATCTTAGTTCCAACAAGTGATATGTCTTAGGTTCATCAACACTCTAAATTTAATTTAATTAGAGTGCAAATAGACATTGCACGTCATGCATAACGGAAGTGTTGCACAAAGTTGAAGACGTCATGCATCCTTTAAAGAATACTTATACTTATAGAGGAATGTTGCAAAAAATAGAAATTTTATAGTGTCACACCTTACTCTAGGGTCACCTATCAAAGTAATTTAGGTATTAAAGAACCATTACGTGACCCAATTAGTACTATTAGCAAGCCCAAAGCTTAAAAATTTTTCCTTAAAACTTTGGTCCTAATGGCATATAATTTTCTTAAAACTTTAAAAATTCATATCTAATTTAATATAGCTCCAAAAATAGTGGTTCCAAGCTCAACTTTTATCTCTTGCAAAGATCTTTGTTATAAAAATAAGACCGGGTTCCATACATGACCTATTTGGTCCAGAATGCCTAAATATCAAATATGCAAAAGCTTTTCATAACAGATTTTTCAAGTTTCTAGGTTGTACTTGGAAAATTCATAACTTATAATTCCCATATCAAAAAATTATGAAATAGAGCTTATTTGAAAGTTTAGGATGTCTACTATATCTCTATAAAGTTTTAGGATCTAATTAACATGATAGTCCTATCAAATACCTATTCTAAAATCACAACTCAAAATAGATAATATTAACCAACACTACTATTATGCGTAATTGCTAGGCTCAGACTAGTAGTTACCTGAGGCATCTAACCTACCCATTTTAACCTCCTTAGAGAGGTTGCTTATAAACCATAATAAATAAATATTTGCATACATATATAAAACTAGCTTAGCATACAACTACAAAATAATCATATGTCTAACAAAATAATTAAAGCTAGCTTCTTTCAATCTCCACCTTCTCTACTAATTCTCTATTAGCTTCGCCTTGGCCCTAAAGCACTTGCTCCTATTGCGGGTACATGGGAGAAAAATGGGTGAGATTCGGTGGAATCTCAGTAGCAAAATCATCATCTCAATATTTTAATGCATGGTTACCTACGCATGCAAAATAAGCCATAAAAAACAATACCTCACAAATGAATAAACTAACTGATTTGAATAATGCATATGTCTATAGCAACTACTAGAGCAAGGAGTTTAAATGTTCTCATTCTTAACTACAGCAAAAAAGTCGCACAAATAAACATGCACAATCAATGCAAAAAAAATATAAGAGATAAATGATTAAGCTACCTCTAACTTTCTCTTCTTCGATAGTACCTCTTTCTTGGTTCATCTCTTTATGTCTCCTTGGTAGATGTAGACATAAATCAAAACCTATAGTTTATATATGTATATATAGGATAGATTAATAATCATATCTTGGTACTTTTTAATAATATAATAAATCCCTTTCAACCCCAAACTTTGTATAATTCAATTAGCTCTTCTCCTTTTCTTTTAGGTTTCAAGTTTGCTTATGCTTGGACTTAAAATTCTCGTCTCAAGCCTACCCTATACAATTGCATCTTTCATCCTTAATGTTCCAAAAATTTAAACTTAATGAGCATTTATCATCATCATCTTTTAACTGGAATCATATAGCATATAGCTATTAACTTCTACATGCCTATATATCCTAAATTTTTGGACAATACCCTTATAAAATTTCTATAATGTTTGTAGCTTTACTGTTAAAATTTAAACCATTTTGACACTTTTAACATAACTTTGTTAATCTAAGATAGTTGCCTGAAACTTAGAGACAATAACATGCAAGCCTTCCCTTAAACAAAACACTCAAATAATCACTTATAAAACACCATAACATTTGAGTAATTTTTCTTACTCCTCATTAAACCATTCCTATAAGGTTTTCATGAAAAGCAACAAAAAAGACTCCTCTAGATATTAGAACAAGTTCGATCATCATTCATAATATTATATAGCAACAATGAATTTTCATATAACTAACTTATATACATTATGACATTCTCACACCCTTCATAGCTCCTTTATAAATCATACAACCATGGTTTACTTTGAAAATTTTCTAGATTAAAGGATCATATACCATTAATACTATAACCATCAAAATCCTATACCAAAGCTTTAGATTCACACAAGTACCATTAAGCAAAATCACCAAAATGACTACCCCTGCTTTAGCAAACACAATCCAAAATAAAGAACACACATGCTTTGGTCAAGGTCCAAGATTTACACTAGATTTCTTTTTAGAAAGCTTTAATCTTTACTTGTACTAGCTGCATCAAACCTTTATCCTTTCTAAGCTTGATTTTTTTCGATGGCCCAAACACCCCTAAACGAGAGATCGAAAAGCAAAGGGTAAAAGGAGGTTGAGGATACTTACCCTAGTCTAGATTCAACCTTGCATATGAGATCCCTCCTTCTCTTTAACCTCTTCATCTCTTCTTCTTATTTTGCCCTCTCACACATACTCTCTCTCTCTTTGTTTCTGAACACAGACAAAGTCAAACTGAATGAGGGAGCTGAAGGTTGAGTTTAATTTTAGGGAAAATTGCATCTAGGTCCTGTGAAAAGAATTAAATTGTAAAAAAGTCTTGGGAAATTGTAAAATTATTGTGAAGTCCCATGGGATCTGAGATTAATTGCAAAATAGTCTTAGTTTTTGGTTTATTGCATGTGTTGGACTTTTATACCTAGTGGATTCCTATGTCTCACAAAATCCTTGCATGAAATACGCCCAGGTTGTTATTCATCATTCACTATGGAGTTATTATTTTTTGGTAGTAGAGTTGTTATTTTTTCACCCACATAGGAACTATTTTGGTCCATTCCAAGTCTTAGGATGCTGGCCCCAGTGCCTTATATGAGCGGTTGTTTTTATTTCACACACATGTTTTTATTTCTTATGTTGCGGTTGTTAAATTCCCTGTCTAACTAAGCAACGAAATGGCACCCCACATGATTGAACAACATTAAATTCTTCCATTAACAATATAAAAATATTAAATTTCTTAAACTTGTTTGATGACACGATTTGTTAGTAATTGTTAAAATTCTAATTACAAATAAGTAGTCATTTTTTTCTTGTTCATGCTAGAGTCTTTGCCTCCTGGGATGGACAACACTTGGTCCCGATGTGAAGGATAATTTCATAGTAGCTTAACATATCCCAATGAAAAGGTTACAATGACAATAGTTAAGCAACAAATAATTGAAGTAGTTCTGGAGGTAGATTTGCCCACTGTCTTTGTTGAATGAAATCAATTGGAGGTAGGGTGACATCTGGAGCAAGATGTGATTTTTGAAGGTTCTTTTTTCTACCTGTGAACCCCCAAAAGAAAAAAAAAAGTCAATGAAATCAAACAAATAATAGCCAGACAATAGCAGTAGAATCTATGTTCAATTCCACATACCTGCAAATATAAGCCAAAATTCAGGTTTCAAACTTGGGATAAGAGGTATTAAGGAGATGGTCACAATCAAAGATCTCTTTAATATATGGTGAGCACATTGATCAATTAGCTGGGAAGAAATGTTCCCAAATTGTTATTCCTTTACCGTGGAGTTGTTATTCCTTTGTGGTAGAGTTGTTATTTTCCTTTCCAATTCATATTTTTGGTTAATTCCAGTTGTCACTAATTGTCAACTTGGTGACTAAGTACTATATTCCTAATCACACACTAGTAGTCTCTAATTATAAGGATGCAATAATTTGAACAATGAGATCAACCATATGGGCATCATAAGTAGGCCCTTCTATCTGGAAGTATCCAACCCTATCAATAAGATGTGTTTCTATGCGTCCTACTATAGAATTAAGCTTGTTCTTGGGCTACTTGACACTGGTTGGGATTACTGCCTATTAAGAGTGAGACTAAAAATTTTACGGTTAGGATTCCTACCTATTGAAGTTGTTTTTGGTAAAATGGTAGTTACCGAATTTGTCAATATCAATCCTACAAAATCAACAACCTATGGTATTATTTGTCATTCCAAAAAAGAAAAAAGAAAAGAAAAAGGGAGGGGAAAATGGTAGTTACAAATTATGGATAATACCTTTCAATTTATATAGAGATTTAATATTCCAAGACACATTTAAGATCCTGTGCAAATATAAGATCTATTACCACTACAACATGTGATAGAACTTACTTATAAGGCAATTTGAAACACTGCTCAGGTGGAATTTTATTCTGCTGATTCTTAGAATTGACAAACTCTACAAATTAATTTAGGCATACCAAAAACAAAGTTATTGCTTTGTCATAGCGAGTGCTCCAAAACAAGTTGATTGGACCAAATCTGAAAAAATCCTGACATTCATTTATAATGATCAAGTGGACAAGTGTAAGAACAAACCAAAGGCTGACATTTCATCAAATTACACTACTGATAAGCCTTCCTTTGTAAATTTTATTCATAGCTTTTCATATTGATGTAACATATACAAACCACAATCTCAGTACACCTTCATAATCTGAGAGATGACCAAAGCTCGACCAAAAAAAAAAATAGAAATGACATTTCAAAAGCTCTAAGAGGTTTTCAAAATGTTTAAATAAAAAATAATAATAGCAGCATAAAGAATACTTACAGCTCAAAAGTACTCTTGTTGTTGTCCATGATACGAGGTTAGCTACCCATAGGAATTATTTTTACTTTATATCTAAGGATTGAATAATTAAGGATATGTCACAAGTCATTTGCAATATATCATATGCGGAATGTAAATGAATAATAATATGAAAATGGAAACTAGTTGCATAAAAGCAATTAGACATATATATAAGCAACGAAAGAAATATGATGCAATACATAATTGTCAAGTAAATTGAATCAGCAACCAAATTCTCTTTCACCAAAGAAAAATATCTAATAGATTCTAGAAGACCACGAAATTGAACTAGACATATATATAAGCAAAGTAAGATGACGTAGTAGTACATTTAAGTGAGACTACATAGCAATAGCAAACTTTGGCTTGATTTTACAGCTTAACCATCAGTAATGACAACCTGCATCAAACATAAATTATTAACAACTCAACCACTCATATTAACAACTATCGCTTGGTATTATAACAACTCATATTCCCCTCCCATATCAGACCATGCTTTGTCATTCACATTTTATAGTAACCTTTCTAATACTCATTCTTTCTTAATACACTCAAGTAAAACAACTTTGGCCAGTTATGGGTTATAATAAAACAACTCTGAAAGCATAAGCATAATTTTATCAAATATTTATCTATGTTGGAAAATTCAGAAGCCAAATAGCTGTTGGAAAAGCACAAGATTAATTTCATTGATGTGTATATGAAAACAAATAATGAGGGAAAAAAGGATAGACATTTGGAAGAATAAAATTGGTGAGGTTTAGGTTCTACTCAAATGTTCCCTTGCCTGTTTTGCAAAGGAAAGGAATTGAGGGTGCATGGTGGGGGCATCTCTGGCGACAAGAGAATCTGAGCAAGAATATTGCATCGATGGGGAGAGAAGAAGAGGAGATTGAGGTAGTGGAATGAAGAGAAAGAGAGAGAGAAGTTTCCTGATATTAATGAGAGGGGAATTACGGGAAAGGAAGAAATTAATCTGAGGTCCCATGGGCAGTTATGTCTTTTTACCATTAGAAAAATTAATCTGAGGTCTCATGGGACTTGACATTAACTATATCATTTCCCAGGACATAGATATCATTTTCCCTTAATTTTATTGCTCTTGGGTCCCAATACACAAGCTTATTTTCATAAGGTTATTATTATTATTATTTTGATACAAATAAGGTTATTATTTTGGCATTTCATAAATCTAAAGCCACAAATCTGATGCTCTTCTTTTTGGGCTTAGTAGTATAAGTCCAAGGGTTATTAAATTAGGTTTAGTCTTGGCCCAATTCTACTTTTAGAATTAGGGTACTAAATTTACTATTTTACACTTTTCTATTGGTACTGAAATTACTAAATAATTTTTAAAAATTAATCTAGAATACTTTATAAATATTTTTTTCCTTAAATAATTTCTTTAACTTATAAAATAATTAAGCTTTTCAGGCAAAAAGAAAACCTCCAACTATTTTTCTTGTATTTTTCAAAAAAATAGGCCTTAAAAATCTAAAAAATAGCTATTAAATCAGCCATCTTTTGGGAAAATAAACTCTTTCATAATTTTCTAAATCCATAAAATACTCATTTCATAATTTTTTCTTAATTTTGATAAGTCCCAAAATATTTTTAATGATTGTTCTTTTCTCTATTTTTCCTAAAATTTCACCTTTAAGTCTTTTTAATTTAAAAAAAAAAACTCTTGACCTCAATAACACCTTATAAATAACTTTTATCAAAATTTGGGATGTTACATATTACATGCTACTCAAGATGGCTTGCATTCACTGAAAATTAGTTGCACAAGTTGTATTTTTATCAAGGTACTAAAAATTAGATAAGTTAATAGATATGTTGAAATAGTGCTTCAAGGGTTAGTAGGTTAAATTAGGGTTAGACCGATGATTATTAAAATAATACTCCCTCTAGTCATATATATATGAACTATAAATAACCAAATTATATAGATTAAAACTTCAGTTATATGCAATAAATGTTTAAGAAATATTTATAGAGAGGATGAGTGGGAAAAGAGATAAAAAGAATGAGTGGGAAGAAGAAATAAGAGTTGTATTTCTATCAAGGTCCTAAAAATCAGATAAGTTAATGCATATGTTGAAATAGTGCTTCAAGGGTTAATAGGTTAGATTGGGGTTAGACTGATAATTATTAAAATAATACTCTCTCTAGTCCTATATATAAGCTACAAATAACAATATTATATAGGTTAAAAATTTGGTTATATGCAATAAATGTTTTAGAAATATTTATGGAGAGGATGAGTGGAAAAAGAGATAAAAAGAATGAGTGGGAAAAAGAAATGAGAGAGAGACAATTAATTGGGGGGTAAAAATGAAAAAGAATAATTAATTTTCAAATGTGTAAAATGTGTTTCAAATGTGTAAAACGTGTAATTGATAAAAAGAATCGTCTGTATCCTATAAATTTTAACTTATATTTAGGACCAATGGAGTATAATTTAATTAAAATGTGTAAAAATGTTCATATATAATTCAACTATAAAAAATAACATTTAATTTTATTTAACATTAGCAAAATCTTCAATAGATCCTCATATCACAAATTATGTATATGAAATTCTTCCCTCTTTATTTCTTTTCTTTTCTTCTTTATTTTCTCTCCTTCACGTGACTTAATTTTGGTTGCTTCCCTCTTTTTATTTTTTTTTCTTTTTTTTCGTTTTTCTTCTCTCTCCTTCCTGTGACCCAATTATAAATGTTTCCCTCATTCCCCCTTTTTTTCCTTTTTTATTCTCTCTGTTGCCTTCAATAGTTTAAGTATTAATCACATATCATAATACTGAGTGATAGACTCTTTCTCCTTGACTTCCACAAGTAGCACTCATTAGGAAGAACTTCCAGCAGTGTCCATAGATTCTCCTTATACAGATCTATGTGGCTCTTGTTGAAGTATCTCCGACAATGTTCTAATAATGAGTGGAAGGGAGAGTTAAGAAAGAAGCAATAGTGAACAATCTAGAGAATGACAGTGAGGGCAAGAGATGATCAAGAGCAATAATGAAGTTTAATGGAGAAGAGAAACTCAGGCCATGGTCTAGTGACTGCGATGGATTGAGTCTTTAATTTTTTTAATAACTCATGTAACATGTAACTCGAGTAAAGCCATATCATATGGGGTAAGTTTTCTTCTAAATTTATTGCTTATCAGCACCTATTAAGTGATAGAGTCACTAGTTTCTAGGTCAACTCAATTGGTTGAGTCCAAATTTTTATTCATCAATTTTAGGGCCCTCTCAAAGTCATTTGTGTAATGTCCCTGTAAACTTCTTAAGTTAATGTAATTTTAATATAAATATTATTTAATGCAGAAGTTTCACAAGTGGTTGGGTTAGCTTAATGGTTGGAAACAGCGTCGTGAAGCTTAAGGTCCCCTGTTCGAACCCCAGCACCTACAGAAGGGAGATTTACTTTTCATTTTCAGGGGTGAAATGATGAAAATACCCCTCTGTTCTTTTCCCCCAAAATCGAGCCTTCTTCTTCCATTTCCTTCTGATGCCATGATGCAGAGCTGCCGTGGAGAAGCGCAGGGTGGGTGAGCGATGCAGGAGGAGATTTCATGGTACTGAAAATTTTGCTACCTTGTGATCGGTCATTGTCGTTGCCCTTTTATTCTAGAATATTCCTCCCCCATTTCATTTTTTGTTGGCAGAAAAACGAGTGAGAGAGAGAGCAGAGGATTAAGAGAGGCTTCACGATGGTGGACTGTAGCTACTATGAACCACCGTCCCTCATCGTCTGAGCTCGTCACCGGCACTAGGTTTCTCTATTGTCACCCTACAAGCCGTGCACTATAGACTCTGTAAATCTTCAACCTTCCTTCTTTTTTTATGGCTACCGTGAGCTCATTTCTCTTCGTCGTCGTGCTCTATGTTGCTGTTATCGTGAGCTGTATTTTTTCTATCTCAAGTTCACCGCCTCTACCGTCTCCCTTCACATCTCATACTGTAGCAGCTACAATACCCCTATTATCTGTGGGTCTCATACCTGCGCCAGTTTCTCGGCCTCGAGCCGCGCCTGATTGGTTAGTTACCCTTATGGACTGTGTGTCCATGCCTGTTTCAGTTCTGTTAAAGTCCTATGAAAAAAGTATTATTTCAAACGGTTTTCCTAAAGAAAATGTTTATCGAACTATTCATTTTGAATTACGAAACTTTATGAATTACATTTTAAATGTATTGAAATCAATTATTTCTGTATTTCAAATTACATTTTTGGGACGTTATTCACGAGTAGATTATTTGAATTCAGATAGTGCTGTTGATCCTAATCACTCAAATGAGCAGTGAATATATCTTCTTTTAATGAAATTAAGCTTTTTGAGAGCACATGTATTATTTTGCTAAAGGTTTAGATGCTCTGCCTAACTTATAGATAAGATTCTGGTTATTTTGGAAAACGTTTGTAAATGAATTGAACGTTCGCAGTCCGTTGTAGGATCTTCGGGCGATCGGTTACACAAAGACGATCCGGCCGAAATTCCTATAGATGACTTGCATTTTGATTTAAATGTAATTTACCTTATGATTATGAATGTTTTAGTTACGAATGAAGGCTTAAGGAATGTGAATTTATTCATATTCTGTGCCAGTCACAACTCAAATTTTGAGACGTGACATTTTGGTATCAAGGCAATAGTTTCTATAACTAAGTGGAGCATGGATACTTTAGTGGGGTCTCAAGTATCATTATGAACCCGGGCATAATTATAGTTAAGGCATCATTGAAGTCCTTTTTAGGGAACTTAAAAGTGTTTTCCTATAGTATAAATAATTTTTTTCTTGAAATTGAATATTTTCTATATTTTTGGTATAAATAAAAAATGTCGCTAAGAAGTCCACCAGCTAGTAGAAGTTCTAGAAACGACCAAGTTTTGGAAAGAGGCTCCGCTCAGCAAAGTGAACTACCTCTAGAAGTAGAGGACAAGGTCATAGGAGAGCTAGGATTAGGGAAATTCAACCCCTTAGATCTTTATAAGAAATATTGTTTAAAGCTAAACCATTTAAAATTTGTTTGGGATTTAGAGGGTGTTTCTAAGTTAATATAATATATGTGTGTGTTGCTGGAAGTTTTTGAGTTCAGATTTTAGGGGTCAAAAATGGTAAGGAACCTATTGTTTGGCACTTTACAAAGATAAATAATTATTATGAATTGTTAAGGCATGCCTAAGTATTTTAAAGGATGATTAGGAAACCTTTTTTTAAAAAAAAAGATGAAAAAAATCTCACGTTAACTCCATAGTTATACGATTTCTTCTTTAAAGGTTATGGAAGGTACCTGGAATGTCAAAATATAAAAATATCATGAATGATGCTGATTAATTTGGAGTCGTGAATCTGAAATGGCTTACAAGTATAAAATATCATATTTTCAAAGTCAGAAAAAAAACATTTGCCTGTACTTGCAAAATTTGAGCTTATAATTTGCTTTAGTGTTGTAATTTTAGTTTCTTTGGGAATGAGATGTATAGGAGTTTAATGCATACATAGAGATTATCTACCATTATAATATTTGAGGGATTATTTAGACATTTGAAATGCAAGAGGAGCTTTATTGTTTTAATGGTTATTATGTACTCAAGGTATAAAGGATTAGAATTGAAATTCAGATTATTAGATCATGATTGAGGTTCCAACATAAAGCGCGGTGCAATATTCTTGAAGATGGAATTCTTGGAATTCTGTTGGATTACATTAGGAAGTTGAAAGGATTGAGTTTATGGATTTGACCCAAAGTAAGAGAATGTTACATTCCACTTTCGTGTGTACGTTGTCACTTATTGAATGTTGGCCTGTAGAATTTGGGAATTTGGACAAATTAATACTTAAGATCCAATTATTTGATTACTTGCTGACTATCTGGTGATCTTTTTGTTAAAAATTTGACTTAGTTATTGGGTTACAAAAACAAGTTCTTGGTGAGAGAAATCACACGAGTAAGATTTGTTGACAACATTTCATTATTCTTTTCCTTGACAAGAACAAACACGAGAAAGTCTATTCTTGTTTTTCTATAACTAAATTACTTATGGAAGTATACTTTTAGATGGATATTATTTCTTCTTTGATGCTGCTTGTCTTGTATTACCCCCTCATGTCTTTTCTTCAAATGATGATATTCCTTTGCTTTTGGAAAAGAAAAATAGCATTGGAGGCAGAGAATTTAAAATTTTTATTTATAGGTGAAAAGTCTTTGGCAAATAGGTAAAAATAATAATAAAAAAAATTGTTTTCTTTGTGTGATGACATACTTTAAATGTGGTAGGCCATGGGATAATTAAGGGGAAAGCATCTCTTTATCACTGGAATTATTGCAACAAAGATATTTCTGGGAAGATCTGCATTAAGTGTGGCCATTAGACCATATTTCCTAGGGAAAAGATTGATTTTGGTTAGTGTATATGAAAGGTTTCGTTAAAGCTTATAATTTCTAAATAATATTTTCATTTAAAGGATTTCTAGTAATCTAGTTATGCATATAAGTTCCAGTTTGGACTATGATTTTGCATGAGGAACGTATCTATGAAATCTCAAATGTGTGAGTTATGTTTTGGCTCAAGAGAAATTGACTCTTTAGCCTTTGTCGACATGAGGTCTAATGGTTAAATTTTTTTATGTAAGTTATATAAAGGAGGACTTTATGCTAAACAGGTTAGTAATATAACTTATTAATGAAATACTGATTGTTAAATTTAGATGTTTATTGTTTCAAAAAAAAACACGGGCATCAGGTTCCTTAATACAATTATAAAAGACAGTTTAATGTTGATTGTGTTAAATTCCTTAAGGTGGAGGTTTTGGTAAAAGCCTATTGATTTGAGATATTTTAATAAGAGGTATGAAATAGATGAGTTAATGATTGGCCACAAAATGGTTGGTGAATAAAAGTTCTTTGAGGTTAATAAGAAAAGGTAAAAGTCATTCAACAAAGATTATTGACAGCTCAGAGTCGACAGAAATCATATGTGGATTATCGTCGAAGGAAATTAGAATTTATGGTTGGAGATAAGGTATTTTTGAAGGTGTTTCCAATGAAGGGTATCATGAGATTCGGGAAGAAAGGGAAATTGATTCCAAGGTATATTAGTCCCTTCGAGATCTTAGACAAAGTGGGTGTCGTAGCTTATCGATTAACTCTACCACTAGAGTTGTTAGAAATTCATCCGATGTTTCATGTATTGATGCTTCGGAGATATCTGTATGATCCCTTTCATGTCGTTGAATATCAAGAAATTGGTGTAGATGAAGACTTGTCATATGATGAGTATCCTATAGCTATCATTGATAGACGAGTAAAGAAGTTGAGATCAAAGGAGATTTCTTCTGTGAAAGTGTTGTGGCGAAATCATTCAAAGGAAGAAGCTACTTGGGAAATTGAAAGTAAGATACGAAATAAGTAACCGCACATATTCGAGAATTGAGGTGAGCGTATTTTTAAATTTGGAGGACCGAATTTCTTAAGAGGGGAAGAATGTAATATCCCTGCAAAATTCTTAAGTTGATAATGTAATTTTAATATATATATATTATTTAGTGCAGAAGTCTCACAAGTGGTTGGAAACGGCGTCGTGAAGCTTAAGGTCCCCTGTTCGAACCCCAGCACCTGCAGAAGGGAGATTTGTTTTTCGTTTTTCAGGAGTGAAATGATGAAAATACCCCTATATCCTTTTCCCCCCAAATTGTGCCTTTTTCTTCCATTTCCTTTTGATGCCATGATGCAGAGCTGTCATGGAGAAGCACAGGGTAGGTAAGCGGTGCAAGAGGAGACTTCACGGCACTTGAAATGTTTGCTACCGTGTGACCGGTCACTGCCGTCACCCTTTTATTGTGGAACACTACTCCCCCATTTCATTTTTCGTCGGTAAAAGCACGTGAGAGAGAGAGAGCAGAGGATTAAGAGAGGCTTCACGATAGTGGACTAGAGCTGCTGTGAACCACCATCCCTCGTCGCCTGAGCTCGTCACCAGCGCCAGGTTTCTCTATTATCGCCCTGCAAGCTGTGCACTATAGACTCTATAAATCTTCAACCGTCCTTCTTCTTTCTGGCTACCTTGAGGTCATTTCCCTTGGTCGTCATGCTCTGTGTTGCTGTTGTCGCGGGCTATATTTGTTTCTATCTCAAGTTCGCCGCCTCTGCCGTCGCCCTTCACATCTGGTACTGTAGCAGCTATAGTACCCCGAGTTTCTCCCCTGCCTCCGTTCAGTTGCTTTGGATTAGTGGTGTATGGTAAGTTAACACCTTTTCCTCTTCTTTGATTATTCACAGTTTTAGGTTAGGAAATCAATTTCCTTCTTATTCCTCTGTGGGCTGAATATGTGAAGGAATGAGGATGGATGGATAGTTGATAATTGGGGCTATGGATCCTCCGTGAGATTGAAACTGAGTGGTAAGTTTTTCACTTTTTCCATCTCCTTTAATTCTCATTGTGATGGATGCAAGATTTGTTGGAAATTGTGCCCTAGGGGCCAATCATTGTATCAGGTTATCACATTATTTGCATGTTTACTGTGATGACCATCCTTGGATAACTCATGATCTTATCCTAAATGTCCCTGGTCGGTCATCTATGTGGGAGCAGAGATGAAATAAGACCAGTATGACTTTGAAGATATATAGAGATATAAATCAAAGTCATAAGCACATGTAAGAGTACAGGGTGTTGGATCGACCCGCTATGAGAGAGCTGCATGGGTTAAGTCATAAGTTTCTCTCATATACAAGCCATGTCACTATGCCCTTTGACCTGAGATCATCATGGATTCCTACATGATGAACGCTCAGCTTTGACCTAGTCAAAAGTCACTTTTGACCGAGTGATCATAAAGGCTATGCTCGGGCTTAGTGGTTTTTCATGCGGAGGAATGTGAATGGTCAAGATGGAATTTGTCCCTCACATTCGTAGAGAGATATTACTGGGCCCCTCGATGAGTGAGTCTGAGAAATGTATGGCCATACTGGAATGGAAGGGTAGTTCCATTTCTATATTCAGACTACTCAGGGATCGAGAAAGTAACGGTCAGGAACAGGAGGATGACGTTCACCATGCCTCATCCTTGACCGAAATATCGTGTGACAAAAGGGACGTGATATGGTTGTATGAAAGGTTACATCGTTTATCGATCCTCATATGTTTTGGGTAGTCGTAATGCCTTGCTAGAGACCGCTTACGACTTGTGGGTCAGTATAGTAACTGGGCCACTGCCAACTTCATATGGGCCTACAGGGTCGCACACAAAACAGCCCAATACGAGCTATGATGTCCAGATTCATTGAATCTAAGAGATGTCTAGATTCAATGAATAATCTAGGGTGGATATATATTTTATATATATATATATAAATTAGTTTATATATATTATATATATAATATAAGAGATATTTGTAAGATTTAATTTATAAGGATAAATTAAATCTCTATCATTTTTGAATTTGAATTTAAATGGATATGATCTATTTGAATTTGAAATTCAAATTGATAAGATATCTCAAATTTGATTTATGAGAATAAATCAAATATAATTCTGTCTTATCTTTATTTTAAATTAAATAAATAGGTGAATTAAATCTGTGGGACGGATTTAATATAAACCATATTTATTTAATCAGTTTCTTATTAAATTATGCAATATATGATATTGTATTAATTTTAGAATTAATATAAGATTAATTCTGAAGCCCGGCCCTATTAGAAGCCCGATAGCTTCCTATATATTTGACATTAGGAGCTAGGGTTCTACACACAATATAGATCTCTACACACATTCAGACGTGAGAAAAGGGGGCAGGGAGAGTGCAAAAGGTTTGCACATAAGAAACTGCCGAGATAGAGAGAGTGAGGACGGAATCTCTAGAAAGCCCTAGAGGGACAAGAGGCGCTAGCACGTCGTTCGCAATTGGAACGCTGTTCGTGTGGATACCGGTAGAGGAAGCCGATCTGAGCTGTCGACTTCTACGATACGGCCATACACGAAGAAAGGTCGCGACCAGAACACACTTAGGTCGCGACCAAACGGGCATCTGAACGTCAGAAATCCGAAAAGAGGATACAGGTCGCGACGTGAAGTTGAATAAGTCGCGACTAAAAGCTCCAGAGGCGACAGGTCGCGACTAGAAGCAGAGTAGGTCGCGACTAACAACTCCAGAGGCGACAGGTCGCGACTAAAAGCTGAGGAGGTCGCGACTGAAAGTTCCAGAGGCGAGGAGTCGCGACTAGTGGACACTGAGGTCGCGACCAAAGCTTGAAACCGAAGGTAACACTTCTTTCTCCTTGACTTAAACACATTCGGTAGATCCTGGCTGGGAATGGAAAAATTTTTAAAGTTAATTTCCGCTGCGTGTCTTCCAATTCCCTTCAAGATTTGTTTCTGTGTTCTCTGTGCCAAGAGCCTGAGGGAAGAGTGAATGAGAGGTGTGTGTGTGCTGTGATGCTTGATTTGGAATTATATGTGTGTGTGTATATATATGATGTTGCTGCTATTGTGGAGTTGGAAAGCATGTGTATTTATATATTTGAGTTGCTGCATAGGTGGAATAATTGAATGGTAAGGGTCATGAGTTGGGTTTCTTTGAAATGTTTGATTGATCAAGAGAGGTTTTTTATGTTAATAAGTGTGGTCTCTGCTCTGTGGAATGATTATTTACACTATTATGGATAGTTGGAATTTCCAGATGTTTGACAAAGGCAATTATAAGCACTTGAATGGTAGAATACGAAGGGAAATGTGTTACTTGGATAATTACTGAATAATTTGTATGAGTGCCAAGATTATATTTTTTAAAAAGCTCAAAGTAATTGTTGGAATAATGTTCTTAGCGCTTGATATGTGTAACTATGTGTGATGCATGTACTGTCAAATTTTTGGCAAAAGGATTAAGAAAAGATGAAACTTTTAGTGCACTGAAGGTATTTTAATATGAAACAAGCGATGGAGTTGTTAAGTTATGTTCAAGGCCAAGTAAAACCTTTAAGAACATGTTGAGTTCAAATGTTTAAGGATTGAACTGAAAGTGAGCTAGTGAGCTCCTTGTTTTGAAAATGGAAATGACGATAAGAGAAATTGTTGGAATATTTAAATGTTAGTAAGTATGTATGTGATTTGTTGTGATTATGGCAAATAAATAGTAATTGGTATTAATAGAGATGTATAGTATTTTCTGATGGAATATTTTATTTTGGGAACCTAGGTAATTCAAGAGAGAATATTTTCGAAGGATAGAGCAAGAGTAAATTATATTGGAATATCACAGGTGAGTGAATAACGTTCCCTAACGATTTGATTTTGAAATATAATTAGTCATTTGACATTTTTACTAAATATTAATTTTGGCACGATTTATGAAAAGCGTGTTGTGAATTCATGCTTTACATGTTAGAAATTGATTATTCAAATTTCATTGTTCATATGGATTGACAAAATGTTTTAAATGATTTATCGTAAATATTCATGCTCGGGAGGTTTCATGATTATGAATGATTTTAATAACAATTGTTGCATTGAAAGTGTTATGATTATTAAATCTCAAATTACCCCCATGCACGTTGGAAAGGTTTTTAAAGGACGGAATACAGAACTTTGGTTACTAACAGTAGTACTGTTAGTCCTTAGTGTACCATGGTTAAACATTCTTGCACCTTTTATTTGTGGGATTTATTCTTGCACCTTTTATTCGTGGGATTTATTCTTGCGCTTATTATCCATGGGATTTATTCCCGCGTCTGCTATTTGCGAGATTTATTCTAGCGCCTGTTATTCATGGGTCTTGTATCTGCGCCTGTTTCGTGGCCTCGAGCCGTGCCTAATTGGTTAGTTATCCTTGCGGAATGTGTGTCTATGCCTGTTTCAGTTATGTTGAAGTCTTGCGGAAAAAGTATTATTTTGAAACGATTGTTTTAAACGGTTTTCCTGACAGAAATCGAACTATTCATTTTGAATTACAAAACTTTATAACTTACATTTTAAACATATTGAAATCAATTATTTCCATATTTTAAATTATATTTTTGAGACGTTATTCACGAATAGATTATTTGGATTTAGATAGTGCTGTCGACCCTAATCAATCAGCTGAGCAGTGAAGAGCCTTCGTGTCACTCCGAAGCAGCATTGGTGGACATATCTTCTTTTAATGAAATTAAGCTTTTTGAGAACACATGTATTATTTTGCTAAAGGTTTAGATGCTCCACCTAATTTATAGATAAGATTCTGGTTATTTTGAAAAATGTCTATAAATGAATTGAACGTTCGAAGTCTGTTGTAGGATCTTCGGGAGGTCGGTTACATAAAGACGATCCGACCGAAATTTCTACAGATGACTTGTGTTTTAATTTAAATATAATTTACCTTATGATTATGAACGTTTTAGTTACGAATGAAGGTTTAACGAATGTGAATTTATTTATTTTTTGTGCTTGTTACGGCTCAAATTTTGAGACGTGATAATTTGCATATAATGAAGGATGACATGCATGTTACTAGAAATCACTTACATCTATAGAAAATGTTACATTTGTGGTGTTCAGGGTCTTTCAGTCAATTGCGCAAAAGCCACCAAGGTCTCAGGTTCCTTTATAACTTGTAAAAAATATGGTTCATCTTATTAATTATTAATATTAAAATAATTAAATCAGTCTCCATTAAAAAAAAAAAAAAATCAGTCAAATTGATAATAACACGGCTATGTAACAAAACTGCTCCCGTCACTTTGAACCTGGCTGCCATTGTGGAAGGGAAAGCAAGGAAGGCAGTGACTTTGAGGGATGAATTCGAGTACGAATTACGGTAACAGTAACGGCTATCATAGCCAGCAGCAGCAGCTGGGAATGAGTCGCAGAGAGCGAGTCCGCCGTGGAACTCGGAGGTCACGAGATTCCAGAGACGGCGCAAGTAGCCTTAGGGTTTGCGAACCGCAGCAGCAGCAACAACAACACAGACCTCCTTGTACGGACTTCGACATGGCCTATTTCCATTCTTATGCTCATGTTGGTATCCATGAGGAGATGATCAAGGTTGAAATGTCTTTCTTAATATTTATGTAATTAGTTTTTTAAACTTTACAGTTGAACCTTTCTTCTTTTCTTTTTGTTTTTTTCAAGTGAAAGACAGTTTTCTATGAATGGGGCCTAGTTTTCTATGAATGGGGCCTAGTTTTCTATGAATGGGGCCTTTTAGTTAGTTATCATGCTCGTTGCAAGTCTACGAACATGACATAGCATTATTTAGGAATTTGGTATTCAATGGCATTGCCGAATTGAGTGGTATGCCGTAAGCAGAATTGGCTGTTTAGACATCCTAACATCTGGGTATGCTTGGGCTTGCGGACAACATATCTCTTTGAGCATTGCTCTATGAAATTAGCGGTTGTGTGGTGTGAAGCTTCGTCTTTCGTAGTGTCTCCTTGTACTATTTGGGACGACTGTAAGTGCCATTGTCATTTGGGACGGGTCGCTATTTGGAGAAGAATATCTTCTTGGAAGCTTCTTGTCTTCCTTAGTGTCTCCTTGTAGCATTTAAAGGTTTGGCCGTTATTTGGGTTTTTAGAGGTGTCTCATTTTCTAGATGATCTATGGGCGTGAGTTCCTTTGAACTTCTTTGTGGTGTTTTGCTCAAGGATTTTTGAGGGGAATATCCTCTTGGATATGCAGAGGGTCTTGTTAGCCCTGTTGCATGTTTACCTTCTTTTTCACACAGACACACACACGCACACAAATATTTTTTCTTTTTTAAAACATGTAATTTTGTTTTATTGGGAGGATATACATAATCATTGTCTTGTCCATCATTTTTTTTTCTCTTAACAAAATTCCTTCTTTTATCCAGAAAAAACCAAATTTAATGCATGCCGATTTAGATGTTTATATTTATTCTCTTACAAATTTGCACTCTTCCCTTGGATTGGGCCACTAAAATAGCTTATGATTCAAGTTTTCAGCAATGTTACCAGAACTAGATTGAACTCTGGTCTTGTTTGGAGTCGTAAGGGAACAGACCAATAATCAAAACAATAGAAAACTAGCAGAACCAGTCTTGAAACGGTGAAAACTGGTAAAAACAATAGGTTAGTCGGTCCAACCAGTACAAACTGTCACGAGAAGAAAAATATGGCAACTAAAGAAGAACACAGCAGGACATCGCAGAGGAAAACTAAAGAAGAAAGAAGAGAATGAAATATGAAGTAAATCGAATAATAAGAAGAATGTCATAAGAAAATGACCACCAAGATGAAGGTTAACTCGTGGGAAAATGACAACTAACGACTTCATAAGAAAGTTAACAACATAATAGGACCTTTTAAAAATTTTTATTTCTAAAATATGAGAAAATGAGTACTAAATTATGGGAATTTGAATTGTGATGAGGTCCCAATTTGGTATTAATCTTCTTGTAAGGTGTATACGGTATTGAATTGTCATCCACCCTTAAATGTGTCAAGAGAGCATGCATGGTGAGCCGACTTTTGACATGGACGGATGACTTCTTTGTGAAGAAGAATAGCTGTGTGAGACACAGTGCAAAGAATAGTTAGAGACTTAGACTTAATGAGGAAGGGAACTAGGCAAAAGGCTTTTTCATCTTTTAATCTCTCTTCTCTTTTTCCTACCCTAACCCTTCTACATCATAGGTTGCATCATAGGTTGGTTCTACCCTTGAATGGGATTTCTTATGAAGGTTCATTTTCAAAGAAAGTGACATAAATGTAACTGGGATTATAGGCAGAAGGGAAGAAATTGATACTCTTCTTTAGTTTGTTGAGGAGTTCCCAGTATATACTTGATTGCTCTTGGGTGTTTTATAGTGGGAAAGTTGAACTGCATTTTCAAGATTTTTTGGTTAATTCAAAGTGTGATGCAGTGCAAAGTATTGTAATTTTAAGCTGAAGGTTATTTTCTTTGGTTTTCTGTTTCTAATTTTTTTCCTTCTGTTTTGTACAGGATCGGGTGCGGACTGAAACTTACAGATCAGCTATCACACAATTCCAGAGTTATATTGCAGGAAAAGTAATTTAGCAAACACAATGTTATTAACTGAGTTGGGCATAAAATTGTGTTTTATTTAATAATGCAGTATTAAAACAGAAGCTACGAGTGTTTTTTGATATATGTGATTATAGTTTTGTTTGAAGTTGTGTACTTTGTGAATTCTCACTTTATGTTAAAAGATGGCCCAAGGACCAAAAGAAACAACCGCTGATTTGTTAGATTAATGGATCATTGCATTAATGATTTAATCTTGTGTTATTTGTTCTGGTATTTTACATTTTGAATTAGATTAAGTGAGGATTATGTTAGCGGTAATCCTCCTCTTTCATGGGATTTTATTGTAGTTGAGTGGCTTGCATGTGGCTAACCAAACGCTTTCAAAATCCCTAAATTATATTGCTGCACAAAAAAAATAATGAATAGAGAAACCAGAGATCAGATCCTGAGCATTTTTCCTCTGGTTTTCAGCAGTTTGCTTTGAATCTGAAATTTCTCAGGTTTACTTTTTTATTTTTTTGATTTGTGTTTAAATAAATAATTCACATACAAGCTGATGGAGAAATATGGAAAGCAGGTACACTTATATTTAGAAGTATTGTAATGATGGACATTGATATCACTATATTCTGTGCCCCGTGTTTGTCAGAGTAAATAACACTTACTTTTTTGCCTTGAATATATGCGCCAGACATTGCTGTTGCTTGGCTGACTTTAGAAAGGGAAAGGGGTAAAGGAATAGAGTGGGATACTAGGAACCCATCTTGTTGAGGTAAATAGATAGTATATGCATATAAAAAAACCTCTAAAGTAAAAAAAAAAAGGGGGATGTCTGCTATCCTCACTCTTGACCTCAAAACCCAGTTTTAGGCTCCATAGATGAAGGTGGGGAAAACCGTTAAAAGACTTACAATCACTTCATTTCAGAAATTAAGTAGGAGCATTAATGGGTGAGGGATTTACTAAAGTGGAGGATTTTACACTATTGAAAGATTGTCAAATCTTCCCTGTTCTACTTATAGTTTTTCTTGTTATTTTCTTCTGAGTAGCTCTTCTCCTGCAGGTTGTAGTGGACGTTGGATGTGGCACTGGCATCCTTTCTATATTTTGTGCTCAAGCTGGTGCAAAGCGGGTAAACTCTTTTAATTGACATTTCTAAATCTATGTTAAGTGATAATCTTTTTGATTTGGTGAAGGATAATTAGTAGATCTGTAGTTAAATTGTAATACGGAAGGAGAAATGAATATGAGAGCGAAAATAGGAAGTTACTTTTGATAGAGTGCAAACTGCAAAATATTTTCCTCTAGAGTCAAATAGATTTCCAGGCCTCTAATTTTGTCATATGATGACAACATGGGGGACTTTTTGTAGCAGTTTTTTTCCTTATTATCATCCTAGTCATCATAAATTTTGGTTAGATTTTCTATTTTGATAAAAGTAATTTTATTTGAGAAGTTTCCATGGTTGTCCTTGGTCATCACTCACCACATCATCAGATGCTTCATAAATTACAATTTTTTTTCTTGGGGGGATAAAAGGCGTAATTTATTAGAGATTTTTGATTGATTCTTCCATTCAAATGCTCTTACTACGTGCAAGATTACACCATTCCTTTAATGGCTTGAACAGTTTTGGCTGTTATTCTCTACATAGTATTATAGCTTTATACTTCATAAGATGCATTTGTAGAGTAGCATAGTTTTATACTTCATAAGATTTATTGGTAAAGGCTGCTCAAGTGTCCTTCATTGTCATAAATCATAGGATGCAGACTTTTTTCCTTATTATCACTTCCATGAATAATTTGGCTGAATACCCATTGATAATATGGCATGCAGTGCTCTTCTAAATTAATTGCTATTTGTGTGATTTTGAGGCATAATCTACTGGGATATGTTTATATACTTGACTCTTTGTTTATAGTTTTTTGCCCTGTTATCTCAATCACTAATTTTTATTTTTGTTATAAATTCTTTTTATTCTAATGAGATTTGATGGCTATTCTTTTCTTGAAATGAAAGGGGAATGTATTTATTGTTTGGAAATTATATAAAATTTAATTCTTTAGTTAGACAAATACTTTTACATTTAAAGAATTTATAGGATTAATATCAATGTTTATTATCGTCCGATTGCCACAATGTTTATGTATGTGTATTTTAAGTAAATAGAATAAATATACCTCACTACCCGTGCAACGCACGGGTTGCCTCTCTTGTTAATAAAAATGGAATAAAAATCTTTATTAGAATATGAGTAAGGATCTTAAACTTATCGCTAATTATGTCTATACTCTAACAAGGAAAAGAGAGAAAGAATCTCACTCAACTCCTCCTTACTAGTCAAATACTTTAGAAGATTCTCCAAAAGCCAAATAAATGAAACTGATATATTATACCTCAATAGAAATTACTATAAAATAATCAAATAAAATCTAGAAATAACCTGTAAAATCTGCTGGATCCTATCCACAATAGTATGGATCCTTATTTGATTCCTAAAACCTCTTATCACTTTGGTTATTTGAAGTCAAGCTTTGTTACAAAAACATCTATTGAAGCAACTCTATTTGTTCACTAGTGGCTCCTATTGACCCAAGCTTTCTCATTCTAAATCTCATCATTACTTGAATCCAAAATGTTGTGCTTAAATGGGGAGAAGTAGGGACATGACATTCTTTGGGTAGACCAAGTATCTTTGTTTCATGTTTCATGGTGATCTCACTATGTAGAGGGTATGGTGTGGTGTCGTAAGAGTTGATAATGAAATGATTGTGATTTCTTATTTCATACTACAATTCTATTTTCATCGAATTCAAGCTGGGCGGTTTAAATGAAGAAAGGCCACTAGGGTTATCTACGATTGAGAAGTACCTAATAAGGTAAAAGGAAAGTTCTATTGTACTGCGATAAGACCAGCAATGCTTTATGATAGTGAATGTTGGACTTTTAATTTTTTTTTTTGGGTGTTGGCCTTTAAAGGGACAACAATAGCATAAAGTTGGGGTAGCTAAGATGAGGACGTTGAGATGGATGTGTGGGCATACAAGAAAAAATAAGATTCGTAATGAATATATATAGGGAAGAGTTGGAGTTGCATCTATCGAGGAGAAAATGGTACAGAGTCGTTTGGGGTGGTTTGGGCACGTATAAAGAAAACCATCGGATGTGCTGTTGAGGAGGGTGAATCTAGAAATATGGAGTCCTATAAAAAAGGGTAGAGGCAGACTAAAGAGAACACTCAACGAGGTTATTTAGTGGACCTCTTGGTTAACAACTTATCCAAGGAAATTTTGATAGAGCAAATGACATTGTGCGATTCATGAAGTTAACCGCACCTAGTAGGATAAGTCTTGTTATTGTTGTTGTAGTTGTGGTAAGTAGAGTAAGTAGAAATGAAATTCGGAATCAAATTATTCATGTGCATGGGGTTGACACTTGTTATACAAGAAATTCAAGTAATTAGGCTTAAATAGAGTAAGGGGCTCAGGCATTTACTTCCAAAGATTTGTTAAAATTCACCTAGATGCTTTCTCATCAATGTTTGAATTATGTTGTTTAGATGATTGCCGTGTACTTTTTATCTAAGAGTGAGAATTCCTATAGAGAATTTTTGAGTTTTAACATTCCTTATTCAAATATACAAAATGAAGATGCTTCTTGGTTCCTACATAAATGATAGGCTGCCTCTTCATCTTCTTCTTTGTATATATTTTGCTCTCATTTTTTTATATCGTCACTTGCATGGAGGAACTTTAGTGTTTTCACCCCTCTATATGATTGATGCTTGTTATTAATGTATTTCTCTAGCCATATTTTTTAGTTCCTAAAATGTTTCAAAGTTCAATCACGTGTCAAACTTTGAATTTGACATTATTAAAACATTTTACAAACATGACATCACCTGTATGTTTTTCTTGGCAGGTGTATGCAATTGATGCTAGTGACATTGCGTTGCAGGTAATTGTAAAATATCATATGCTTTAATTATTATTAGCTGTTCCCCTTGGTATTAGTGTTTTATGTTTGAGTTTCTAATTGTGGGCTTGTAATTGATTAAGATTCTGGTGACAATGTTTTTGATTTGATAGTGTTCAGTTTTGCCTAGTCTAGCCTTGTACCTGCTCACACAACCATAAGGATCATATTTAATTGTAAACATCCATTTGCTACTTTGGCTTTTCTTCTGGAAGTGTTGTTATCTTCCACGCCTAGTTCTTCTTAAGAGCCTTAATTCATTTACAGCTTCTCTCCTCTTCAGACCTTACTCTCAATGGTTATCTGCAAAGAGGAGACAAATTTCCATATGAAACATATTTTTGAATAGGTTGTTTAGTACACGTCCTTACCCTCTTTCTCAAAGCCATAGGCTAGCTGAGATCATCATACCTAGGATTTGCATCACGGTTGACTTCTTGCCTGTGTTTAGGAATTGGAGCTGGTAATACGGGTCAACTCGCTAGTTATGGGTTGGCCCGCTGTGGGTAAGGGTTAGGCAGGTGCAGGTTAAAAAGAGTCGCCTCTTGGCGGGTTGCATTTTGTTCAACCTGAGCTCGTCTATGGCGGGTTGTGGGGCTAACCCACCTATTATTTTATTTGTTTTTAGAAAAATTGTTTTAAAGAAGATGAAAGAAGAGGAGATCTGATTTTCTTTGAGAACGACATCACTTTCCTTAATCAGTTTCTTCCAG
The DNA here is from genome assembly GCA_037074615.1 of Leucaena leucocephala. Classification (NCBI taxonomy): domain Eukaryota; kingdom Viridiplantae; phylum Streptophyta; class Magnoliopsida; order Fabales; family Fabaceae; genus Leucaena; species Leucaena leucocephala. Next base: position 15,546,459 of record CM073565.1, on the reverse strand, counting down.
AAAATTTACACTTCAAAATCAAACTACAAATCTAAATCATCACAATTCACTACTCAAAAGAGATTGAAGAAGAAAATTTGCATCTCAAAATCATCACAATTCACAAAACAAACAAGGTCATCGGTAAGGAGGAAGAAGAAAGATCGAAGCTTTCCCTTGAACGATTGAATGTAATCGTTTTTAAGTTACATATGGGGATAATGGGAATTCAACACTTCGACTCGTAAATAAACCAGATCTAGAAGAATCTTTGAACAAAACACAGATCTGGAGGAGGAAAACGACTTGATTGATACCTGGTCAGATTCAGAGATGCGAGGAGGCTGAGGTGCAGCAGCAAAGCATGGACAGAGGAGCTCGACTGGCAACTGAACTTCTGAACTTGTGGTCTCTACTTTCCTCAGTCTGCTGGTTCTGAACTTCTGCAGTCTGGAACTGTTTTGAACATTTTCCAGATTTATCACTTGTGTTAGCACTTGTTCTCTCTTCCTCTTGAGCCTCTAAATTAAAGATAGAATCATGTTGAGAATTATGTTTGGATCTGGTTGGGCCAGGGCCAGACCATTCTGGGATAGATTTGAATAAATTCAGATTCTCAGGGTCAGTTTCAGGTCTGTGAGGTGTGATTCTGGTGTTTTCTGGTTTGTTAGATTGAACATTAGATAGGATATCCTTACTTGAGTCCGAAATTAGCCATTCATCTCCCTCTTCCTCCTCTTGAATGGGCAATTTTGGGCAGTAGAGTTTGTCTTGTGTAAAGTAACGTTCATGGAGACATTCTTCAGGAATCTGGACAGTAGCATTTATAGCCATTTTGAGTAGGTGAATAACCCAAGAAGATGCATTTCATGGCTTTAGGTTGTAACTTCCCCCTTCCCTCTTGATGAAAAAACACAGTACACCAAAAAACTTTTTGCGGTATGTTTAAAATGATTCATCAAACTTTTGTGAGGGAGTTGCAATATTCAATACCTATGAGGGCATCTTATTGAATAGGTAAGCTGAAGTAAGAATGGCTTTACCCCAAGAAGAAAGTTGGAACATTGCTGGTAATCATCATGGCTCTAGCAACTTCTACTAGGTGTCTATTTTTTATTCTCTTAGCATTCCCATTTTGTTGAGGTGTATTAGAACAAGAGGTTTTGGTGATGGATTCCATGAGATTTGAGGAAATTTTGAAATGGAGAACTAAAATATTCTTTAGCATTGTCACTTTTAAGGACTTTAATGGAAGTTTGGAATTGTGTAATAACAAAGGAATGGAATGATTTAAAAGTCTCAATGACATCATATTTATTTGTCATTAGGAACACCCATCTAACTCGTGTGGTCATCTATAAAAGTGACAAACCACTTTGTTTTGATGGATTTGAAATTCTTGAGGGACCCATATATCATTATGGACAACATGATTATCAATAAAATCATGCTAATCTTAATTCTTTATTGTTTCCACAATAATGTTTGACCAAGGATGCTTAGAATAATTCTATAGTTATTCATGGATCTTGTTATAAAGTGAACATGAAAACAATATAATAAACACCATATGGACATGCAAATGATTGACCTAGGGCTCAATCACTTAAATAACCAACAACCGGAGCACCTAAATAGGGATGAAGAAGCAAAGATCAACTTTAATTACTGTTAGCAGATTGCCTCTCACTTTGTTTCTCAATTAAGTAACTTTGATGGTTGAGGATTCCTCTTAAATGTTTATCATTTGTAGTAGCATCTGGAGCTTGATTTGTTGGATTTAATTGATCCTTTTCTTTTGTAAGCAGGCAAATGAAGTAGTGAAAGCAAATAATCTATCTGATATCGTCATTGTATTGCATGGACGAGTTGAGGTAGGCTTCTTTGAAACAATCCCCGATTTTTGAAATAATTATTACCAGTATAATTTTGCATTTTTAGATTATGATGGTTTAAATATTAACTTGGTGTTTAGCATCTTAATTGTTGGGATATTATAGGATATTATCATATAATATCATATCTTATCATATAATATCATATAATATCTCAACATTAATAATAAAATCTTTTACTCAATTTGGAAGTGATGATTTCAATTTTCTGTGAAAATATAGTAGCTTTGGTATGTAATATTTAATTGATATTTCTCAATTTGGCATGTACTATTAACTTAATTTGCTTCTATCTATTCTTATATTTGCTAGTTGGAACCATTTTCTTATAATTTAACATTAGGTATTCTTTCTGCAGGATGTTGAAATAAATGAAGAGGTTGATGTCATAATTTCCGAATGGATGGGATATATGCTTCTATATGAGGTGCTTATTATGATGCATGAAATTAGCAGTAAAAAGTGAGATTATTTGGAGGGGTGAAACCAATACTATATCAGTTTTATAATAAGGAAAGGCATGCATTCAAAAGAGAAGAAAATACAACTAGTTGACTAAGAAATCCTCATATTTCTAATGACATCCTCAAATTTCTATTGTGCATTGCCTAAGTTTATTATTCAAGGTGTATACGTGATAGTTTCCCAGCTATACAAATCGTTATTTAAGTTGAAATAGAATCATTGTCCTTGGTTTGATAAGTTTATTGAGGTAGTTGTGAAGTTGGGATGAAGAAAAATGTATGTACCATAGAGCTTTTTAGAAACAAATAGTTGATGACATAATCCTACTTCTTGTATGTGTTGATTGCATACTAATTAGGGAGAATTACTCAGAGGTCCAGTTGAAGAGAATTTATTACTAAAAAGTTATATGAAATCATCGAATAATTAAATAGTTCCAAGGGACCTGGGGTTGATAAATTCAATTTATGCAATTACTAAGCTACCCTTATGCATAAATAACAAGTTACTGGGAATGCTATAACAACTTGATGTGGCACAAATGACAACTCGGGGTGGGGGTGGGGCAAGGCATGCGATGAAAACTTCACGTGGCACAAGTAACAACTGGAGGTGTGCAATGACAACCCCTAGTTGTCATTTGTACCACATCAAGTTGTGCAATGACAACCCCTAGTTGTCATGTGTACCACATCAAGTTGTCATCGTGTGCCCAGTAACTTATCATTTGTGTATAAGGGTAGGTTGTTAATTGCACAAATCGAATTTATCACCCTTAGGTCCCTTGGAACTATTTAATTATTTGATGATTTCACAGGACTTTTTAATAATAAATTCTCTTTCATAGGATCGCCTAGTAATTCTCCCTATTAATTATTGGGAGTGACACTTTAAACATATAATCACTCAATTTTTAAGTCTCCCTTCTCAACAATTGATTGGGAGCTATAAATTTTTTTGTGTGGCTGCAGGTATGCTTCTAACAAAGAGAAAATATATTCTTGAATTTTTAGCTGGGATATGGAAAATTGGGTGGTAGATCATGTAGTGCACCTATGTGTTTTCAATTTTGCTGAGAAAATAGCTTATAGTAAGCATAATAGTCAGCCTCAATTTTTCAGAGCAAAAGAAGAAAATGGAGGTGCATTCTCAGGCATAGAAGTTGAAGATATGGCCAAAGGATTGATGAAGAATGGCAAGATTAGTGAAGCAGATGACTTCACACATTCATTCCAATTTGAAGAAAAACTTTTGGCATTGGCAAATTTGGTTTCATATTCACACAAATCTCAAGATTCTAGGAAGAGAACTGAGCATCCAATTCATAGTTCTATTACCTATCACCTTGAGGACAAGGGGCAGCTTTTAGGGGGGGTTAATGATAGAGCCATCTTAGCTGGCCAGACCTATAAGAAGAAACATCGGAGGATGCAAGCAAAAGGAAAGATACTTTCTGAGAGTCAGGGAGTTGACTCTAAGACTCCCACCATTTTGGAGAAAGAAGCTGAGAGTTAGAGTGACTCTAGTGGTGCCTTAGATTTGTCTTTTGTTAAAAGTTATTTTGGGGACTCTGTTGGTTACTTTTGACTTCTATTTAACCAATGGGGCACCCTGGGTGGAAGTAGGATGTATTTTGCAATCTGAGCGTTGTAAGGAGAGCTTTGGCCTCTTGAATGCCAGCTGGGATTGGAGGAAGATCATCTTTCTTCATCATTTTATATGGTGTTCTGAGTTGATGGTCTGATGTGAGTGTGTGCTTTCAATAACTTATTTGTAGTGAGTGTTAGTTTAAAACATAATCAAATCTGCCGTGATTATAAGAATCATTGGCAGCTAACTTAAACCTAATTAATAATTGAATAAAGTTTGGGCATAAGGCCCATAACCAGCGGCATCAACAATCTTCTTGTTTGGGATATTTAATATATAGTCAGAGCTAGATTTTCATCATTTGGCTTGGGTTCTATCAGATCTCCAAGGATCTTGGCTAGTTGGGCAGGCTGGATGCCTCAAGGATGTCTTTAAAATATTAACCCTAATAGAGTAGAATTTTGTGACTGAAATAATTAATCTCAGCTGATTTGATGGACATAAAAGCAGGCAGGCAAACTTCCTTAACTACAGCCATATGATCTGATTATCATAACAAATCTCCCATCCGAATACTATTTGATTATGTTTCACTATTTTCACTTAATATGTATTAACTACCTGAATAACCACACTTGTTTTCCTTGTAGAGCATGCTTGGAAGTGTTATCACAGCTAGGGATCGCTGGCTCAAACCTGGAGGTCTTATTCTTCCTTCAGATGCGAAGGTAACTTCATTTTTTTATGCAGATGTTTCGATGCGTATTGCTTGCCCAGTTTTGTTGGTTTGCTTGTTTATTTCATTAGAATGATTGCCATCAAATGTTCAATTTTCTATTTACTTCAATTCATGTTGTTTGGGGAAGCTAGGAATAAAGAAGGAAGCTTTGATTTTGACATGAGAATCTGTCAATGATTATATGGGCCTAAACAACTGAAGTTTAGAGATATAAACTGTACAATAAAAGCAACGACTACTAGAAACCATTGTAGGAGATAACATGATTATTTGCTCTTAAATTTTTCTTTTTTTATCTATTCTCGTCTCCTTATCTTTTGGTTGTTTTTATCAGATATATTTGACATAACTTTATGTTTGTTCCTGTTTCCCACTATCAAAATATCGTTTCTACTCATTAAGACATAAGCTGTAAGAATTAGTTTTCCTCTCTACTTCTACAATTGTAATTCTTGTGTATCTTTGTAATTAATTTTGATAGTCTAATCATATGAAATTGATATATCCTCTGGAGATTGATTAATATCTTTGTTTTAGTGATTTATCTCAAGTTTATGTTATTCATCCATTACCACTACTGTGGCATGGCTAGATCAGCCATCAGTAGGCACTGGATAATTTAGTAGCAGAGTCTGCAACTTTGGTCTTTGGACTATGATTGACAAATGGTTCTGAATGTTATCATTTGTGGCAAACAAGGTTGAAGATCTACCCATCATCCGTGGGTTCAGCGGTCGAAGGGTCGGACACTCTGTAGGAGATACTGAGATTATAGGAATAGAGAGATTGTAGGGATTAGGAGTATGTTACCTTGATTTGATTATTCATTATAAATCCTAGAATATTAGGCTCACTTCATTGCCTTGATTTCCTCTGTCAATGTATATATTGCCGTGTACAGTCTGTAAATAATATAGTTGAATTCTCCTTTGTCTTCCAACTTTCATGATATCAGAGCAAGACTGAGAATCATCATCATTGTCAGCAATGGAGTTGCACGATCAATTGAAGGGAGTCCCCAAGAACGGGTCCTAAAAAATCATCAATTTTGAAGGGTTGACGGCGCTGCTTATGTCAGAAAAGCTCACTGGTGACAATTACATGGAATGGGTAGAGTCAATGAAGTTGGCCATTGATGGTCAGGATAAGCTCGACTACATCACTATCTACGCTCCTGTATCTGGCGACTGAGACGCAAATGAAGTTGAAGTCTGACAACTCTTTGGTCTCATCATGGCTGATCAATGCTATGGTCCCAGGCATCAAGAAGAGCTATATGCTTCTGCCATATGCTAAAGCTATCTAGGATGCGGTTCGAGATTCCTATGGTAATAAAGCTAATGCCAATGTGATTTTTGATGTCCGTTTAAGATTAAGGCAGGCGAAACAGGGGTCGCAATCGCTTAATGACTACTAGCTGGAGAAAACGGCATTGTGGCAGGAGCTCGACCAACTCAAAGATCGGTTCTAGAAATGTGCCGATGAGACTGTTGATAGCAATCGAGAATTAAAGGAGGAGCGTCTGTTTTAGCTGCTCACTGGGCTGAATTGGGGGTCGGATTCTTGCTCGTGAGCCTCTACTACCCGTTTGTGAAGCCTCTGCTCTCGCTGCTCGGACCACGAACCAGCGCAATTCGTACCAACCCTTCTGTGACCACTGTAAGGTGGGACATACAACCTGTTGTGATATCCATGGAAAGCCACTAGATTGGAAGCCTAAAAAGGGTATGTCAAGGGGATATGTGGCTAACCTCTCTAAACAGGACGGCGTGCCATATTCTCCTACCCCTGACTAGCTAATTTTTATTTTGGAAAGGCTAGCAGCTTTGGAAAATAAACAATCTACTGCTATTGTGGTTCAACAAGGTAATTTTTTCAAATCTTTGGCCACCATTAAAGGTATGAACTCTGGACCTTGTTGGATAGTTGACCCGAGTGCATCCGACCACATGACTGATAATCGTTCCTTATTCAATACATATGTTCCTACTACATCACGGCTTACAGTAAAAATTGCTGAGGCCTCGACCTCTGTTTTTGCTGGTATTGCGAATTAAATTCACTGATTCATTGACTCTGAATGTTGTCCTGCATGTTCCCAACTTAAAGTGTAATTTATTGTTTGTTATCCAATTGGCTCAGGATGAACGCTGTCATGCTAAGTTTTTTGTTACTCACTGTCTTTTTTAGGATCTATTCGTGGGTACGACGATTGGCATTGCTAATGAGTATGAAGGACTCTACTACCTGAATGATTATGCTAATTGGACTCTTTGATCTTGTAAGGGAGTGTCTCTCCCTAAGACTAGTGAAGTAGAACTATGGCACCAACGATTAGGACATCCAAATTTTCATTACATGACTACTATAATTTCTTCCATTTGCAATAATAAAAATAATTCCAACTTTCATTATGACTCTTGTGAGATTGCTAAACACCACTGTACTTCGTTTCCTAATTTTCCCTATCGTCCATCCAAACCTTTTTTCCCTAATTCACAGCGACTTATGGGCCCATCCCGCGTATCCCAAATCGCACTCACTCAAAGGTTTATAACATTCATTGATGATCACACCCGTGTCAGTTGGGTCTTCCTTTTAAATGATAAAACACAAGTCCCACAAACAATCATTAAGTTTTATCACGTGATCCAAACACAATTTCACGAAAAAATTCAGATTCTTCATACTGATAGTGGAACCAAATATTTTAACAAGACATTATCCACTTTTTTGACCGACCAAGGCATTCTACATAAAAGTTCCTGCCCTCATAGTCTCTAACAAAATGGCATTGCTGAGAGAAAAAATCGCATCTTCTAGAAACAGCTAGAGCCATGATTTTCAGTAGCAACGTTCCCTCTTTTTGGAGCGATGCCATTCTTTAGGCTACCTTTCTTACCAACTGAATGCCTAGCAAACTACTCTCCTTCTGAACACCATTACAAGTTTTACAGGCCAAATTTAACCTACCATACTTGGAAAACACTTTTCCCCTAAAGGTATTTGGTTGCATCACATATGTTCACCTTTATCAGACCACCAAGCTTGAACCCAAAGTCGCCCGTTGCATTTTTCTGGGACATGCAGGGACACAGAAAGGGTACAGATACTATGATCCCATATCCAAACGCCTCTACCTCACTTGTGACACCACATTCCATGAAACCATCCCCTATTATCCTCTGTCTTCAATTTAGGGGGAGAGCTGGAGAGAATTTCAGACTACACAACAACCACAACAACCTCAGTCACAACCTGAACCTGATCCTGAACCACCCCCTTAAACTTGATCTTGAAGTTGTCATCATAATTGACCCAACACTCGTGCCTAAAAGCAAAGAAAATACTAGTTCAGGGGGAGACACCAACAAGTCGGGTAAAACCTACACACGTTGACACATGACGGGAAAGGCCCTCAGACAAATGATGCAACTCATGAATCTAAACTAGAAACAAGTCCAAAAGAAGTAAGGAGGATGTTCCCATGCAATATGAGCTCGAGCTGACAATTGCTTTACGAAAACAGCCCAGGATCTACACTCAACATCCCATCGAGAGGTTTGTCTCATATTCCTCTCATTACTGTACCTTTATCTCTCATCTGGACCAGGTTAAGATAGCCAATAATATATATGAAGCACTTGTCAATCCTCATTGGAGGTAGGCTGTCATGGAAGAGATGAAAGCTCTGGAAAAGAATGGTACTTGGGAAGATGTTGATCTACCTAAAGGAAAGAAACCAATGGGCTATAAATGGGTCTTCACACCAAAATACATTGCTGATGGGAGCTGGGACAAATATAAGACATGTCTAGTTGCAAAAGGTTTCTCAAAGGTATATGGTATGGACTATACAGAGACATTTGCACTAGTAGCAAAGCTGAATACTATCAGAGTTTTGTTATCCTTAGCTACTAACTTAGATTGGCCGCTACATCAAACGGACATAAAAAATGCTTTCTTGGATGGGGAACTAAAGAAGGAAGTGTATGTGAAGCTACCTCTAGGATTTCCAAGTGAGAAGGCAACTCAAGTCTGTATGCTAAAGGAATCCCTATATGGACTCAAACAGTCTCCTCGGGTATGGTTTGAAAGGTTCACCGTTGTTTTGAGAACACAGGGATATACTCGAGGACATAGTGATCATACCTTAATATTCATACACCTAAAGGGGAACATAGTCATACTAGTAGTATATGTGCTGACATTGTTTTCACAGGTGATGATTCAACAGAAATTGAACGCATTGTAAGACCAGAATTGTTAGGTCAAAGATTTGGGATAGATGAAATGCTTCCTTGGGATGGAAGTCGCCAGGTCAAAGAAATTAATCTACATCTCGCAATGAAAGTACATTATGGATCTTTTAAAGGAAACAGACATGTTGGGTTGTAGACCCAGTGATACCCCTATAAGGATTGATAAAGTAAGAGATGATAAGGATCTGGGAAAAGAAGTGGATCTAAGGAGATATCAATGCATAGTGGGAAAACTGATTTACTTATCACATACCCGGCTAAACATTGCCTTCGCTGTCAGTGTGGCAAGTCAATATTCTCACAATCTAAAGCAGAAACATCTGAATGAGGTTTACAGGATTCTCAGATATCTGAAAGGGTTATTGGGACGTGGTCTCCTATTTAGAAAGTTAGAACAAAGAACTGTAGAAATATTCACTGATGCTGATTGGGTAGGTGACCAAGAGGACAGGAAGTTAACCTCTGGATACTTTACCTTTGTGTGTGGAAACCTGGTTACTTGGCGGAGTAAGAAACAAAATGTAGTAGCTCGGAGCAGTTCTGAAGCTGAGTTCAAGGCCATAACTCTTGGAGTTTGTGAAGTAATTTAGGTAAAGTAGATACTAGAGGAGTTAAAATTACCTACAAGCTTGCCCATTACTCTTCATTCTGATAACATGGCTACTATAAACATATCTCACAACCCAGTTCAACATGATCGAATGGATCATGTAGAGATCGATAAGCACTTTATAAGAGAAAAGATTGATGAAGGAATTGTTGAACTCAAATATATCTCCTCTAGAGATCAGACAGTAGATGTCCTCACAAAAGTACTAGGCAGAAAAAAATTTGAGTACTTCATTGGCAATTTGGACATGTTTGATATTTATGGTCCAACTTGAGGGAGAGTGTAAGAGATACTGAGATTATAGGAATAGAGAGATTGTAGGGATTAGGAGTATGTTACCTTGATTTGATTATTCATTATAAATCGCGGAATATCAGGCCACTTCATTGCCTTGATTTGCTTTGTCAGTGTATATATTGCCGTGTATAGTATGTGATCTGTCAACTTTCACACTCTCACCAAAGAGAGGGGGTTCGATTCTTGAGAGCGTCATGGTGCTTGGGGAGGCATCTCCACAGCTAAGTGAAGCGAGAGTACTACCAGTAGGGTACATGTGCATCCCTACTTAGGATAGTCATCTTGGATCATGAGTTAAGTCCTTTGGATTGTGGGTGAGCCCAACCTTTTTCCTAAAATATTCTCACGAAAAAAAGGATGGTTAAAGATCTTCATGGAATAGTCTTATTAATAATTGTAAATTGTGAGTACAAATGAAAGATAAAGCTGTGGTAAATATAGAGCCTTGTCAAGAACAGTCCTCCTTTCTCAAAAAGGAAAAACACAATTACATTATTTTGAAATTGAGCAAAAACCTAAGTGAAAAATATTTATTCAATCTGTATTTCCAATGCGAGAGTTGTAGTACATATAGGGAGAGAATTAGGGTTCCAATTGGATACCTAATCTCAGAGGATACTTTGAATCTAATCACATCCTAAAATCTGATTCTAATATCCTAAAATCATGGAGAGAATAAAAGATAACAAATTTGAATATAATAACATAAATCCTAAATAACAAACAACTAATACAAGTGGTCATGGGCTTTGCTTAATAATGCGTCTTCCAACACTCCCCCTTAAGTTGGGGAGTAGAAGTCTATTATTCCCAGCTTGCCTGTTAATCCTTCAAATTTGGGCTTTGGAACTGACTTCATGAGAATATCTGCTACTTGTTACTTTGTAGGCACATAGCTTACTTCAACAGTCTTCCCTTCTATTTTCTCATTGATGAAGTGGCGATCAATATCGATATGTTTTGTCCTATTATGATGAATTGGATTCTTTACAATCCTAATTGTTGCCATGTTGTCACAGAGAATTTTCAAGGGTCCCTCATGGCTAAGCTTTAGTACTTTGTTGCCATGTTCTCTTGATTATTGTTAAAGGAGTGTCAATACGGATAATTTAGGAAAAAGTTGATAAATATGGGAAATAGGTTTTATATTAGGACCAAGTGCGTGTTTGGCAACAGCGGTGGAGAATTGATTCTGGTCAAAACCGCGGTTTGGAAAATTTTTACACAAACAACAATTTTTGTTGAGAATTGATTTTGGACAAAACCTCGGTTTGAAACCTAGGTTTTGAATAAGCTACTGAAAATAGCTTTTTCTTTGAAACCTAGGTTTTGGATTATCCAATTACTATTATACCCTTACTTTTTCTTACACCTTCTCTCCTCTCTCCTCTCTTTTCTCTATTATCTCTCCTCTCTCTCTTCTCTTATCTCTCTTTTTCTCTTTCCTCTCTCCTCTCTTATCTCTCTTTTTCTCTCTCCTCTCTCCTCTCTACACTCTCTTCTCTCTCCTCTTTCTCCTCTATCATCTTTCATCTCTCTTACTTTTAATCATATCATACCCTTTTTAGTAATTTACCAATATAAAAAGTGATTCTACTACTAATCATCCAAACATCTTTATTCTCAAAATCTATTCTTCCCAAAATCTATTCTACCCAAAATCTATTCTCCAGAATCTATTCTTCCCAGAATCTATTCTCCAAAAGCTAATCCAAACACACCCCAAGATCAACTCTCTAATTACGTCCTATATTAAGGACCAGAGGAGTATTTCTTATTAAAAAAAGGTTAAAAAGTTTCAAATTCAATTGCTTTGGTGAATGTGTGTAGTGGGTTGTAAGTAATATTACTGCACTAAGAAGAGAGAATGGTCAGATGGGGATGGGGCAGTAATGACGGCAGGAAAAAGATATTAATAAAAAAAGAGTAATTGCTTCTTTGCTTCCCATCAAATATTCCCCTTCTTTTTTCTCTGGCCTTATCTTCTTTCTTCTTCCTAACTACGATGTATTTGAGGGTATGGCTAGCAAGTGGTTTATGAAGGTAAACACTGGGTTCTTTTTCATTATTCTTATTCTTATTTAAAGGAAAGATCATGAAGGTATGCCCAAGATTTCTTTTTGGTTGGTTCTTCCTCCTCCCCTTCTTTCTTCCTCTTCATATCAGAGTAATTAGACTCTCATCTTGCCAGCCATCCGATTATTCAAAACTTGCTCTGGTTTCCAACTTAATGATGATTTTTGGCTCAAAAGCCAGTTCTCACTGGCTTAACTTGGCTCAACCTCTAAAATGGTTTTCGACCAGAAATTGAGCTGTTTAGAGTTTCGGTCGACAGTTCGATTGGTCTAGTCGTCCAATCCAGGTTTCAAAACATTGGTATTTAGGCGTGGATAAAAAATGATTGAGTGGGCTTTGATATTATGTTATACCTTCGTAATCTTGAAAGGTAATAAGAGAGGAAGAGGAGATAAGATAGGGGAACAAAGAGCCTTGGGAGGAGAATTAGAAAAGGATAAAAGAGGGACAAAGACAAGAGACTGACGGGGTGTTCTGTTTGAAGGAAGGGGAGGTAAGGGAAGGGAAAATTGACCCCCCCTCGTTCGGTCTAAAATTTTCTATGGGAAAGGAGTCAACATTTTGGCACCCTTCTCTTCCTTCCCCCTGCTTTTGCGTCCCTCTAAATCGGGATTTTTCGGAGGGGAGCCAAATTTTGAGACAATTATATCCTACCTCCACACACCTCTCCTTTCTGTTCAACTTGCCGATTGGATTCGCTGTCGATTTGCCGTATGGCTCTCCATTCCTAGTTCTCCTGTAACTGGATCCTTCGGAACCACAAGATGTGGTAATGAAGAAGCTAGCGAGGCACTTCGATGTGCAGGGAGTACCGTGCTTGCTGATAATAGGCCTTGATGGCAAGACAATAACGAGACACGGAAGGGACCTCATAAACTTGTACCAGGAGAATGTGTACCCATTCACGCATGCGAGAGTTCAGTCGCTGGAGAAGCAGATGGAGAAAGAGGCAAGGGGGCTTCCTAGACTGGTAAGTCACTAGGGGCATTGTGACCATCTTAATCTGGTGTCAGATGGCAGTGGAGGATGGCCCTTAATATGCTATGTGTGCGACGAGCAAGGCTCCAGTTGGGCCTATCAATGCCTCCAGTGTGGCTACAAAATTCACCCAAAGTGCGTCACCCCTGTGGACCGCTAGTTGGCTACCTCAACCCATTCATTTAGTTATCTATCTGTTTTTACTTGACATACTTTAGTTATATACCCTGATCTACGTGCAATTCCCCTTCCATTTATCTTTATAGAGAAGAACAAACTTGAAAGGCCACAAATGTAATATTCACTAATTAATTAGTGACAATTTTTGTTGACTTCATGTGGGGTGAGGTGAGGCCCTACTTGAGCATTATCAATGATTTTTGTATATTTGGGTAAATGCTCAAAACAAGTATGCATTTTGAACATTGTCAAGGAACATGTTTTTTCAATATTATGGATGACTTATACATAGTATGTAACTATTATCAATTTAATCCATATGTGTTTTTGGGGAAAAATGGAGTTATCATGTGATTAAAATCGAGTTTTAAAAGAAAACTCGAGTTTTAGACAGAAACTTGAGTTGTACAACGTCTTTAACTAGTCAAACTCGATTTTGGCTAAGGAACTTGAGTTTCCAAAGTAATGTATTATTGTCGTTGAAGTGACAAAACTCGAGTTATGTAAGGGTAACTCGAGTTTTATCGGTGAGAAGTGTTGCAAAACTCGAGTTTTGTTAAAAAGCTTGAGTTTTATAACCATAAAACTCGAGTGTTTTATGGAGAAACTCCATTTTTAAACACAATCGATTTTTTCACCATGACTTGATTTTCTTCTTGTTACATAACTCGAGTTTCCTACGCAAGTTTGTCAGTAACAATAAGGATATAATAGTAAATTAATCATATTATTCCCTCCCTTTCCCTCTTTTAACCAAGCAAAGGATCATTAAAAACGCATTCCCTCCCTTCCCTTCCAATCAAAACAAATAAGGAAACATTCAACCCTCCCTTCCCCCCCCCCTTCAAACCGAACAGGCCCTGATTGCTTCTTTGTATTAGTATTATTCAACAGAGGCACATACATATGTTTAATGATCTGTATGCATGTATATATAGACCCCTAACGATCTGTATACATGTATATATAGATAATGGTAGGTATCCCTAATGGCTAGTGTGTCTAATGTGTCCTAACTAACTAACAGCTAGTGATCAACCGATCTGACCTACCCCATTTCCATATTACAAATATAAACATACTATGAAGAGTTTCATGGAAAAATCTTATTGATATGCGTAAATTATGCGTACAAATGAGAGAAAGAGATGTGGTGTATGTTGAACCTTGTTAGATTTTTCTTTTGTTGAAATAAATGCCTAAAGCTAAACAACAGGAAATGAAAGAAAATAAAGAACATTAATGTCCCATTTGGATGGGGAGAACATTAGAGAGGAAACAAAATGGAAGGGGAAAATGGAGAAAAGAGAAAACCAGAGAGATAATGTTATAACTCCTATGTTTATATGGACAGGAGAAAACACATTCAAATCTGATGAAATCAAGTTGAAAAATTATCCTAAAATTGATCCTAATAATTGGTAATATCTATTTGTGATGACTATTAAAGCATTTAATTAAATATAATCTGCACTTGTAACGCGAGTGTGCCCTCCAACTAGTTTCAACTGCTATTTTGGTGCATTTGACCACTCAACAAACATTTCTTACACTTTAAACCACATTCACTTGAATGTGCTTGGAACCTAAACAATAATTACTGGATTTAGTATATACTTTTCTAAATAATTCTGAATTCTTTGTGTGCTTCTTTGCAGCTGTACATGGCTCCTGTAACTCATGCTGACCGATACAGTGAAAGCATTGACTTCTGGCGTAATATCTATGGAATTGATAGTAAGTTCACATGCTGTAACTAGATACCCAGTATTTTGTGATATCAATGTCTATGGTGTACTTACTGCAGATTTGAAGTGAAGAATGTTTACCTGTATACTGTCTGTGAATTTTGATTGCTTATGATATAATTTGCATATAGGAAATAGTTCAATACTTTAGTTTGTCCTGCAACATTTCATTTACTCTTGTTAAAAGTAACTGGATAGGCTTCTATACTGTTATAATTTTTTATCTATTTGTCTTCCTTTTCTTTTCCTTATTTGTTTTTTGTTTTTGAAGCTAGTATTTAGATAGTGTTAGTTTTTTCCCTGATCAATTTACTAAATTACTATCTGATCGGTTGGGGTGTGGCCTAAACTAGAGAGTACACTAAAATGAAACAGTGGGGAATATTTGGTTTTCACATGGTCTTGTTAGAGCTTTGGTCCCTGTAACACTGTTGATAACATTTGTGTCCGCTTTCCAAACCAGTGCCCAAGACTGAGTCAGGGATTTCTGGCATGACTCAATCAAACCTGCTTCCTGTCCTTTACCAAAGCTCAGCTATTGGCTCTGTGGCCATCAACAGTTTTACATTGATGATAGCTCATAAACAATTGAAAGGAGTAGAGCATTTATGGGGTCAAAGGAAGCTTTAATGTACATCATGGGCAAATAATGTCCCTAACTTCTGATATAGGTGAAAGCTTCCTTCTTCACAGATCTGCCTGCATTGAGATATATTTGATTGATAAATTTTCTTTTAATGTGAGATTTGTCAACTCTCTAACCACACAAAAGCATCCAATCTCTCAACCTGTTTCTCTAGAACGTAATGATATGTGGGTTCAATCAACTATTGAAAATATGAAGCGTTGTAGGTGGTTTGTCACCTTTGTAGATGAAGCCTATATGCTGCAAATGATTAGAAATGTTAAGGATTGAAGCATACATAACAACCGTGATATTCACGATCAAAGTTTATTGGAGTGAGACTGGAAAATTACTCAACAGAAAGCACAGGAATGAAGGAAATTCACAGTTCTATATTTCTTCTTCTAATCAGATACACATATACACATATGGATACATAATCGGGTGAGCATAATTCAAAGAGAACAAATCGTGGAATACATTTAAGAGCATAATCCCCTATAATCTCTCCTAATTACTCTCCTATAATCAGGCCTAATTACTCCTAATTAAGTCACTATGAATAATAGAGAAGGGCTTGGATGGGCGATATCAGACATTTGGGAAATGAGTCCGATGATGTTTAGCAAGTTCACAGGAATCACATGAAAAATCAGAATTTTTATTAGAGCAAATTGAAGGAAACATCTTGCATATATATTGAAGGTTAGGATGGCCTAATTTTTTGTGCCACAACTCCAATTTACTAGCCCTAAGGAAAGTGTTGGTTGACATGCCAACGATGAGAAAGACGACCAGAGAAAGATAATGAAAGGTTCTGTAATTCACTCTTGCGTTTATTCCTTCATGTCTGTGTTACATATATACACATTCTGTGATCCCAAAATCAGCGTGTGATCCGGGATTATGGAATTCGAATTATTACATAATGAATGAAATCATAATCTCCTATAATCTTTCCTATAATTTCTCTCTCTCAATCCCTATGATTTCTCTAACATTTACAACACTCCCCCTCAAGTTGGAGCATAGATATTTATCATGTCCAACTTGTCAATTAGATATTCGAATTTATCTCGAGTTAACCCTTTTGTGAGCACATCTGCTGTTTGTTCCTTTGAAGGAATGTATTTGAGTTCAATTGTCCTTGCATCAATCTTCTCCCTTATAAAGTGTCTGTCAATCTCCACATGTTTTGTCCTGTCATGCTGGACTGGGTTGTGTGACATGCTAATGGCAGCCATGTTATCTGAGTGTAATCTGATAGGTGGTGTCATTGGCATCTTTAAGTCTTCTAATACTCGTTTTACCCACAGACCTTCACAGATTCCAAGGGCTATAGCTCTAAACTCAGCTTCAGCGCTACTTCTAGCAACCACACTTTGCTTTTTGCTACGCCAAGTTACTAAATTGCCCCATACATAAGTGACATACCCTGAGGTTGATCTTCTATCATCTTGATCACCTGCCCAGTCCGCATCTGTTAACATCTCTATACCTCTATTATCAGATTTTTTAAACAAGAGGCCTAGCCCAACCGAGCCCTTTAAGTACCTTAGGATCCGGTAAACTTCATTCAAGTGCTTTTGTTTGGGATTATGGGAATGTTGACTTACCATGCTGACAGCATAGGCAATATCTGGTCGTGTGTGAGACAAGTAGATTAATTTTCCCACCATGCGCTGGTATCTTCCCATATCCACAACTTTTCCTAGGTCTTCACAATTGTTGATTTTATCAGCTCGTATAGGGGTGTCACTTGGTCTGCAGCCGAGCATACCTGTTTCTTCAAGAAGATCTAGAATATACTTCTTCTGTGAGATACTAATTCCCTTTCTAGATCTAGCGACCTCCATTCCTAGGAAATACTTCATATTTCCTAGATCTTTGATCTGGAATTCTTCATTTAATGCTTTCTTGACCCTATCAATTTCTGTTGGATCATCACCTGTGAGAATAATATCATCTACATATACTGCTAATACCACGATCTTTCCATTTAGATGTCTGAAGAATAGAGTATGATCACTTTGTCCCTGTGTATAATTTTGAGTTTTGAGCACCCTGGTAAACCTCTCAAACCAAGCGCGAGGAGATTGTTTTAGACCATACAATGATTTTTTCAGTTTGCACACCTGGTTTTCCTTTCGTCCAGGGAATCCGGGAGGCATCTTCATGTATACTTCTTCCTTCAATTCCCCATTTAGGAATGCATTTTTGACATCCATCTGGTGTAGAGGCCAGTCTAGATTAGCAGCTAATGAGAATAGGATTCTGACAGTATTTAATTTGGCCACAGGTGCAAAAGTTTCGGTGTAGTCTGTGCCGTAAACTTGAGTAAAACCCTTCGCCACCAGTCGGGCTTTGTACTTGTCAAGGCTTCCATCCGCACAATATTTTGGGGTAAACACCCATTTGCAGCCAACTGCTTTCTTTCCTTTGGGTAATTCAATTACTTCCCATGTATTGTTGCTTTCTAGTGCCTCTAGTTCTGCCATTACTGCCTTTCTCCATTCAGGACTTGCAAGAGCCTCATGTATACTTTCTGGTATCCTGACTTGATCAAGATGCGAGATAAAGGTGTAGTACTTTGATGATAAAGCCTGATAAGAGACAAACCTTTCTATAGGGTGTCGAGTACATGACCGGCTTTGCTTTCTCACTGCTATTGGAAGATCAAGATCATCTCTTTGCTTTTCTGGTTCAAGATCTATCCCTGGTTCAGTCGCTTGGGTTGTGTCAGGTGCTTGTGGTGTAATACCTGTCATGTTGATGTTTCTACGAGTGTAGACTTGCCCCCACTTATTGTCTCCCCCTGAACTAATATCTTCCTTATCCTCTTTAGGCTGTTCATGTGATGGTTTCTCAAGAATATAGATTTGATCGGGCTCAAGATGAGTGTGTATGGGTATGGGTTCAGTGTTGGTTTGGGTAGTCTGAGGTTCACTCCAATTCTCCCCCTGAACCGAGGATGAGGTATAGAATGGGATAGTCTCATGGAAGGTAACATCGCAAGTGACATAGAGCCGTTTGGTAGCTGGATCAAAACATCGGTACCCCTTTTGGTTCCCAGCAGGTCCTAGGTAAATGCATTTTACAACCTTAGGGTTGAGTTTAGGGGTTTGATGAAGGTGAACAAAGGTGGTGCAACCAAAGACTCTTAGAGGTAGGGTATTTTCGAGGTAGGGTATGTGGAAATATTTGTGGAGTACTTGGAGGGGTGTTTGAAAGGACAACGGCTTGCAAGGCATTCGGTTAATTAGGAAGATGGCTGTGAGGACGGCATCGTCCCAATAGTAAGTGGGAACGGAGCTATTGAACAGAAGAGCTCTAGCAGTTTCGAGGATATGTCGATTTTTCAGTTCAGCAATTCTATTCTGTTGTGGACTATGAGGGCAAGAGCTCTTATGGTTGATACCTTTGGTTTTGAGGAATTCTGAGAGTGAGTGATTAAAGTACTCGGTACCATTATCAGTGTGAAGGGTTTGAATTTTGGTGTTAAACTGTGTATGAATCAGGTTGTAGAAATTAATAAAGGTTTGACACACTTCCGTTTTATCTTTTAAGAGAAAGATCCAACTGACACGGGTGTGGTCATCAATAAGAGTCATAAACCATCTGGAGTGAGTGCGATTCGGAACACGAGAGGGACCCCATAAGTCACTGTGAACAATGGAGAAGGGTTTCGAAGGACGGTAAGAGATGCTAGGAAATGAAGTACGTCGATGTTTAGCCATTTCACATGAGGGACAATAAAATTCAGAATTTTTATTTGAACAGAGAGATGGGAACATCTTACACATATAATGGAAATTGGGATGTCCTAATCTTTGGTGCCATAACTCTAGTTCATTAGTTCTAGGGAGAGACACCTTGCTACAATAGGGGTGTACTGGTTGATGACAATCATTCAGGTAATACAGTCCACCAAGTTCCTTAGCAACGCCAATCGTCATCCCCGTGAATAGATCCTGAAAAACACAATGAGTGGAAAAGAAATTAATCCGGCAACGTTCTTGTGTGGCTAGTTGGCTTATAGATAATAAATTACATCTCAGTTTTGGAACATGTAACACGTTATGAAGTGTTAAGGTGGTGGATACTGGAATGGTTCCACACCCTGCTACACGGGACTCAGAGCCATCTGCAATTTTAACTGTAAGGCGTGTCACAGCAGGAGTATAATTGGAGAATAACGAGATATCATCAGTCATATGATCCGAAGCACCTGAATCAATGATCCAACAGGGACTAGTTTGCTCACCTTTAATGGTAGTAAAGGCTCTAAATAAATTACCTCGTTGAACGATACTAGCACTGGGTTGCAGTGGTTGACTGGACTGTTTTTCCAGAGCAGCTAATCGGTCCAAAATGAGGCTTAATGGATCTGGCATATGTACTGGGCCAGAGTGGTTTGGGCCTGCAGAAACGGAATAGGAGCTGTGCAGTGGACTCCCCTGGGCTGGACCTGAAGTGTTGCTGTACGGTGGGCCTCCAGAAGGAACTGGACCTGAGATGCTGCTGAGGGATGGACCGCCATGAAATGGGCTCGTCTCTTCAGTGCAGCCTGCTTCAGCGATATGGCTCTTGGATCGCCGTGATTTGGGCCTCCAGTCAGGGGGTTTCCCGTGGAGGTCCCAACACTTGTCTTTCGTGTGGCCAATTTTGTGGCAGTGGTCGCACACAGGACGGTCTCGCTTAGGGCCACCAGCGGAACTTCGGACGGCCAGAGCAGACGCTTCAGAGGGCGGTGGGTGAGGGGTTCCATGGTCGGGAAGCATGATATGTCGTCGGGCTTCCTCATCCCGCAGTAATGCGAAGGCTTCAGGAACAGTCGGCAGAGGAATACGGCTGAGGAGGCGACTTCTGACATCATCGTAGACGGAATTCAGGCCCACCAAGAATTCAAACAGTCGCTCTTCTTCCACGACTCGACAGTATTCTGCAGCGTCTTCAGGATCTCGCCACATTCGGTGTTGCAGTAGGTCTAATTCCTGCCACAGCGCCGTTTTTTCAAGGTAGTATGTGTTGATGGGTCGCGAGTTCTGTTTGGTAGTCCAGAGGCGGGCGCGCAAGTCGAACAACAGTGAGCCATTTGGGCGTTTTCCGTAGGCAACCTTCACGGCAGCCCAGATGTCTTTGGCAGATGTGAGGAACATGAAACTTCGTCGGACTGCAGGGATCATTGAGTTTAGAAGCCACGAGGCGACCAAGGCGTTATCTGATTTCCACCGTCGACGGCTACTGGCATCGCTAGTGGCAGGTTGATCCCTCTGTATGAAATCAAGTCGATCTCGCCCGTCAAGAGCGAGAAGCATGGCTTGGCTCCAGTCGAGGTAGTTGTCACCGGTGAGACGCTCCGGTACGATGATGATAGCCGACCCTTCAAGGCCGGCGATTTTAGGACGTGACCCGCTATCCGACGAGATTGCGCTGTCGTATCCAATGGCTGAAGAGTGGACAGAATCTGCTGGCTCTGATACCATGTTGGTTGACATGCCAACGATGAGAAAGACGACCAGAGAAAGATAATGAAAGGTTCTGTAATTCACTCTTGCGTTTATTCCTTCATGTCTGTGTTACATATATACACATTCTGTGATCCCAAAATCAGCGTGTGATCCGGGATTATGGAATTCGAATTATTACATAATGAATGAAATCATAATCTCCTATAATCTTTCCTATAATTTCTCTCTCTCAATCCCTATGATTTCTCTAACATTTACAACAGAAAGACACTTTATTACATGAGTAGGGTACTGGATAATGATAGTCATCCAGGTAATAGAGCCCATCAAGCTTCTTAGCAACACCAATCGTTGTCCTCGGGAGCAAATCCTGAAAAATACAGTAGGTAGCAAAGAATTTATCATGTTATCTTTCATCCCTAGTCAACTGACTGACAGATAATAAATTACATTTTAAATTTGGAACATGTAAAACATTATGTAGTGTCAGATTTGGAGAAACATTAATTATACCACTATCGGCAACCAAAGAGTCAAAGGCATCAACAATTTTAACAGTAAGAGGTGATTTTTCAGGAGTATAGGTGGAAAAAAAATGAGGCCTCGTTTGTCTTGTGGTCGGAGGCTCCTGAGTCTACTATCAAACAAGAGCCTATAGGCTTACCTTTAATAGTAGCAAGGGCTTTAAAGAAATTACCTCGCTACACATCAGAAGCGACTAGTTGCTTACGAGATTGATTTTCGAGTGTAGTAAGGCGTTCCAGAATAATGGTTAAGGGGTCTTGGGTTGAAGAACTACCATGCTTTGGGCCTGTAGTGACGCAACCCACTTGAGAGGAAGAACCTGGACAAAATGAGAAGCTGCTTTGTACGGGATTAGATGTTGGGCCCAATTCATTTGGGCTGTCCTGCACTTCAGCCATGTTTCCTCTGGGTCGGTGTTGTCGTGGCTTCCAGTCTGGGGGCTTCCTATGAAGCTCCCAACATTTGTCCCTCGTGTGGCCCTGTTTCTTACAGTTGTCACATGTGGGGGCGATCTCTCCGAGGGTCAGTTGCATGGGCAGCGAGGGCAGAGAACTGGTCGCCATTAGTCACTGGTCGAGGGTGGACGGTGTCGGACAACATAACACGATGGCGAGATTCATCATCCTTGAGGAGAGCGAAGGCCTCAGAGACATATGGCAGAGGGATTAGCCCGAGAAGTCGACTACAAAAGTCCTCATATATTGGGTTTAGGCCCACGAGGAACTCAAAAAGCTGTTCTTCCTTCAGATCCTGCCAGTAAGTGGCGGCGTCCTCGATGTGTCTCCAGGTGTTGTGCGTCAACGTTTTCTTTTTCAGATAGTACACATTTAGAGGGCAGTCGCCTTGTCTTACGGTCCATAGTCAGGAACACAGATTGAAGTATAGAGAGGGCGTCAGCCTCTTGCCGTAGGCTTCTTTGACATCTTGCCAGATCTCCTTGGCGTACAGGATGAACATGAAGCTCTGACGGACAGCTGAAACCATTGCGTTGAGGAGCCAGGACGCCACCAGAGAGTTTTCCGTCTTCTACCGTCGGTGTGTACCAGCATCATCGGTGGGCGGAGAGTTATTCTGGATCAGCTGGAGTCGGTCATAGCCATCAAGAGCGAGATACATGGACTGTGATTGCTCCAAATAATTTATCACCTGTGAGGCACTCGGGAACAATGACCACAGTGGAGCCTTCAACGCCGACGACCTTGGTTGGGAAACACAGCCCACAGTCAGACATGATGGAGTTGAATTTGGCAGAGGACAGAATCTGGGATCCCGAACTCTGCTCTGATATCATATTAGAGTGAGACCGGAAAATTACTCAACAGAAAGCACAGGATTGAAGGAAAATTCACAGTTCTGTATTTCTTCTTCTAATCAGATACATATATACACATATGGATACATAATCGAGGGAGCATAATCAGGGGGACAAAGAGAACAAATCGTGGAATACATTTATGAGCATAATCCCCTATAATCTTTCCTAATTACTCCCCTATAATCAGGCCTAATTACTCCTAATTAATTATGATATCTCCCACAAAGTTCTTTCCTCAATATGACTAAGCAATATGGGATTGTTGAAAAGGAAAAATATGCACCTTTGGAAATATCCTGCTCACTGCTTCTTGTATCCGATATTCCTAAATGCTACTACTGCCACATGCTTATTCAATACAACAACAACAACAACAAGCCTTATCCCATTAAATGGGGTCAGCTACATGGATCATACGACGCCATTGTACTCTATCAAAAACTAAATCCTTGGATAAGTTATTGACCAGGAGATCCCACTCAATGACCTCGTTGAGCGTTCTCTTTGGCCTGCCTCTACTCCTTTTAACCGGACTCCATACAATAGGATGCTTAAAATTTCTTGCAATATTTCAAGGAACCTTTAAAGATGTTGTCAGCTCAAACTATGCCTCTCCATTTCTTACTTGATGTTTGGGTGTACATCTTTTATTCATAGTGATCATGGAAGAAAATATCATCATAAACTCTCAACCCATAAACCTAACACTCTTGTCCATATTTGGTGTTTACCTTTTGATCCTGGATCTAATGCTCATTGAAAATACCTTCATAAGCTCACAACCTGAACGTATGTTGAATGTAACCTAGAAACTGAATACTTGAGGACTGCCCAAGTTCTAGACAATAAAATATCACCAGAGGAAAATAATATGGCAGACCAAGACCTAAGCATAGGTACAGCCAGCTAATGGATAAATCATTTCTTTTGCTCCCAGGTCTAAATTGGACGTACCACCCATTGCTTTATGGAAAGCTGTAATAAGATATATTAATTGGTCCTGTAGTAACTTTTTCTCGTGAAAAATTATTTCCTAACTGGCATTGACTTAATGTAATGTTTCTTAAGAGTCATTGTTGCAATGCTATAGTGGAATTGAATGCCATGCAGGACATTAAGACTTGGGAAATTGTTGATTTCCCACCTAGAAAATCTCTTGTACGTTTTGAGTTGACCTTCATTTTAAAGCAAAATTTGGATGCAAGCATCAACTAGTAGATGAGTCTTCGTAACCAAAGTAATGCTTTTTCAAGTGGTGAAACTTTAGTCAACTATTGCTTTCTTTTATCAGTTAGATATAGAAAACGCCTTCCTAAACTTAAACATTGAGGAGGATTGTGTATTTATAAGGAAACATGGTTCTGATGGGACATTAGAAATTTTAATGGCTTATGCGGATGATTTGACACCTCCATCTATAGTTTTTGTAGAGACAATGTCCAATACTGCATTTCTATGCTTTTAAAATGTTGACCTGATTGGGCTTTCTTCACTATTGCTGTGGAAATTCGTCGTAACAATATTTAGTTGCAAAGCATGCAAACTACACCTTACTAATGCAAGCTATTGAGAAGTTGTCTTTATTTGTGTGTATTACTCTGGAACAGATCAATTACATTTATAGGAAGGATTGCCACTAAAAGTTGGCAATCTCAATCCCAAAGATTCCGGAAAAATAATTTACAAGGTAATGACATGT
Organism: Leucaena leucocephala; assembly: GCA_037074615.1. Classification (NCBI taxonomy): domain Eukaryota; kingdom Viridiplantae; phylum Streptophyta; class Magnoliopsida; order Fabales; family Fabaceae; genus Leucaena; species Leucaena leucocephala. The sequence goes on along the minus strand of CM073565.1, from coordinate 15,522,005 downwards.
TACAATGCCAAATAAAATGAATGGCATATTAGCGAGAATGAAGGATCGATTAGGGGGGAGAATATCCAGATATTCAAATAATCTTCATCACTCTCTCAGGTTGGAGAATAGATTTTCATCATTCCTTGCAATTTGTTGGTTTGAGGATATAGAATCCAAATTGATGATCTTAAATTCAATCTTCTCCTTTATGAAATGAGGGTCAATTTCTGCAAGTTTTGTTCCATCATGTTAAATGGGATTTTTTGTATCCCAATAGTGGTATCTCAGCACACCTTATGGTTTTAATAAATACCATCTTCATTTCCTTTAACAATTTCTGTATCCACATTCTTTCACAAATTCCTTGAGCCAAAGCTCTATATTCTGCCTCAGCATTGCTCCTTGCCATCACTGATTACTTCTTAGTTCCCCAAATTACTAAATTGCCCCTACATAGGTGCAATAGCTAGTGCTGGATCTTCTATCAATGATGGATCCAACCTAGTTTGCATCTATTGAAGTTTCAACATTTCTACTCATGCATTTGGAGAAAAATAACCCTTTGCTAGGACTTGATTTCAAATATTAGGATCCTGTATACAACTATGTGTTCTTCTTGTGGCTTGCTTGAAAATTGACTAACCACACCTATTGAATGGCTTATGTCAGGCTCGGTATGTGCTGACTAAGGGAGGGAAGTTGCCAAGATTCATTGATCTTCATCACTTCTCTGATACCATGTTGAAACAGACTTTTTTCATCTAAAATTTTATTGAATAATCATACGACTATACATATAGAGCTCAGTGACACAACTAAACCTTGCTAACTGAGAGAAAAAGAGCTTTTATAAAATATGATACCTGTCCTATCTGAACTGAAAATATAAGTAATTAAGAATGCAGCAAAAAATGGAAAAATAAAATAGAAACAGAATGTATAAGTGAAACTCAATTTGGGCTTGGGCTCTAGGGTTTTCAACAGATGGTGTGGGGAAAATATTTTAGCACTAGTTCTTTGGCTAAGCGAATATGAACTTAGTCGTAAAACTTGTTAGATGGTATATGTGGATTGACGTAGATCTATCTTCAAATTACTAGATGTGTGTCCATAAGTATCCTATTTCCTTTTATCAATTGTATTTTGCTTTTGGTTGCAGTGTCTGCCATGTTACCTTTAGCTAAACAATGTGCATTTGAAGAACCTTCTGTGGAAACAATAACGGGTGAAAATGTTTTGACATGGCCACATCTGGTGAGTCAGTTTTAGACAACTTTTAATTAGACCTCTTCGAACTATTTCTAAGAGCTCTCTCCCCCATCTGACGTGTGTTGTCATTATGTTTTATCATAGATTCCTACCTTTATGAGTTGTCATCTAAAATATCCCACTCAGTGAAATGATAACATACTCATACATATTCTAAAAGAATTGGTAATTTTGGTTCATCAAGGTTCATGTAGAAATGCATTGACCTAAAATCATTTTAAGTGCATGCCACAAGTTATCTTTTGATAGGGACTTGGGAAATGTTTCTGGATTTTTGGCACGCACCATTCCCTGTTCTCTTATTATCTTGTAATAATTTGTTATCTTTTTAGAAGAATATATTTTTATCTCTTTTCTCTATATTGTTAGTTACTCCATTGCAGGCAAAAATAGAGTAGTTTTTAGTTGCACTCTGACATTCCGTTCTCAATTAGGAGATCAAGTTTATACTTTCATTGAGATATGCTTATTTCTTAACTTGATCTAGCCACTTTTGAAAATAGCGCATCTATAAATCATACTTGTCAATGTTTTGTTAGGAAGAAATGGTTAATTTTTGAAGGGTAAATTATAAAAAAGTTGTAAATTTTAATAGGCTAGTTGTTAATGATTATGTTCAGTACCTTTTCCCAAATTAGTCAATAATGCAATGTTCTCGTTAGGATAGATTTGTTAATTTTAGAAGAGTAGTTGTCAATCCCTATAACAATGTTGTGAAGTTTTATAAGTTAATGACAATGTGTTGAATTTGAATAGTCCGATTTATTTATTCCTTTGGTATATGAGTCAAATATATACACAATGCTTGAGAATCAAATCAAATCCCTAATAACTACTCCTAAATCAAATCTTATTCTAATAATTACAATAATCAAATCTGATTTGATTGATCTGATTCTAATAACAATAATATCTATAATATCCTAATGATATCAGAATATTCTCACACTCTCCCTCAAGTTGGATCATAGATGTTGATCATGTCCAACTTGCCTACAAGTCGCTCAAATATTTCTTCTGGTAGTCCCTTGGTAAGAATATCTGCAGTTTGTAGCCTTGTGGGTATGTAGGTGAGGCACATAATCCCATCTTCTACTTTCTCACGAATGAAGTGTCTGTCCACTTCCACATGTTTTGTTCTGCTGTGTTGGATAGGGTTCAAGGCCATGTTTATGGCGGCCTTCTTGTCACAAAATAACTTCAATGGAGCATCTATCTTCAAATGAACTTTTTTGCAACTCTTGCTAACCACACCCTCCATGATTCCTTGAGCAAGAGCTGGCAATTCTGATTCTGCACTACTTTTAGCCACTATTTTCTGTTTCTGACTCTGCCAAGTGACCAGATTTCCCCACACAAATGTGTAATAGCTTGAGTTAGATCGACTATCTTCTTGTGATCCTACCCAATCAACATCTGTGTAGATTTCTACTGACCTATTGTTGCTCTTTTTGAAGAATAGACCATGGCCGGGAGTGCCTTTTAGGTACTGCAGTATCTTGTAGGCTGAGTCCATATGTTTCTTCCTTGGATCATGCATATGTTGACTGGCCACACTTACTGCAAAGGCGATATCAGGACGTGTGTGGGAGAGATAAATGAGTTTCCCAACTAGCCGTTGGTATCTTCCTTTGTCTGTTCCCATTTCATGCCTCTCATGTTTCTTCTGTTGTTTAACATCTCTGTCAGTTTCTGCTACAGATTTCTTGTTCTTCTGTTTCACTGTGCTGATAGGGACTTTACTCGATTTACACCCAAGCATTCTTGTTTCTTTGAGTAGATTAAGAACATACTTTCTCTGAGACATATAAATACCATCCTTGGATCTTGCTACTTCCATACCGAGAAAGTATTTCAACTTTCCAAGATCTTTGACCTCAAATTCATGATTCAATGCTACCTTGATTCGATCAATCTCCATAGTATCATTTCCTGTAACAATAATATCATCCACATAGACAATGATAATAGTGATGAGGTTATTACGTCGGGATACAAATATAGTGTGATCAGATAAACTTTGCTTATACTCTTCAGCCTTGAGAACACTTGAAAATCTATCAAACCAGGCACGTGGTGATTGCTTTAGCCCATAGATGGATTTTCTTAGTTTACACACTTGATTCTTTTTTCCTTCTTCAAAACCTGGTGGGAGTGTCATGTATACTTCCTCTTTCAAATCTCCATTGAGGAAAGCATTCTTAATATCCAGTTGTTCTTGAGGCCAATCAAGATTTGCTGCTACCGAGAGAAGAACTCGTATGGTATTGAGTTTAGCAACTGGTGCAAAGGTTTCGTTGTAGTCAATGCCCTGCGTTTGAGAGAACCCTCGAGCAACTAGTCTGGCCTTCAACTTGTTTAGAGTACCATCAGCATTATATTTTGTAGTGAACACCCACTTGCAACTCACAGGTTTTACTCCTGAAGGTGCACTATCTCCCACGTCCCATTTTTCTCCAAGGCTTGCATTTCTTCCGACACTGCTTGTTTCCATTCCGGGACAGCCAATGCTTCATATACATTATTAGGGATCTTGAGGTTGTCAAGGTTAGTCACAAAAGCATGATAACTGGGTTCAAAAGATGCATAGGAAACAAACTTTCCGATAGGTTGCTTTGTACATGTCCGGGGTGGTTTTCTCAATGCAATGGGAAGATCAAGATCAGTATCAATAGCCTCACCTTGTTCAGGATCTACAATTGGTTCAGGAACTAACTCTACCTCAGAGATATGATGGTTGTGGTCTTTATGATGTCGACGTGAGTACATTTTTCCCCATCTTTGTTGTTCAGGTCTTTTTGGAGGTGGTTCATGTGGTTTAGGTAAAGTGGGTACAATGGGTTCCACAGGTTGAGATTCATTCCAACACTCCCCCTGAATCGAAGACTTGGGATAATAGGACTGGTGCTCATTGAAGAGGACATCTCGGGTAAAAAACAGGTGTTTGAAGATGGGGTCAAAACACTTGTAACCTTTCTGTGAGGTAGAGTAACCCAAGAAGACACATTTTGTGGCACGGGGATTGAACTTGGAGGAAGGATGATGAAGATGGACAAGAACAGTGCAACCAAAGATATGTAGCGGAAGAGAAGACTATAAGTGAGAGACAACATGAGTTTTTTGTAACTCCTCAAGTGGAGAGATGAAGGAAAGAATGCGACTAGGAAGACGGTTAATGAGATGGATGGCGGTGTGGATGGCATCCCCCCAATAAAACAAAGGAACATGATACTGAAATAAGAGAGCTTTAGCAACCTCAAGAATGTGTTTATTTTTATGTTCTGCGACCCCGTTTTGTTGAGGACTATGGGGACAACTGCTGTTATGAGCAATGCCTTTAGTAGATAAGAAAGAGTGTAGAGAATGATTGAAGTATTCAGTGCCATTATCGGTGTAAAGGACTTTGATGGATGTATTGAATTGGTTTTGGACAAAATTATAGAATTTGATGAAGACACTGGTAACCTCAGATTTATCTTTTAAGAGAAAGGCCCAACACATACAGGTATGATCATCAATAAATGTGACAGTATTTGGATCTAGTGCGATTAGGAATCTTAGAGGGACCCCATACATCACTATGAATAATGGAGAAAGGAGAAGATGGTTTGTATGGAACAAGAGTAAATGAAACACGGTGATGTTTAGCAAGAGCACAAGTATCACCAAAAAAAGGAATTTTATTAATAGATAGCTGGGGAAACAACTTTTGCAAAATAGGTAACACTAGGATGACCCAATCTTTTATGCCATAAAAGAAAAATCTCATCAGAGGTGGTATGGGGTGTAGAGGTGGTGACCTGAGACCATAATGCACTCACGGTAGATGTGTCGAGACAGTAAAGACCATCATACTCCTTAGCAGAACCAATCATCTTCCCTGATGTGAGATCCTGAAAAACACAATGAGTAGGGTAGAAATGAGCCGAATAGCTTGCTTGTTTAGTCAATTTGCTAATAGAAAGCAGGTTACAAGCTAAATGAGGAACATGAAGTACTGATTCAACATGCATAGAGTCTGAGATAGTCACAGAACCGATGCCTGCTATGGGTGAAGAAGTGCCTGTAGCAGTAGTAATTCTCTTCTTTCCTGCTAAGGGATGGTAGCTGACAAACATCTTTGCATTTGATGTCATGTGATCAGGGGGCCCTGTATCCACAATCCACTTTGATGGAAGAAGAGATGTATGTAAAGCAATGGGAATCGTACCTTTATGAGCCATGGCTACAGATTTGTGGGGGTTTTGTTCAGCTTGAAGAGTTCTGAACATACGTGCAATCTGATTGAGTTGCCCTTGACTGAAAGATGTGGATGGCTCAAATAGGGATGGTGCACATGTTGATTCAATGGCGGCCTGGTGAGCGCGTGGCTTATTTTTACGAGGCTTCCAATCAACTGGCTTGCCATAGATATCCCAGCATTTTTCACGAGTATGTCCCACCTTGTAGTGTTCACAGGTGGGTCGAGTCTTACTAGAGGCATCAAGGTTGTCATGCTTGCTAACAAAGGTAGGAGACTCAGGAAGAGGTTTGTTTAGATCCAACAGGCATAGTCTCCCTCCTAGATTCTTCCCTACGTACCTTGGCATAAGTCTCCAGAAGAGATGGTAATATGGTATTGCTGAGAATTCTGGCCCTTATAGCATCGAATTCAACATTTAGACCAGCAAGAAAAAGAAGTATCCTCCCCTTTTCAATCCTTTTCTGATTGCGGACGACATCTGCAGGAGTATCCCACTCATCATCGTCCAGAAGATCCAGCTCTTGCCATAATGCAACGAGATCAAGCCAGTATTCATGCACTCCACGGATCCCCTGAATGTAACGCCATGTATTACGTTGCAGATTGAATAGACGTGAATGGTCTTTGGTGACTGAATGAGTCACGAACAGCTACCCAAATATCTCGTGTTGTGGGTAGATACATGAAGCTTCGTTTGACATTTGGAGACATGGAGTTGATAAGCCAGGAAGAGACCAAATGGTTATCGATGGTCCACTGTTGTATCTCAGGAGTAGCTTCATTCGCTGGTTTTGTTGCATCCCCGGTCAAATAAGCAAGTTTTCCGCGCCCACCAACAGCGTGTTTTATTGCTTGAGCCTAGTCTTGATAATTTGTCAAGGTGAGCTTATTGGATACAATGGAAACAGGAACACTTGATGCCCCATCTAAGCCTGCACACAACGCTTGGTGAGTGCCAAAAATCTTCCTCTGGTCAGAACCTGTAGATGACATGGCAAAAAACTTGACGCCAGTAGCAGCAACTTAGTTGTAGCAAGGAGACAGTGACCTGAAGATAGTGGTGCTGTGAAAACCCTGTAGCACGTACTGTAGCAAAACACTTGAGCAACGTTACTTTACGTTATTGGCTGGGCGCTTCACGGACCAGAGAAGACGTTGAACAGAACAGAGTTTTCCTTCGCAACTGAAACAGAACAGAACAGAAGACGTTGAAGGGAAACTGGAACTTACGGAACGTCAAAACAGAAGATGATCTCTACTACGTCGACTCCATGACCCTGACTCTGCAGTGCGATCTGCTTGCGTCGATGCCACCGCTGCAATGTCGTCTCGGATCACCAAGCCGCCATTCTTGACGACATTTTTGAAGCCATTGATGGAGACTCTCACGCAGTAGCAGGACGCCAACTCACAGATGGGCGCAGCACTACGCCTTGCGGCAGCGATCGAGTTAGCGCTGGACCAGAAACGCTATAGACTTCCCAACTGGACACCGTTGATTGTTGGACCAGAAACAGAGGACACTTTCCGTCACACTTCACTAACTGGATGCTGCCAGACAACGGGCTTTGATACCATGTTGAATTTGAATAGTCCGATTTATTTATTCCTTTGGTATATGAGTCAAATATATACACAATGTTTGAGAATCAAATTAAATCCCTAATAACTACTCCTAAATCAAATCTGATTCTAATAATTACAATAATCAAATCTGATTTGATTGATCTGATTCTAATAACAATAATATCTATAATATCCTAATGATATCAGAATATTCTCACACAATGTTCTATCAGGATAGAGTTGTTAATTTCGTACAAGTATTTGCTAATTTCTTATGACAATGTGGTGAATCCTTATGGTCTACTTAACTTATTATATATAATAATAATTTGCCTTATATTGACAAGGAGTGTGGTAGAATCACTTTTGCTAGTCAGACCTATAAAAGGAAACTTAGGAAGATGAAAGAAAAGGCAAAGCCGCTTTCTTTTGGTCAGATCTTTGGCCTTGAGATTCCTACTATTATGGAGAAAGAAATGGAGAATTATAGTTGCTATAGGTAAGGTCTATGAAAAAGTTATGTTGGAAATTGTGGGAGTGTGGACCTGAGGGAAAAATAGTATTTTCTCATTCATATGAAAGATAGGATACATCTGAATATACAGAGAGATACAAGATAATAAAAACTAATAAACGAGGTTAATAAATGCTAATAACTATATATAATAAAAGTAGGTATTTTCACACTTCTCCTCAAGTTGAATCATAGATATCAATCATGTTCAACTTGATTATGCATTCATCAAATTTTTCTCTAACGAAACCCCTTGGTGAGCACATCAGTAACTTGCTTCTTTGATGGTACATATATGAGACACACTATTCCATTTTCAACCTTTACCTTGATGAAGTGTCTGTCTGTCCACTTCCACATGTTTAGTTCTATCATGCTGAAGTGGATTATGAGATATACATGAGATATACTTGTCGCTGCCTTGCTATCTGAATGGAGCTTGATAGGCAATTCCCCCAAATCTACGTCTTTGGGGAGTTTTTTGCAGCCTTATCCCTTCTTAGATTCCATGTTCTAAGGCTCTGGACTCGGCTTTTGTGGCACTTATAGACCCCACATTTTGTTTCTTGCTCCTCCAAGTTATTAGGTTGTTGAATACAAAAGCACAAAACCTAGACGTAGATCTTATATCCTCTAAACCAGTCCCCCCCAGTCGCCGTCAGTATATATCTCTACATTGGGTTGTTTGTGTCTTTTGAAGAATAAGCCCTTTCTTGGGGTACCCTTTTAAGTATTTCAAAATCCTGTATATAGCTCATAAATGAATTCCCTTTGGTGAGTGCATACTCTGACTTACAAACTTCATTGCAAAGGCAATATCTAGTCTTATATGTGACAAGTATATTAGGTTTTCCACCAAGCTCTGATATCTTCCCTTGTCAACTAGTTGGCCCTCTTCCTTATTTGTGCCTTCCCCTCCCTTCTTTTTATTCTTTCTTCCTGCAATGGGAGTCTCAATTAGCTTGCAACCAAGCATTCTGCTTTTTGTCAAGGGATCAAGGACATACTTTCTTTGTGAAATACATATTCCTTTCTTTGACCTAGCCACGTCCAAGGTGGCACATATTGTGGTTCTAAACTAACCGCATCACCTCTGCTGTTTCTTGAATTGTTGTCACCTTGCTATATCGAATTTGGAGAGCAACAATCTTTAATTTTTGGAAGGACATAAGAACCTGGGAGCTAAGAGGAAGTGCAAAATACGCGGTCGAAAGATAAAGTCAAGAAAGAAATTTAGTTTTTTTTAGGGTATAACAAACAGAGGAACACAGAGCACACAGGGCATCTTCATGATTTCTCTAACGAAGGTTGAGGTACCCCTGCTTGGGGACTTGAAGGAACAGGCCAGAAAAGTAGAGTCGCCTCTAGAGGGGGTAATCGTCACCTAAAATGCCAGTGCGCCATTGGAGTTGAGTTAGTGAAAGTGAAAGTGTTATTAGTCCCACATTATTTGTTATCATTTTTGGATTTTGTTAGTTATCAAGACTATTAGAGTTGAGGGTTCTATTAGAGTGTTGCATGGCTAGATGGTTAAAGTTGTTTTGGGAGTGTGCTCATGGTTTTGGGTTCTAGTCAATTGTTGGGCATTATTGATATTCCAGTGATTAGGGCTCCAGTGACTGCCAACAGTGGCTCCAATGCCGGGGATAGAGCTCTGGTGACTAGGGCTTGCACTGATACATATGGTTGAGGGAGTAGGATTTCTTTTCTTTTTTCTTTTTTTTTTTTTGAAAAAACAAGGGCATATGGTAAATTTACTTTGGTCTTATATTTCATGAAAATCCATTGAGATCCCAATGACATTTAACCATTTTGTGGGAGTTGAGTCTTAATATCCCTTACATGTCATTCACCCTAGATTCAAACTATAACTTTGTGACTCTCTTGAGGATACATTGTTGATCAAGGGACTTATCTGAGATTTATGGGTAGACAAATCTATTTATGTCATGTTAGACCTGACATATCTAATATTGTGAATGTTGTGAGCTTATGCACAAACCCAAGCACTGGTCAATGTGTGGGATTGAGTGCTTATCATTAAACTTCGTCTTTGAGGCACTTGAATTCGCAAAAACGTATTTGATTTGAAATGTGAAGAAAGCACGGGCCGATCATTGCTGTGTGCTGAAACCGAAGTGAATAGGAATGGGAAGGATCATAATCCTGTCCCATGGTGGTAATAGATGTTTTTTGTTATCATATCAAGTAATAATTCAGCTCAAAAGATTAGACTATTAAGTGAAGCCCATAGATTAGTTTAATTGTAGTTTCTTGCAGCTAGCATCTTCCATTGTTTCTGAAGAAGTGTTGTCATTGAATTTGTTCTTTCAGTGAGATAAAGGAATCTTTGCAAATGCATCTTGTATCATATTGTATTGTTAGTGTTTCAACCTATTCGGTGACTAGTGGAATGCTCTGAAGACAGAAAGTTCTAAATTTGATAAGAAAATATAGCTTTAATAAAACCAACCGTTTGTTTAGTATGTACTTGTTTCCATTCTTGCATGTTTGAGTTTGTTATGATTCAAAATTTTCTCCCTTCTATATAACCAGTATTGTTTCCAAAATTTTGATAATGTATCTTTACAGGTAATACATGTTGACTGTTATTCGGTTACCATCCAAGAGCTAGAATCTGTTTCAACTAGATATAAATTCAAGTCAATGATGCGAGGTAACTTTCTTTTGCATTTTCTATTCTCATTTATGTATTTCCAATTGATACTTCTTTCTGCTTATTTTGATCACCTACTTTCCCTTTTATATTAAGCATGTTCTCAAATTTCATGTGTCAAACTCAATTATTCTGTGTCTTAATCCAGTTACCATGTTTTCAGCTATGTTTTAAAGCTATCAGATGCTGTTTTCCTTTGGCCTTTGTTTTTTGGGTTTTTATCGTCAAATCATTACAAGCTACAAAATAAATCTCCACTTGCTCCTTGTCATATCTGTCTTATGGTAATATATTTCCTAATTTTTCCAGCTCCACTGCATGGGTTTGCATTTTGGTTTGATGTTGAATTTAATGGGCCCACAACAACACCAGCAAATTCTTATTTTACAAATTTGTCTGTTGACAACCATCCAGTGGATGGAAGTCACCGAAAGAAACGGACAAATCCCAGCAATGCATTGGTCCTGTCCACTGCACCCGAGGACCCTCCAACCCATTGGCAACAGGTGCTGTTTGTTTTTATAATTTCTAGTATGCAAATCCTAACATTTCAGTCTTGCTTATCTTGAAGATATTTTAAGGCAAAAAAACGCTCAAATATGTTATCTTAAATTATCTTCAATCTTCCGGAATCTATCTACAACACTCAAGTAACCTAGACAAAGTGCCTCCACACAGGATCTTGGCACCATGGTGCATGGCATACTATTTAGTGCAAGACAACGTTCAAAATAAGACTTTATTTACCATATATAATTTCTTAATATAAATCGAAACAATCCTGTATTATTTGAATAACTCTAGTTTATGAATGAACAATACGAGTTTCTATGAAGAACATTTAGGACTTTTCTTGTATATATGATTCCTCTGAAACAGACACCCGTTTTTTCCATGCCTCTTGGGCAATTTCCTGGACGTGGGTGCTGCTTTAACACACTGACAACAAATCTGACAGTTGCCAGGATAAATAAGTAATTGCTTCAGTTAACAGAAGAGACTGAGTTTTGTTTTTTGAAAAATGGGGAAAATAGTGTAAGTAAAACCAAAGAACAATAGTAGATAATTCATATGAGAAGGACTGGTTGATATGGGATACAAATTAGGACTTTGGCATGACGCTTGCCTAGGTATTGTAAAACTATGGTTTCATTATATGTAGCATGATGACCATCCTTGTTTAGTAGCTTCTGTTGTATGATTTGGGTTTTTTGGCCTAACTTGGTTGTTTAATTGAAATTTATAATTTAGGGTTGATTACATTTCTTATAAATTTGTCTTTTTGCACTATATGTAGACGGTGATATACTTCTATGATCCCATAGAACTAGAGCAAGATCAAGTTATTGAAGGCTCAGTGGTGCTGTCTCAAAGCAAAGAAAATCGTCGATTTATGAATATTCACCTAGAATATTCGTGAGTTGGAGCTTATGTGTTTTAACCACAACATTTTTATGGTTAGTTTCAAGCATCTCTATGGTTTCTAATTTTTTCTCTCATCATTGCAGCTCAGGTGGTCGTTCCTATGTGAAAGAATCTGTTATGAGATGATTGCACATGTAGTCTTAATTTTCTTTGGCATGAAAGCCTACACAATGACTTGCAATCATTACTAGCTGACTGTGGTGTTCCAACAGAAACCAAATGATTTCTACTCACAAGGTTCGAACGGAGCATCTGATACATTGTATTAGAGTTAGGTCAACTTGTGGAAATTTTGATGTAAACCCCCTTTGATGCTAAGAACTATAAAAGTTTAATTGTTCATGAGTTTGTATACTGGCGAATTAATTTATCCATTGATTCTTGTTTCTTGAAGAACAATATTTTATTTATATTTTCTGGACTTTAGCTTCAATATTACTATATTTGAATTTCAATTGCATTTCATCAAAATAACATTTGGATAGTCTAAATTTAATTTGGACGGTTCAAAATCATAGTTCTTTTTTTATAGGGTTAATGTGCAAATTTTTCTAAAAAGTTTTCGTTGATGAGCAATGTTATGAAATTTTTTATGTTTAATATCACTCAAGAAGTTCTAAAATGTAGCAATATTGCCCCACTCAGTTAAAAAAATCAACATTAAATGTTGAAAGATTGATGTTGCCCGATAAAGGGCAATTTTGAACACTTATATTATTCCATTTTAACACTTATATTTTGAAAGTTTTTTAACAGTAGAAGGTAATATTATTCCATTTTAATACTTATAGGGTAATTTTGAAGAAAAAAAATTTTTGGGCAATATTGCTCTTGATTGAAAATATCCCAATTCAACCTTTTTTTATATTTTAAGTTATAACTTCATTTAAAAAAATTAGAAATTTAAAGATTATATATTTATTTTTCATTTCATCCTAATTTTAATTTAAGTGGCAGAAATTATAACTTGAGCGATCCATGCTTATTTATAAGATAGAGAGCATTAAATCCAAAATCAACAGCAGTAGGCTCAATATAAAGCGGAAGGCCGAGTTACACAAGTTTCTCAGAATTTGTTTGAACTTTTTCATTAACACTTCCGATAAAGTCATCTGGATTGATCGTTGACATATTTCCAATCTTAAGGAAGATCTTTTTTATCGCTTGAGACTTCATCATTATCATCATTTTCTTTTTCTTGTAGATGGGAATAGTTTGCTCTCAAATAATCTTCTTGATTTTTATTTTCTGAGATTTTTAAAAGAAATGATAAAGTCATCACCAGCTTCCTTATCCATTTGAAGAAAAGATTTATCAAACTTGACATGGATTGAATCTTTCGCAATTGAAGACTTTTTGTTAAAAACTCAAAAAGGATTACTATTGTGTAATGTGAAACAGCAAGCTATTTCAAGTAATGATGAGTTTCTAGCACTTCTAAGTTACAAGCGGTCCAATGATAAAGACGAGCTAACAGAACTAAGGAGCCTTTGAGAGGACTTTTGCAAGAATTTTTGGTAAAGCAAATGTAAATTGTTTTTTTCATTACAAAAATTTTTAGAAAGGGATTAAGCTCACCTACGATCTAATAGCAAGGCGAAATCTTCCTTCCTCCTAGGCGATACCAGTGTCGGACAGGGCGAGCCGTCTATTACCCTCAGGCATAAACCTAGGCACTCAAGAGTTAGGATGCCCTCCAAGCATTACGACTAGAACCAAAGCAAAGTTAAATTGAATCAATAAATGAGAGCAAAAATGTTGAGGGCGCTATTAATTTGATTTGGGCTGAAAATGGAGTTGTTGAATTAATTTTGGTTTGAATACTTCAAATTACAAGGCTTGGACAATGCACTACATAAAGGAAGACTCAATTGGGCCTATAAAATGTTGTTTTAGACTTAAGATACTTCTTTAAATTAGCTAAATAGGAACTTATTGTCTGTGGATTTAACTGACGAAGGGGTGAGACATGCGATTATTTTAAACGTGTTAGAACTCTAAGGAGTACCACTTTGTTATGGTTCCAGTCGCGGCACTTGGGGAGACATCTTAGCTCCTGGGTACCTAGGTTTATGCCTGAGGATAATAGACGATTCGCCTTGCCCGACATTAGTATTGTCTAGAAAGAAAGAAGATTTCGCCTTGTCCTTGGATTGTGAGTGAGTCCAACCCCTTTCTAAAAATTTATATACCTAAAAAAAAATTAGCTAAATAGGAGAGGTGCCCACAATTAGTATCTGATAGTGCCTCAAACAAGAAAATATTTAGTAGGAAAATACCTATGTAAAAAAAAAATTAGGTGAACACATTTGAGCAAAAAATAAATATTAGTTGGAAAATTTGACTTTTTTGGATTCCTATGTTCATTGAATGATCTTTGTTTAATTTCTGGCTTAGCATTAACTGTTTTGAGTCTAAAGGTTCATGTTTCCCAGGTAATTAAGTCAAACTTTGACTCTAACTCATAAAATACGTTGTACACCTATTTTTGTGATCAACTTGAATATTGAATAAAATTTTCTGTTTTGGAACTTTTAGACTTGAGTGTGGATTCTCTCTAAAGTTTTTCATGTAATTAACATGCCTATCAAAATTTGATCAACTTTATGTTTCTTCTAACACTTCATGTCTTTATTCTTTTTGTTCTCAACAATTCAACTGGATCACCAAACGTTCATTTAGTTCTTTTGAGGTGCATATATTTGGATTGATTATGTATTCATTAGATCTTTCCCTAGCAGGTAGGTACCGTCTTAGTTTCTTAGCCTAGTTCTTATCTCGTGTCAAATCTTTAACGTTTTTTGTTTTCATTCTCATTTTCGGTTTTGCCCTATTCTTTGTGCATGTCCATCTTCCTTTGTTCTAAACATCACCATGATTTGCGCCTGTGTTCCGCCCTTTTCCCCTTCATCTCTTTTTTCTGCTCATTTTATAATCATCGCAATTGGAGTTTTCTACAGCAAATTATAGTCATTTTTGTAAAGGTGCTTTTTGGGGACTTTATGGATTGAAATTGCTTATTTTGTTCTATTTGTTATAGATTTTGTGATTTCCTTCATATTTTTATAAAAATACAAAAAATGAAAAAAAAAACAGAGAGAGAAGTAGTAATTTCGTGTTTTTTCGAATGTTGTGTTGAACAAAATTCAAACATAAGTAGTATACTTTTGACTGATATGTGAATTGTGAATTAGGAGGGATTTTATCCTTTCTAACTATGATAGACTAGTGTCTTTCCATTTCTATAATGGTTACCATTGTTGATGCAAGTTGTTTCCTTTATGAAAGAAAATGACAAGAGAGAGAAATAGAACGTACTGGTCAGATCTCAACGAGTACACTAAACACACGCAAAGATTAGGTTATTAGAACTTAAATGGTAGTGGCACAGTAGACCACTACCAAGAATGAACAAGAGAGAGAGAGAAGAGTAGTCAAAAGACTCTACGACTAGGGTGTATTACAATGTTGAGAGGCAACTCTATTTATAGTGGCCTGAATGACCACCGTAATAATGAGGTGTGATCTTTCTATTAATTGCAAGGTGATTTTTTTCATGCCTATCAATCAGTAATTAGGAAATGAATGCTTGATTAATTTTCTAACCAAAGGGAATAAAGAAAATTGTAATTTAAAATAAAGAAAGGACTTAAATGAAAAGTTTAAAATTTTTCAGGGCAAAAGTATAATTATGGAAAATTGAGCTAAAAAATGCTCAAAATTGCCCAAAAATATTTTGATCCCAAATTTTACCAGTAAATAGAAAATAGAATTAGGGCCAGGCATATCTCTCAGAATTTTAATTTAAGGTCTCGATAAATTGATATTAATTTCTGAAGGGTGGAGATTAGTACATTATTTTTTTAATCTCAAAATCAGATGAAATTTATAGTAAATTTTTATAATTAATATAAGAATTTATAAAACTGAAAAGACTCAAAAAGGAATTTTGTATAATTGATTAGAAAATTTAAGGTAAAATCGGACACCGATAAAGGATTTAGAGAAAATATATAGAATTTTTATCAGGATTTATAAATCTCATAAAATTATGACATGTTGCAGGAAATTCATTTTATATTAGAATAAATTTATAAAAATATCAGAACCATTAAAAGATGTGTCTAGAATTTATCTAAAAAATAAGGTGATTTAAGTATATCGGTATAGAGAATTTCTTGAGATTTATGTCAATTAGCTAATTGGACCTAAAAGAGGCACAATATGGTGTCAAGTGAGGTATCCCAATGATCCAAGGAAGTGTTGTAACATCCCTAATTTCTGTACTAAGTTGTATGTACAGATTGAATAAAATATATGAGATGTTTAGGAAAATATGTGGCCATGTTTATGTAAAGAAAATGATTAATTGGAAGAGGAAGAAAGTCTAAGAGCCAAAGTGCAAAATTATGAAAATGCCACTGTGATGCCCTAAGAAACCAGAAGTAAATGGAGGGCATTTTGGTCATTTCACACAATGGATGGATATCAGAGGAAATTTGATAGTAAATTATTATAATTAATATGAGAATTTATGGAGTTGACAGAAGTCAAAAAGGAGTCCTGTAGAATTAATTATGGAATTTACGGTGAAAAAGGACACCGATAAAGGGTTAAAGGAAACATATATAATTTTTAACAGGACTTCTGGGTCTCAGAAAATTATGAAACTTTGTAGAGAATTCATTTTATATTAGAATGAATTTCTAAAAATGTTAGAACAATTAAAAGAGGTGTTTAGCATTTATGCTAAGATCAGGGTAAGTTACGGATATCGGTATGAGGAAAGTACATTGGGATTTGGGCCAGTTAGCTATTGGACCTAAAAGAGGCCCAATATTTCATCCTAGGCCAGCCCAATAAGGCCCAAAAGTTATCTTGGAGCCCAAGTCCAAATAATAAATAATTTATGGATTTTTGAAAAGAAAGAAAAAGAGAATAAAGTAAGAATTAGGTGTTGCACATGGTGGGACCCACAAGGACACAAGCATGGCACCCAAAAAGAGGAAGGGTTAGGTGTACCAAGTGAGGCCATGCTAGTGATGTCATGGTGGTAAGGTCTTGAGTGAAAAGTGAAAAGACATTCCAAGATCAAACCTTTAACCATTAGATCAAATAGTTTCCAAAGTGATCTTGGCCTTCAAATGGCACATGACTTTTGCTATAAATACCCCCCCTTTCCATTCATTCTTCACACCCAAGAGCTCCTTTAGAAAGAGAAGTGAGTTCTAGAGAAAGAAAGTGGAAGAAAGCAAGGAAGAAGCAAGGGTCTTGAAGGAGCAAGTAAGGTAAGTTGTCTCCTTGCTTCTACCTTTTGTTCTTATGGTTTGTGCTTGAGTTTAAGTGATTTTTTAGGCTTAAATATTGGGGAAATGCTGCTGAAATTTTTGTGTATATGTGAAAGGAATATGAGTTTTAAGTCATAGATAGTTAAGACAAGTTTAAACAAGTTAGTTACATGCTTGATTGTGAAGTAAGTTGATGTTCTTGACTTTACCATTTCGGTTTGCACTGTTCATGCACTGTTCATGATAGAAGGAAATGGAATTTCAATGATTTAATGCTTCCATTGAGTTTATATGATGATTTTGTGTAGGATTGGAAAGGTTTTGAACCTTGGAAACCATTGGAATTAAAGGTTATAATGTTGAAAATTCCTCACGGTTACTGTTCACTCGCGTGAACAGTGATTTGAATTTCATGATTTTGATGCTTCCAATGGTCTTAAAATGAGATTTTGTGTGGGGGAAAAGTGGAGGAACAAGTATGGGAAGCATTGGAATCAAAATGAGAATTTTTTAAAGAATTATGCATATTTTTCAAATCTGTCCGGAACAGTGCATAGTTGCTGGAATTTGGTTGTTTTGAGTTCATAAATGGATTCAAAAGGCCAAATTGTGTAGGGTAAGGTCAAGACATCAATTGATTCAAAGGCTAAGTCAATTGGTAAAGATTAAAGGAAGTTATGTTACTTAAAGTAAGCTTAGTGTTCAAGAGAAGTTAGATTGTAATGGTTGGATGGTAATGTGATGTTAGGAATTGCTTGGTGTGCTCAAAAGAGGGCAGCCACATAGCAAGGAAAAGTAAGAAGGAAGAAACAAAGTTAAAGTGGAAAGAAGTAAAGCAATAAGGTAGTAAACTTACCCTAAACTTGTATGTATTGAATGTTATGCTTGATTGTGCTATGACTTTGTTGAATTGTGTGCATATGTGTATATGATTGAAGCTCTGTTTCTATGATTACCTTGGCCAATTGTATTTCATATTTTACATGGAAGCATGCACATTACACAATGTTTACACTTTCACAAGCAAGCACAAGTATTTACTTTAATGCATGCATTGTTTAGTACCGTTTGCTACTGAGATTTCCCCAGAAATCTCACCCCATCCATGTAATCCCAAACCCACAGGTTTACGAATGAGTAAAGAAGATAAAGAGGCATGAAGAGAGGTTGGGAATTGGAAGATTTAAATTCTATGTAATAAATGTGCGAATTGTTGCATGTAATGTTGTTATATGACAAGTTGAGCAACAATGTTCATGATGAAAAGGTATAATAGTAAATGATGAAATAAATGTATCAAATAATTATGGCATAACCCCATAATGTATATGAATGTATGAAAGGCCAAAGAGATTGGTTATGTTTTCTGGAACAATTAATGGAAAATTCATGTTTTTGAGGTTAAAGTTAAGGTTAAGATTCAAAGATGTGTACTAGAAAATGCCGTTGTGCTGGGTAGAATATACAAAGTACTGTGTACGTAAGTGCTGTCTAAGGAGGCTGGAAGTGAGTGGACCTAGCCGGTTCATCCAGTCTTTCTTGGGTACTTACGTAGAATGGTAGTTCTCATGGGGAATTACCGAATCAGTACAGTTATTTTCTACCAGAATTTCCGGCAAGAGAGATATAATCTAGTTGAGAGTGCTATAGCAAGAGTACTCTGAGAGATATAAAGTAGGATGTTTCAAGTGTCTTGGAGCACAAGTTGATTTTTAGATATTTTAGAAATTTTTAAAAATAGAAAATCAAAGAAAATTATCAAGAATGCAAGGTAGCATGTGAGGTGTCCCTTGTGGGCCCCACTTTGTGCCACATGGAAGCTAGACAAGGAAGGAGAGATTATGCCATGTGACATATTTTATTAAAATAATACAAAAATTAAGTTAATGGTGATTAAAGAATTAATCAACCAGTAAGATTCAAGTTTAAGGCATTATAATAATTAGTTGAAGGAGGGATAAATTGGTCCAAGGAGCCTTCAAAATTTGCTATATATACCCCCTCCCTTTAGTGAAAAACCATGGCACTTGAGAAGACCTTGGGGAACCTCTTGTTATTTGAAAACTTGACCAAAGGCAAAGACAATTCAAGTAAGTTAAGGCATAAAGTAAGCAATCCTTCTTGGTTTATTTATAAGTATTTTGGAAGAATAAAACCTATATTTTAATGGATGAAAAGTGGGATATTCTTTATGGTATGCTGCTGTCCAGAAATGTGTAATAAAGAAGGAAGAAGAAAATAAAGTTAGAACAATGTAGATGACACTTAGATAAGCTAGAGTGGATGGTTAGTTATTGAATTAGATTGAAATTCTTTATTTTGCAAATTATAGAGACCTTTGAGTCAAGTGCAGAACTGGAAGGAGGAGTGTGGGTTTCAATGATATAATGCTTCCATTGAATTTAAATGATGATTTTGTATATGATTGGAACATTAGAAGCATTGGAATTGAAAGTTGGGATTTTTAAACCCTTTCTATACTGTTCATACACATGAACATTGATATGAATTTCATAATTTTGATGCTTTCAATAGTTTTAAAATAAAAAATTGTGTGGGATAAAGTAGAGAAACAAGTATTGGAAGTATTGGAATCAAAATGAGAAATTTTGAGAAAAATTATACACTTCTTTCAGTTTTGTACAGTAGGTAATGAAGGAGCTGAAATTTCATGATTCTAAGTTCATAAATGGATTTAGAAGGCCAAATTGTGTAGGGTAAAGTCAAAACACAAATTAATTCTAAGGACAAGACAATTAACCACAAACAAAGAAAGTTAGGGGTTAAGTGGTTAATTGAGTTTAATGTTCATGAATGTTAGGTAATTTGGTTATGATGAATGAATGATTATGCAATATTTAGGCTTTGACTTGTGTGCTCAAAGAAGGAAGCAAAACATCAAGGAAAAGTGAGAAAGGAAAAGGGTAAGGAAAAACAAGGAATAGAGGTAGTAAACTTACCTACTTTTATGCTATGTTGCTTAGATGTTTTATGTGATATTTGCTTACTTTGATTATGTGAAGTATGTATGATCAAGTGATGCTTTGTTTCTTTATGTGCTATGGCCATATGTTATAATTAAGGAACATGGAAGCATGTAAGTTATCAGTATGCAAGTATGATTATTAAGTGCACACATATTAATATCAAGCATGTAGTTGTATACATTGTATAGTTTCCGTTTGCTATTGAGATTTTCCTCAAAATCTCACCCCCTCCATATCACAATCATAGTAGGAATTTCACATGAGGAAGAAAATGAAGATGGATGAAGAAGAGATAGGAATTAGTTGCATCATTTATGTGTATATGTATGTAAAGTTAGTAGTAATTGGAATTTGTCACTGTGAACAGTAACTTGTGAGGAGGCAATGACATTTGAGTTGTAATTAAAAATAGTTAATGATTGAATAAATGTACAATATTTTAGTAGTGATTATTTAACATATCAAACTTCGTTTTGAAATCAATAATGCCCTATTTTGATATTTGTATAAAGAGAATGGAATTTTCAAAGTTAGGAACTAGAAACTGTTTTTTTCAGAATTTTTAATCAAATAAATAGTGATCTTTGATGATTTAACTGTATTGATTGGCTGAGCATTTGGTCTGGGAAGTTTTTTTCCCTTAAATTTCATTATGTTATATTCAAGTATCCTTTTGAACCACTTCATTTTTTATTTTTATAGAATTAATTATAATTTTTTTAAGTTTATTGCTTAATTTGAAAATACCACATGAACAGTACTCGTAAGTTGGAATTTTTCAGATTTTGTAATTAAACTTCAATGGATGTTTAAGTGGTTCTAAATGCTACTGAATGGTCCCTAAGACGTATTAAAGTAAGGTGTTACACAAGGACATCCTAAATGTACCTACAAAATGTTTGTTTGTTGCGTCGAATGCCCTAGACTTACCCATACATACTACATATGGCATTTCCAATCCCTTTTGAGTAAGAAAAATACTATTTGTCATAATCACTCAGATTGCTTACTTATACGCATAGCATCCACACTAGTTATTTGAACAACCTGTAAGGAACATGTCACAGATACTAGTGTAGAGGTGCATTTTAGGGTAACTCTTCCTTTTAGCTTGTAATCGATTAGGCTTGATAAACCTGCTTTCCTAGTCTTGACTTGTTATATAAGATTACTTAAAACGATTAAGTTCAAGCTAAAGTAGCAGTCACCATATTAAGCTCTCATGATGTCGCCTAAGTCTTAAGGGCATTGTGGAAGGTTTGATTCCTTCCTAGGACTCACACTATAATAGAATAGGGATCTTCTATCTACATCCCTTGTGGTTTTGGTTATAAACACTTGCAGTATGAATTGCATACTACGATGTGTAATCCACTAAAGATGTATGTCAATTTTTGTTTAAGCAACACTGTATAGACTTTAGTTCCAAAATGTGCTCAATATTCAAACCAAAACTCTTCCATGATTCTCATGATGTCTCATAAGTGAAAGGTTCTTTGTCTAGCTACAGGCTTTATGGGTGGCAAACATCAATGATTCGACCCAACTTATGTGGATCTCATCCTAGTATTTACTGAGGTGACATTAATGGAACAGTTCTCCTTGACCATCTATTGGTGATAGATTATTGTGTTACCTTCCATGTCCTGCATAGATATAGGAAGATGGTTACTCATATGAGTGAGTCAACCTTTATCTTGTACGACATACTTTCGTTGCATATCTTGCGCTTATGCTTTCATTAGTATATACACACACTAATATACATACAAGAGTAACTTGAACTAAAAATTACATTGTTTTATTACTAAGTAAAAAAATGTTCAATACATCATGCCTTAAGCATGCCCAAAGCTTTCACATATTTTACCAAGACATTTCTAGTATAGGCTTTGTTAAGGATCTGCTCACATCTTATTAGTGGATAAATATTGAATAGTCACTTGTTTCTTAGTGATCATATCTCTTGCAAAGTGATACTTAATGTCTATGTGCTTTGTCCTACAATGATATTCTAGGTCTTTACCATATGCTATTGTTGCTTGAATATCGCAGTGTATCAATATCATACCCTCTTTACCACTAATTATTCCCAATCACTCTAGGAATCTCGAGCTGTATAGCTTATTGGGTGGTAGTGCAGCAAGCACACTATGTATTCTACTTCTATGGACAACAAAGACTCACATGTCTATTTCTTACTTCTCTAGGAGATGGACCCGTTGTTCAACAATAACTCATAACTTGAAGTTAAGTGTCGCTTGCTATGGTCTCCTACCTTATTAGCATCAAAGTATCCTTCCAAGTGTAGGTTACTACCTTTATAGCACAACTCAGTCAATGGTTCTCTTCATATACCTCATTATTCTTTTCACAGCTTCCTAGTGCTTGATTACTGGGTTGGATTGAAAACAGCTCACAAGTTCGACCGCAACACATATGTCTTCCCTTATACACAACATAAAATATATTATGCTACCAACTGCACTTGAGTATGGGACGCTTTTCATGCGTTCTATGTCAGATTCCTTTGTGGGGAGCATGTCATAATTTAAGTGATATCCTTTAACTATAGGGATGTCTATAGGTTTCTAGTCTCTCATGTTGAATCAATTGAGGATCTTGGTTATGTATGTCTTTTGTGAAATGATAACAATTTCCTTGAACAAGCCCTTTTCATCTTGACACCCAAGATATATTTTACCTTGCCTATATCCTTCATCTCAAAGTTGGAAGACAACTAATCCTTGATTGTTTTAACTACCTTCAGGCTAAGTTCAGCCAGGACTATGTCATCAACATACAGAGATAATATGACAAAATTACCTCCAAACTACTTGATGTACACACAATGGTCTTCTTCAATCATTTTAAAATCAAATGAGGATATTGTTTTATGAAACCTACTAATGTCTAAATGATTGTTTGAGTCCATAGATGGACCTCAGGAGCTTAAAAACCTTTTGTTTCATTTCCTTTTTCTATGAAGTCTTTAGGTTGCTCTATATAAATTTCTTCTTCTAGTTACCCATTGAGGGAAGGAAGTTTTTACATCTATTTGATGCAATTCCAAGTTTAAGCTTTTTCTACCATGGCCAATGTTAGTTTTATTGAGTTAAAGCGCACAATAGGAAAAGATGTGTCTTCATAGTTTGCCCCTTCTCATTGTGTATACTCTTATATCCCAATTTTTAGGCTTAGAAGCTAAGTAAGGGTAAGACTATAATTTTATAAAAGTCCTAAGGGTATAATAGTTATTTTAAGGAAGAAAAGGGACTAAAGGAAAAATTTTAAAGGTTCAATGGTGCCAAAAGGAAGTAGATATAAGTTGTAGGCCATTATGTGTAATTATGAAAAGTTAAGAGACTTAAGTGTAATTTCTAAAAGTTCAGGGGCAAAATAGTAATTTGATGATTGGTTGTTGAATTAAGTTTTGCTTTGACTTTTTCATGATGAAGGCCATTCGGCCTAGGGTTGTTCTAGATCAAGAAGAAGGAATTTTAATGATCTAATGCTTCCATTGAATTTAAATGATGATTTTTTGTAGGATTGGATAGAGTTAGAACTTTGGAAGCATTGGAATTGAAAGTTATAATTTTTAAGTTTCTCTATTACTGTTCAATCACATGAACAGTGATTAGAATTTCATGATTTTGATTCTTCCAATGGTTTTAAAATGAAAAGTTGTGTAGGATAAAGTAGAGAAACAAGTATTGGAAGTATTGGAATCAAGATGAGAATTTTTGAAAGAATTATGTACACTTTTTGATTCTGTCCAGAACAGGTTGAAGGAGCTATAATTTCATGATTCTAAGCTCATAAATGGATTCAAAAGGTGAAATTGTGTAGGGTAAAGTCAAGGTACAAATTAATTCAAAGGACAAGACAATTAACCACAAATTAAGAAAGATAGGGTTTAATTGATTAAGTTAAGTTTAATGTCTTTATACACCAATTGATTTGGATCATGATGAATGAATGAATATGTGGTGTTTAGGATTTGATTTGTGTGTTCAAGAAGATAACCTTACTTCAAGGAAAGGTAACAAGAAAGAGGATAAGGAAAAGTAAAGCATTAAGGTAGTGAACTCACCCATTCTTGTATACTTGATGTATATGCTTGTGTGTTGATATATTTGGGATAGGTGATGATGATGTATGATAGGTATGATGATATATGCTCTTCCTTTATGAGTTTATAGTCATGCATGATAGGAATAGGCATGGAGCATAATGGTATGCAAATGGAAACTAAGGAAAGATAAAGGAAACATGTCATGCACTTGCATTCATTTTGTATGCATTGAATGGTATTGTTTACTATTGAGATTTCCCCAGAAATCTCACCCCAAATTATATCTCTAATCAACAGAAACCTCAAATATAAGAGAGGAAGAATGCTTGATGATATGGATATGTTATAGACAAGTTTTAGGATGAATGTATGTAAAGAAAGATGTTAAACAGTTTTGAGCTATATTGTGTGGTCTATAACTAAAAATAGATAATGATGTAATTAATGCATGATATTTTAGCAGTAGTTAGCTAACATGTCAAGCTTTGTTTTGACATCAAGTATGCTTATTTCGATATTTGTACAAAGAGAACTAATTTTCCAAAGTTAGGGACCATAAACTATTTTAAGCAATTTTGACCAAATGAACAGTAAACTTTGACGCCATATTTGACTCAGTTGACTGGTCAATTGGTCCAAGGAAGTATTTTTTCCTTAAAGATCAAGATGTTATCTTCAATTATTCTTTTGAACCATTCATTTCAATTTTTCAAGAATTAGTTATGATTTTTCAAAATTTATCACTGAATCTGGAATTACCAGATGAACTGTAACCGTAAACTTAAAAATTTCAGATTTTGAGATTGAACTTCAATGGACTTGTAAGTGATTCTAAATGCTACCAAATGGTCTCTAAGATGTATAAAAGTAAGGTGTTATATTTTTGGTATCAAAGTAAAGTTTCTGGCATGAGATATGATAATTTCCAGACCCCAATTATAAGTAATTAATAGTATGTTTAAGATAGAAGTATAGTTAGAGTGTTAACCATGGCATATGGCATGTGCGATATGTTAGTTGAAATATTTTACAGATGTACATATATTGCTATGTTATATGTTATGCATATCTATGCCTGTATTTTCCAATTTTAGAAAAAGAAAGAAAGTAGAAGTCGTGGTTAATACAAGAAGAACTGTTAGACCTGAAGTGGTAGAGCCCTGAGAAGGTGATACTAATAACCAGATAGACCCTATGCAAATTATTCTGAATAGGTTAGAACAACAACAATATGTAATAGATGATATTCGATCAACCTAGGCTAGTCAAGATCAAGAACAAAATTCTGCTATCGCTACAGTAGTTGCTAGCTTACAACAATCTAAGAAGGAGGTAGTACCAAAAAATAATGTAAAACTTGAATCTCAGTCAGATCATGGGCAGACAAGAATGAATAGAAATCAGGGGTCTGTAGGAAATAATAATAATAATCAGGAAAGTCTTCAAACATGGATGGAACAATTCCATAAGTTTAATCCGCTAACATTTGAAGGGACTTTTAACACTCAAGCAGCAGAGGATTGGGTCAACTAATTAGAGAAAATCTTTAATATTTTAGAATGTCCCACTAAAAGAAAGGCACAGTTGGCAGTATACAAGCTATAAAAGGATGCTGATAGGTGGTGGAGGAACACTGAAGTAATTCTACGATCAAGAAATATTCCACTTACATAGGAAATATATCTTGAGCAATTTAATAAAAAATATTTTCCACAGTCAGTAAGAGATGAATGTGAAGTAGAGTTTTTAATGTTAAAGCAGGGTGAGCAAGAACCCTTTGATGACTATCTTACTAGGTTTATTCGTCTTTCACGATATTCCACTTACCTAAACTATATGAACGATGAGAGGTGGACCATTGAGAAGTTAACTCGTGGATTAAATCCTATGTTAAAAGAGAAGTTTTTTCCTAGACAGATACAAAAGTTTAATAAAGCAGTAGAGGTATGCAGGATCACAGAAAAGTATGTGAAATGACCATAATGGAGTGAGTCTAATACAGTAGTACCAGTAAAAATGGTGCCACTTGAATCCTTGAGAGAGAATAGTAAGAAGAGAAGTAGGCTGGTATATGGGTCACATATTATAAAGAGGTAAGGAGGTAGGCCAGTTAATAGGCCAAGAGAAGTTTATAGGCCACCAAGACCTAATGTATGTGGAACTATAGTCGAGACCATGGTACAAGGTCTTGTCTAACAGGTCAAGGGTTATGCTATAGGTGTGGAAAGTCTAGACATTATGCCAGGGAGTGTCCACAGAGCACAACAGGTGAGAGATACCAAACTCAGGAAGAGTGTATGCCGTAGCTAGTAATGAGATGAGAAAGTCGGCTGCTCTAAATCAAGGTACAAGTTTATTTGTGTTCTGTTTCCACTAGCTAATATGTAGATAAATCTTATATGTGATTGGATTGTATTGTCCGGCATATACCCTGTTGAGCTACCCAAGACCTAGTATGTTACCTTTTATAAGAATGAATATGGTTATAGGTTTTAAAAAACAATAGAGAAAACATAATTAAAGTAGTTAGTAATAGGCAAACCCTTGGACATTGGAATTTATATTATGATAGAAAGTTAAGAACAAAATCTAAGATAGTACAGTAATAAGAAATTATGATAGACAGTCTCAGTGAGTGGGATAGTCAGTTATAGTATGATAGTTAGAGACAGTATGATTGAGGTTACTTAGGTATTACTACAGACTGGTGAATGCAGTACTCAGGGACATTTCTTATGGTAGGGTTACAGCAAGTACTAAGAGGATGTTAGTGTTATAACTCTATCAAAAGAAATGGTATACAAAAAAAACTACAGATGACAGTAAAGAGATTACTTTTAGACCACTTTTTAGATAAGAATTAGATCTAAAATAAATGGCTCTCAGATAGAGCAAGATTCAGATGAGTTCAGATCACTCTTCAGATACGAGCTAGATCTGATATAGATTGCTCGCAGTTAGAGCATAGATTAAAATGAGAAGTTATAATGAGGCCAAAGCAACAGAATGCAATGGCAGGTGGTTAGACCATGATTGCACAAGGCAATAACCCATGGTACGCCACAACAAAGATGAGAAGGAACTCCTGAGTAAGAGAGGAAGTAAGTAAAGTCTTGGTGAATAATATGAGGCTATTGGATTTAAAAAATTTTAAAAAAAATATTTATTGAGTAATCAACATGTGGAAGTGGTTAACCTTATAACTTAGTTTGTTGGTTTTATGATCTTCTAGAGATGGTGATACAATACAATAGAATCGTAGTAGATTCTGGGGGAATGCAGTTAGATCCTAGCATAGCTCCAGGGTCGTAGTAGATCATAATAGCTTTAGGGTCACAGTTAGATTCTAAAAAAGCTTACGGTTGATCGTAATTAGATCCCGAGGTCACAGTTAGACCTAGCCTAAGTAAAGTAATAGCCATAAAGATATTAGTACAATGTAGTATCTCTCTAGGAAGATAATTACCCGGGACAAAGTTAGGGTAAGGAAGCTTCACGAGTTGATTAACTCATCCAGGCAAAAAGAAATATTTATAATGGTTTTTCTTAGGTAGTCTCTAGTATATACAGACTGAACTTAGTTTTCTTAAACGAAGACGGAGTCTAAGTTAAAATATTAGTGCTGCTATTCAAAGTTTTGTAGAAGTATGCTTGAGGAACAGAGAAGAGAACCCCATGAGTTTTGAGAACAAAGAAGTATGAATAGATAGATCCTCCAGATAAGGATAAAGAGATTAAAATTCCAAAAAGACTCAAAGAAAAGGGTCTAAGATATAGAGCAAAGAGAGAAAAGTCAGGAGAAAAGTTATGAAATATCAGGGACATTCTTCTCAGAGAAAATTTTCATTTAGGTTTGAATAGAGGTTTAATTCTGAAGTTTCGAGGACAAAATTTATTTTAAGGGGAGGAGAAAAGTTATATCCCAATTTTTAGGCCTAGAAGCCAAGTAAGGATAAGACTATAATTTTATAAAAGTCCCAAGGGGATAATAGTTATTTTAAGGAAGAAAAGGGACTAAAGGGAAAAGTTTAAAGGTTCAATGGTGCAAAAAGGAAGTAGATATAAGTTTTGGTCAATTATGTGTAATTATGAAAAGTTAAAGGACTTAAGTGTAATTTCTAAAAGTTCAGGAGGCAAAATGATAATTATAAAAAGTTAAGGCCCAAAAAATCCTAAAAATAGTTTAGTCTCAAATTTTACCAGTAGATAGAGAAAATTATTCTGATCAGTTTAATGCAACACAGAATTTTGATTTGAGATCCCAATAAATTAATATAATTTTTTTAAGATTGAGAAATTAGTGTAGTATCCTCTGGACCTCAGAATTGGATAAAATTTGATAGTAAATTCTTATAAATAATATAAGAATTTATGAAACTAACAGAAGTCCTGTAGCATTAATTATAGAATTTAAGGTGAAATCAGACACCGATAAAGGGTTTTGAGGAAACGTAAGGAATTTTTATCAGGACTTCTGAGTCTCCAAAAATTATGATACTTTGTAGAGAATCCATTTTATATTAGAATGAATTTTTAAAAATGTTAGAACAATTAAAAGAGGTGTTTAGAATTTATCTCAAGATTAGGGTAATTTTAAGGATATCGATATAAGGAAAGTACCTTGGGAATTGTGCTAATTGGCTGTGAGGATGAATTATGATAGGTATGAATGATATATGCTCTTACTTTATGAGGTTATAGTCATGCATGATAGGAATAGACATGGAGCATAATGGCATGCAAATGGAAACTAAGGAAAGATAAAGGAAACATGTCATGCACTTGCATTCATTTTGTATCCATTGAATAATACTGTTTACTATTAAGATTTCCCTAAAAACCTCACCCCAAATTATATCTCCAATCAACAGAAACCTCAAGTATAGGAGAGGAAGAATGCTTGATGATGATATGGTTATGTTATAAACAAGTTTTGGGATGAATGTATGTAAAGTAACATGTTAAATAGTTTTGAGCTATGTTGTGTGGTCTTTAACTAAAAATAAATAATGATGTAATTAATGTATGATATTTTAGAAGTAGTTAGTTAACATGTCAAGTTTCATTTTTACACCAAGCAAGCCTTATTTCGTTGTTTGTATAAAGAGAACAAATTTTTCAAAGTTAGGGACCAGAAACTGTTTTCAACAATTTTGACCAAATAAACAGTAAATTTTGATGCCATAGTTGACTCAATTGATTGGTCAATTGGTCTAAGAAAGTATTTTTCCTTAAATATCAAGATGTTATCTTCAATTAGCCTTTTGAACTACTTCATTTTAATTTTTCTAGAATTAGTTATGATTTTTCAAACCTGATCACTGAATCTGGAATTACCAGATGAATAGTAACCGTAAACTTAAAGATTTCAGATTTTGAGATTGAACTTCAATGGACTTGTAAGTGGTACTAAAGGCTACCAAATGGTCTATAAGACGTATAAAAGTAAGGTGTTACATATACCCCTTAGCCACCAAGTGTGCTTTAGATTTATCGATCGATCTATCTGCCCTTCTTTTGTATTTGAGAACCCACTTGCTACCAATTGTCTTTAGACCAGGAGGTAGATCAACCAATTTCCATACTTGATTGGATTTCATGGAATCTATTTCCTCTTGTAGGTCCTTTTTCCCATTTTTCCTTAACAAATCCTCAGTGCCTTTTTTATACTTACAAGATCTTGATCGTCTTCTTGTGGACCAATGATTAGAGCAGCCCCTATGACTGAGAAGTGTCTCCTAAGGATTTTGTCCCTTTGGCTTAAGTGAAGTGGAGTTTCCACTATATTACCCTCTTATGTTTGGGTGAGATTTTCTATTTGTGAAAATATTTCTGTTAGTTCTAGGTAGATAGTCTAGAACACCTAAGAGGGGGTGAATTGGGTGTACGACGACTTCTTGTAAACTTTTTAAAACTATTTAAAAATATGAACAAATGAATTTGAGAAAGATTTGATTGAAAATAAATTACTGTAAACTAAATATTTTAAGGAAGGTAAAAACTGCATAGGAAGATTTATCCTTGTTCATTCTTTCCTTGACCTATGTCCAGTCCTCAACTTCCTACTGAGATTTTCAATCCACTATAACCAAGATTACAATGGGCTTTTGGTAGCCTTTACAACTTCATTTTTTCTGGCTAATTGAGAATCACCTCAATCCTGATGTTACACCACACTTCTGGTGGCAACAATCCTCCTTAAATAGAACGAGCACAACACAACATTGAATCCCCTGATTCTAAGGTTTACTCTCAGATAGATGAAGAATGAAGGTTGAATCTAACTCTCAAATAGAATGAATATATAGACATTGTAGCTCAATGTATTTCTCTCTCAAAAGAATCATACATGAAGAATGGAGAGTTGAATGCTTTCTGGGTTACATGACTTTTATAGCAATTTCATGGAATGACATTGTTGTTTTTAAGCCGTTGTTGCCATTACTCATCATCGTCCTCATAACTTTGAATGCTCTTCTATTTATAATTGATCTTGTGACCGTTGAGCATTATTCTGTTGAGGTTCCTTCTGTTGAAGATTTCTTTTTGTTGGAAATATGATCATTGAACTAGTCGTTATAGCCGTTGAGGCTTTTGACATATAGTGTCTTTTTTTGGTTGAAAGTCCATTGGCTTTGATCTTGGTCCTTTCTCATTTCTAGCTTTGAACTGAATCTGAATATATGAATCCTGAAAACACTTCAATTGATTTACTCGTTTGTAAATAACCATGTGAAATGAGGATTTGATGAAATGAATTTAAACGGGAATATAATCAATCACAACAAGAATGATATAAGTATAATGTATGCTCAATCATATGAATTAATATTTGATAGCCTAATCAATGATCAAGTGTATAAAATTAATTCATTTATAAACACTTTAAGATCATATGAGGTTTCTGCTTGTTTTTAAAGATTATTCTATATTAATCAATTACCCAATTGATTAATTAGAAATAATATGTGAAATAGGAAACAGAGCATCATGTTAATTGGATTATTCAAGCATATATAATGTAACTTTATAAAGATATGTTTCTCAGAAGAATTAACATTAAGAATAATGACAAACATAGACAAATTATTAATTGAATCAATTATTTGAAATAGAAAATCAGTTTGTAGCTTAAAACAGAGATATACTTGAGGTTTCTAAAGTTTCTAAAGTTAATCTATTAATATAAGTTAATCGAATGCTTAGTCGATTAATGTGTTTGAAAGAATGGAAATAGAAAGGATTTTAACACATATTAATCGTACAGTTAATCTGTTAATGTAAATTAATCGATTAACTAATCAATTAATTAGTTTATATTTGAATTTCACAAAATTGATGCTTCATTGATTAATCAAACAGTTAACAAATTAATATAAATTAATCGATTAACTAATCGATTAATAGCAATATCTTTATTTAAGAGAAAATCTACTTTTAACACATTAATCGATTAATTGACTTGTGAATTCAATTCCAGAAAATAAACTCTCGACATTAATCGAACACTTAATCGATTAATGTCACTCATTAATCGATTAACTAATCGATTAATTGATTTTCCTTTGTAAAACAAATTGCTTCCTTTACATGAATCTATCATTCAATCAATTAACTAATCAATTAATTATCAATAATTGAATAACTAATTGATTAACTCTACTAACTTCTTCTTTTAACTTCATTTGATTACAAATTCATTTTGATTACTTCAAAAACTCTTTTTCACATCATCAAACAACTTAATTCTCTATTCTCTTTTGACATCATCAAAACATATACAATCTAACAAGTTCAACCCTCCAACATATATCAATGAACTATGGAAGACTTGTTGGTTCCTTATGACTATTGTTCTTGTAGAGAAACTTGGTATGTTGAATGCTCCCCATGCTAGGAAATTCGGTCTCTAAGAATATTGCATCCCTTGATTCGACTTAAATCATTGAGCCATCTCATTTCATCGATGAAAACATACCCTTTTGAATTCTCAGAGTATCTTATGAAGATACATTTCTTATCTCTTAGCCCTAACTTTCCATATTTGTCGGAAGAGTCATGGATATAGGTGGTTGAACCCCACGGTCTTAGGATGTTTAGATATGGTTTGCACCATGTCCAAGACTTGTAATACATGGTCATGACTGATTTTGAGGGAATACAGTTAATAACGAATTTGGCAATTAAGAGTGAATCTCCCCAATATGAGATTTGAAATTCTACTTATGCCATCAGCATTCAAATCATGTCATGGAGGTCCTATTCCTCCATTCGGTGACTCCATTTTGTTAAGGAATGTATGGGATTGTCAATTGTCGAGCAATTCCTTTTTCTTCAATAGCTTTATCAACTAGTCTAAGAGTTATTCTCGACCTCTGTTAACTTTAAAAGCCTTGAATTTATAGGTCAACTGATTTTTCACTAAATTGAGATACTTTCAAAATCATTCTAAAGCCTTAAATTTGTGAGAAATCAGATAAACATGCCCATATTGAGAAAAAATCATCGATAAAGGTGATAAAGTACCATGTTTCATCCTTTTCCCTCATACTCATAAGTTTGCAAATGTCAGAGTATATCAATTGAAGAGGATATTTAGCCTTGGTTGCTTTGCCAAAGGGTTTCCTTGTACTTTTGCTAGCTAGTCAATTCTCATATAAGAAAATTTCCCTTTTTGACACGTTGCCTACAGTCCTTCATTTGCTAGTTTGGTTATGTGTTTTTGACCAATGTGTCCTAATTTAGCTTACCAAATATCATAATACTCATTGGAAGATATAGCATAGAAAAAACTGGAATAATCATTAAAATTTTCCAATGTAAAGAAACCATCCAAAACAACCAAAACTATAAAACTCGGTCCCATTTGTAATGATTGCTCGCCTTGCAAATTCAGTTCACAAGTGACGATCCCTTTGACTTCTACCATCACATTATACCCAACAAAGATCCATTTGCTTCTAGCTAATAACCAACAAAATTATGTGAAATCACCATGATCTCTACTCACATGGTCCATGGCCCCTAAGTTTACAACCAATACAAGATTAGCTTCAAGTATGAAAGCGATACTAGAGACATAAGAATAGTGCAAAGTATTAGAATCTAGTATCTTTTGCTCAGGACAGTACTTGGCAAAATGCCCCTTCTTCTGGTAAGCATAGCACTTGATCTTAAATAGATCTCGCTTCTTCGCAAGCTTCTTATTACCCTTCTTGAAGATCCTTTTTCCCTTATGGGAATTTGAGCCTCCCTTCTTCTTTTGAAGGCCCTTGCCTTTTTAGGACTAGAGCTTAGAGGTCTCAACCTCCTTCCTTAAGTTAAAAGTACTTGACCATTGGATTTTAGGGCATCCATTAGGTCATCCTCAAGTTGGATGTGTCAACCCACATTAGCAATGGTTTTGATAGTCTCATTATGGGTTATAGTATGCTTCATGGTATCCTAGCTGGTTGGGAGAGACCTAATGACTGCCTAAACCTATTGTTCATCAAAAAGGGTACCTCCGACAACCCTTATAATATTTTGTGGCACTCTCAAGTGATACTTGGAAGGAGTATTGGGACCCAAATTAAAAGTGTGAAAAATTTAACAATGATTCTTGTAAGCCTAACGGTAGAAGTTTCGTTAAACTCAATCTTTAGAGCTACCCACATGGATGAGGTAGTGGTGTGACACTCAAACTAACCATCATATCATCATTCATTAATGCTAGCATTGTGATCTTGGCAATACTATCCTTTCTTTTCCATGTAGCAAATGCCTCCTGGTCTTTTTATGGTGCAGTAGCATCTGATTGTGGGAGGACAATCATTAGGACGTCAATGATATATGCTCCTCTAGACATATGATATCTTACAGCGCCACATGTTGTAGTTGTCTCCGTTCATCTTGTCTCCTTTGACAAGTTTGGCAAATATGGGCTTAGTTTGACCCATTTCACTTTCACATAGATAATAATTCATTTAGTACAGATATGCAACTTGCTTGTTTGAGTAAGACAAAGATTATTGGAATGGAGATGGAATGACCTTTGTCATATGCCTTGGGGTCCCATATCAAAATTAAGCCAAGGGATGCAATATAGTGCAAACCTAGGATCATTCTCTCTTTCTCAAGGAGCCTTTTATTGTTTCCTAAGTAATTTATATGCCATGCAATGAACTATTTACAAAAGAGGTATAATCGTTTTAGGTTTTCATAAAACAAAGTAAATTGTAAAGAATGTAAAATGACTTAAACTATTATATCCTTTGTATTTTTATGAGATATGATGGATGGAAGATGATATGAAATACTATGGAATGGATCGCTTGAGATTTGGTTTAGTGGCAAATTTGGATTCAATTCATATAGAAGGTTCAAAACATCTTTTAAACAAAATCAACCTAATTACATAAAATAACATCTAAGTTTTCTATAGACCATAGATTCACTTGCCTACATACAAGGAAACTCAACATTGTCCAATAGCTCTTAAATGCCATTTACATACTTATGGATACTTAACCATATGATTAATCTAACTCCAAGATTATGATTAAGAAAAGTTCATTAAATGGAATGGTCCTAGCACTCTCATACCATGTGCTCAACACTAAATGTACTAAACCAAATTAAACCATTACCTTGCAATATTAATCAAGCTCTAGCAATGCAATCATAAAAGACATGCCAACAATTCCATAATAGAAAACTTAGTGGAAAATGCATTAAAGTGATGATAAAGGTCCAAATACATAAACCAATCTCTAATACATAATGACTAGCTCAATACAATTGGAGTCTTGGTCTCAATCTCAACATCAAATACAAAGATAAAACTAAATCTAGCAAATCCTAAGTACTTAATGGAGAAATAACATAAGTAGAACTAGAACAACTCCCCTAATGGAAATCAAAGCAATCCACCACTCTATTCCCCAAGAGATGATGAACCTTAGCCCCTCATAGCTTTAATGGAGATACCTATCAGTAGCCCAACACTTCTAACCATGGAGGAGAGGGTAGAAGAAGGTAAAAATGGAAGGAAGAGAGGTGGGATATGAGTGGGAGAGAAAATGGAGGCTAGGGTTTGTGAAAAATGATGAATGAATGAATGAATGTCTCATTAGGGTTTAATTTTCTCCAATATAGGTTGATTGGAGTTGAGTTTTTGAGTCAACAACGGGTCTTTGGTCGAATCTGAAAATTGTAGAACGTAGTGCATACTTTTAGACAAAAACGCGTAGCTTCAATAAGTGGTCCTTTGGTGGCCTTTCTATAATTACTTAGTAATTTCTGTTCAATAGTGTTAGGACCAGAAATCTATTTCCAAATTTCTCCCAAAGTACCTACAATGAAAATCAAATATAATGTACCATCAATTGTCCTAGAAATTAATTAATAACAATTAATCTCAATTATGACAATTTATCCCTATTAAGCACTAAATCAAAGTAGGAACTGTAACACACAAATGTAGCAAAAGATATGCAATAATAACACAATAATATGATAAAATACCCCTAAAATGATATAGAAATATATAGTCAAAATGGGTTATATCAAATGGGAAGCTTGCTAGTTAGGCCATCGGCAGTTAACTAGGTTGGCACCCATCTCACTTATGCTAGTTTAATTACTTTCCATCATTTAATCCTTATCTTAGTCAAACATATCCCAATTTATGAGTTTATCATATAACGCAATCTAAGAAACTCCCGCTCAATTAAAGCAATTAAAAGTTCATAATTTTATTGAATAATTTCAAAATTGTTCACATAAGCTGGTAATCCTATAAAGTTCAACTAAAGAAGCAATAATAAGAAAAAAAAGAATAAATTAAAAAAACATGAGAAAACAAACAAGGAACTTAATTCTTAAATATGTTGAAAACATGGGACCTCTAAGTCCAACCTCACAATCTCCCGGCATTAAATGACAGTGTCTTCCCAAAAGACTTGATACATAATTTGTGCCTTTATTTTGTTGCCTTTTCTGGTACTCGACCATGACATGTGCATAGAACACAGCATCACTCTCATTTGTTATAGATTGGGCATATCTCAAGAAAATAGCAATCATACTCAGTGTTTTGGAAACAATCAACATCTTTATCAGTTTGTCTCTTGATTAACTTGCCGATGCTTGGCTGTTAACCTCTTGATCTCTTTTGGGTATGACCTCTTCTAACCTAACTTTGTTGACCTCTCAAGTTGTTTATAGTCTATGATAGAAGGTGGAGCTCTAAGCTTGTTGTACTACCAACTCCATGGTCACTTGAGGGCTCAATATCATTTGAGGCAAGGGAATATTTTGGAGTTCACAATTCATGGGAGTCTACAGAGTAGATTGACACAAAACTTGCCATTCTATACCAATAGAAATTCATTCCATAATATTTTAATGTTAAAAAAATAGCTTGAAAGAACACATACCAACAAAAATAAATACATATAGTAGTCACAAAATAAGCACATATCATACCATTAGCTAGATCATGAATTTAGGGATATTTAGGATGAAGAAGATCCTTAAAACTCCTTCTCACGCGCCCTTACGTGATTCGTGAATGTCCTCGATTTGAAAAATTCATGAAAAATAGAGAAAAATGGGTTTTAACCATTCACGAGGGTGGCATGTGAGCTACATTTGCTGCCTTAGGGACCTCTTTTTGTTGCACGCACCATGTCATCCAACTCAAAACATGTATTTCTTTTGACTATTTAAAGTCATAGTGGACCTTAAGCGCCTTTGTGGCACGTCTGAAGCTAAAATTTTGATTTTCAAACTTTTTTAAAAAAAAAAGTTTTGTTTAATTGACCGAGTTGGGTTGACTTTACCCAACTTGTGATCTCGTTAACCATAGTGTTGGGTTAGTTTTACTAACCCAAGTCGTTGTGTTTCACTTAGTAAAATACAACACCTTGCAATGGGCCAAAATGGCATAGTTTCAACCCTCCTCAATTCGTGTTCAACCTCCAGCTCGGTTGCCTAAACCCAATTCAAGCTCCAATGGATCTGGCATGACTCACCACCTTCTCTCCTCCATATCTCCCTCATCCAGTCTCTATTTGACTCAATCCAGGTCTTGTTAGAATCGTCTCATCAAGTAATTCATCTCCACAACAACAAGTTTCTTGATAAACATTATTTTCGAAGGACCCAAGTTTGCATTCTTCGACCGACATTATTATAAAACATATAAGTAAGTTATTTTTACGCTTTATGATTTCCTTCACTTAAGAATGGTTTGAGTTCATGGTTTTTTTATTACACACAATTTCAAAATACACAAAAGTAGAGAAAGAGAGAGTTAACATAAAGAATCATGCTTTGATAACACAAACATGCTTCGGACATATTCATGCTCAAAATATAAACACAAAACATGTTTTGAACAAAGAATAGATTCATGCTTTCAATATAAGGACAGAACCATGCTTCAAACACAAAAAATCACTCTTCAAAAGTTAACACAAATTCATGCTCTAAATGTTAGATAGTATCCAACCAAGAACAAAATAATGCTTTTGAACGTTAAACAAGTTGCATGCTTTAAATGATGAAGAATTGATTTCATGCTATCAAAGATATCAACCAGAACATATATAAATGAAAAATGGTATAACATATATTACAACCGCAAGAACATAACAACTTTGATACCAATGTAAGAAAATGACAAAAGAGATAGAGATAGAACACACCGAGTCGAATTTCAATGGGTACACTAAACACACTCAAAGATTAGGTGACTAGAACCTAAACCATAGTGGCACATCAATCTACCACACAAGAATGAACAAGAGAGAGATAGAGAGAGAGAAGAATAGTAAAAAAATTCTACAACTGGGGTGTATTGAAATGTTG
The DNA here is from genome assembly GCA_037074615.1 of Leucaena leucocephala. Classification (NCBI taxonomy): domain Eukaryota; kingdom Viridiplantae; phylum Streptophyta; class Magnoliopsida; order Fabales; family Fabaceae; genus Leucaena; species Leucaena leucocephala. The sequence goes on along the minus strand of CM073565.1, from coordinate 15,484,125 downwards.
AGAGGCACCCCTATTGAGGTGTGTTCTCCTTATTTATTGCAGGGCTATTTCTTTCTTGCCTATTAATCAGCAATTAGGAAATTAATACTTGAGTAATTTTCTAACCGAAAGGAATCTTGATCCCCAATTCACTTATTTCATTCAATGTTGATTTCTCTTCAAATCAATAAATGTTGTTTGATTTCTCTTCCAATCAATAAGTTCTGATTGATTTCACTCATCAATCAATTAATACTAATTGTTTTTTCTCATTTGATCAAATTCTCGATTTCCAATCAAATAGTATGGCCAATTAAGGTCAGACCTGGATCTAAGCCCAACACTTTATAACCTTGATAGATGGATTTGTTACTTCTTTCACAATATTACATGTGATTGTCAACTTCTACTTTTTTCAACCATGATCAACTTCTAAGCCAAGTTAGCCTCTTTTCTATCATAGTTATAATTGCAAGTGCTTAGTTAAATATTGTTTTCTTTTATCCATTATATCTTTCAAATATTAAGTTTATCTCATTTTTTACTTCAATGTTTTAGTTTAAATCTTTTATCCATGATAAATAATTTTAAAGCTATGATTAATTCTTTCTACATGGCTAATTCTATTTCTAATTAAATTTATTCATATAAACTATGGTAGCATTTTTAAATACTGGGTCAAATTTTTGTCTACTATGGTAGACCTTTGATTACTTGCTTCCTTTTCTACCTTAGTGGTCGACAAATTGTTTTTAAAGCTTATGTGTTTGGTATTATAAAAAGTATGCTACAATTTTAAATTTATCAAAGTTGATTTGGAAGTAGGCCAAAAAATGGTAATTGCATTGATCAAACATCATGAAACTATTGTTTACTTTTAAATTACTTGATACTTGTGTGTGTATGCCTGATTAGGTGACTACAATAAATATCAAACAAGTTTAGAGCTTTCCAACAATGAAACTCAACCATTGGGAACATCATAACAAGAACAAGTGCATATGTAAATTGTAACATCCCAAATTTTCTCTATCTGTATATGACTAGTAGAGGAAAGAGGTTAAGAAGGGATTGTGACAATGATCAGAAGAAAAAAAATAGCAAGATAAGTTTGAATTCAAAGAAAGAAAGAAGGCATAAATTTGTAAAGCCAAAGGGACTAAATTACAATTAATGAAAGCTCAAGGACTAAACTGTAAATAGGGAAAGTCTAGGGACTAAATTATAAATAGTGGAAAGTTCAAAGACCTAAATAGAGTTTTGAGATTTCAGGTACCAAATTAGAGTTTTAAATTTGGTAGAAATGGACTAAAATGGAATTTGGCAATTTTAGGGACTAAAATATAATTTTACCAAATTCAGGGGTAAAAGCATAATCATGGAAAGTTGAGCTAGAAAATGTCCAAAATTTCCTAGAAATATGTTGGTCCCAAATTTTACCAATAAATAGATAATAGAATTTGAGTCAGGCATATCTTTCAGAATTCTGATTTAAAGTCCTGATAAATTAATATTAATTTTTGAAGTCTAGAGATTAGTACAGTATCTTCTAGATCTCAGAATTCGATAAAATTTTATAGTAAATTATTATAATTAATAAAAGAATTTATAAAACTAACAAAAGTCTGTACAATTAATTAGAGAATTTAAGATAAAATTGGACACCGATAAAGGATTTAAAGAAAACGTATGAATTTTTATCATTACTTATGGGACTAAAAAAATTATAAGACTTTGTAAGAAATTCATTTTATATTAGAATGAATTTATAAAAATGTTAGAATCATTAAAATAATTATCTAGAATTTATTTCAAAAATTAGGATAATTTAAGGATATCGGTAAGAAAATTCTTTGGGATGTGTGCCAATTAATGGGTTGGATCCAATTCAAGTCCAATATGGCAACACAATAGAAGCCCAAACAGCCCAAGGTATGGTCTTGGAGCGCAAGTTGAATATATAATATTTTATGAATTTTTAAAAGAAAAAATTCAAAAAAATTCAAGAAAGTGTAAAGTAGCATGTGAGGTGTCCTTATGGGACCCACACATCCACCACATGGAACCAAGAGCATGAAGGAAGCATTATTTCATGTGATAAATTATATTAAAATGATGTAAAAATTAAGTTAATGGTAATTAAGGAATTAAGCAACCAATGATATTCAAAATTAAGGCATTGCAATAATTAGTTGAAGGAGGGATAATTTAGTCCCAAGAGTGCCAAAATTTGGCTATAAATACCCCCTCGATTCTCTTCAATTTCGTGCTCCCAAGGACCATGGGGAAACTATGCCAAAATTTCCACTCAAACCTAAAGGAAAAGCAAGAACAAGGAGCCTAAGTGATCAAGCTTGCATGGGATCAAGATAAGTTATTGATCCGACTTATTTTTCTATAATTAGAAGGCTTGAACTTAGGATTTAAATGGAAGGAAAATGAGATTTTCCCATGGTATGCTTGCTGTCCAAAATCTGGAAATCTAGGGGGAAGAATAAATTGAAGCTAGAACTACGTAATTAACACTTAGATAAGCTAGATTTAATGGTTAGTTATGGAATTAGATTGAAATTCCTTGCTTTGCACATTGAAGAAGGTTTCGGCCTAGAGCTGTACAGGACCAAGGAAGATGAATTTCATAGTTTTAATGCTTCCATTGAATTTAGAATATGATTTTGTGTAGGATTAGATAAATTTGGGACCTTATAAGCATTGGAATTGAAAGATGAAATTTTAGAGTCTTTTATATACTGTTCACATGCATGAACAATGATTTAAATTTAATGATGTTGATGCTTCTAATAGTTTTAAAATAAAAAAAAATTGTGTGGGATAAAGTAGAGGAACAAGTATTGAAAGTATTAGAATCAAAATAAGAATTTTTTTAAAGAATTATATGCTTCTTTTCAGTTCGTCCAGATTTGATGAAGTACCTAGAATTTCAACATTATGAGTTTATAAATGGATTGAAAAGATAAAATTGTGTAGGATAAAGTTAAGATGCAAGATAGTTCAAAGGATAAGGCAATTAACCACAAATAGATAAAGTTAGGGGTTAAGTGGTTAATTGAGTTTAATGTTATGAAATGTTAGTGAGTTGAGGTTATAATGAATGAATAATTATATGATGTTAGGATTTAAGTTTTGTGCTCAAAGAAGGAAGCCAAATATCAAGGAGAAGTAAGAAGCAAGAGGCAAAGAAGGAGTAAAGGAAAGTCAAGCATGTGAGGTAGTAAACTAACCTAGACTTGTATGCCTTGAATGTGATATTTAATTATGCTATGACTTTATGGATTGTTGTGGCATGTATGTATTTGAAAGATGCTCTATTTCTATGACTATTTTGGCTAATTGTACTTCATATGTGACATGGTAGCATGCTCATACATTATGTTGACACAATCACAAGTAAGCACAAACATTAACATTAATGTATACACTGTTTAGTTTCGTTTGCTACTGAGATTTCTCCAGAAATCTCACCCCCTCCATGTCCCATTCTAGCAAGTTCATGAATAAGGAAAGAAGATGAAGTTGCATGAGAAGAAGTTAGGGATTGGATAGTATAAATGTATGTATAGATGTTGAAATTAGCCACTGTGAACATTAACTTGTAGTGAGGTAGTGACCTTTATAATGTAATGAAAAATAGTAAATGATATAACAAATGTATGAAATTTTACTAGCATTTAGTTAATATGTCAAGCTTCGTTTTGATATAAAGAATGCTTTATTTTGATGTCTATACAAAGAGAACAAATTTATCAAAGTTGGGGATCAAAAACTATTTTTATAATTTTTGACCAAATGAACAGTGATATTTGACGTCAATACTATACTATTGGCTGAGCATTTAGTCTGAGACTTATTTTTTTCCTCAAATTTTAGTATGTTAGCTTCATGTATCCTTTTTAACCACTTCATTTCAATTTTCTAGAATTAATTATGATTTTTCAAATTTTATCACTTAATCTGGAAATACCTCATAAACAGTACCCGTGAGTTGGGAATTTTCAGATTTTGAATTTGAACTTTAATGATCATATAAGTAGTTCTAAATGTTACTGAATGGTCCCTAAGATGTACGAAAGTAAGGTATTATATGAATGGGGTGCACAGGTAACCTATAAATGTTGAAAATCATGTAAATGGATTGCAAGTGATTGACACATTTTTTTATTTTATGATATTGGTATGAAAAATAATTTATTTTTCGGTTTCTCTTTTTTTTTTCAGTTGTAGAAGATAAATTACATGATTGTATTTATTATAGTCAAGAAAGTATTAGTAGTAGAAAAATTATCAGAAGATTCAAAACTCGAAGTAGCAACCACTCACCACTATCAATAATTCAAGGAATTCATCACATATTGTAAGAAATAATTGGAGAAGGAACTATGGGAAAATCTAAAACTATGACAAATGGTCAGATTCATTTGATATGTTGAAAAAGTCTCCTAGAATTTATATAGGTATTGCAAAACTATTTAACAATTTTTGTCTTCCATAAATGAATTTCCACAGTTTCAACTTCTTATTAATATGTTGTGGTGTGTGTTCATTATTAGGTGGACTTTAATCTATTAACTTGAATGTGGCAATGCAAAAGCATTTGCTTAGCATATGTAGATGAAGGTGATCCTGTATATAAGTGCAAATTTTGTGCAACAATTCTTTGGTTTAATGAAAGAGTTAAAAGGACACACAGAAAATAAAAGCTAAAACCTTATACGTGTGTTGTTTGCAAGGGAATGTTGTTTTACCACCTATGAAAGCCCCTCCACCACTATTATATTATACCTCCAACTTTTAATATAAGAGTTAGTTAACTTTTTTTATATAGTTAAGGAAACTAAATAAATTAGTTAATTATAACTAATATAAGAATTAGTTGATTAATTTGGGTAGATTAAGGAGAGTATAATATGATTTTGTCTTGAGAGGTTGGATTTACTCAAAATTAATTGATTTATTTGACTTCCTCAATCTATCTAAAAAAGTTAATTAACTCTTATATTAAGGACTTGAGGGAGTATTACATAGATTCTTTTTTAATAAGAAAGCATTGGGTTCAATAAAATTCTATTCAAATATTTGGCAACGTAACTTCACATCTATGGGAGGGAAAATTGAACTTTCCCAGAATTTTGGTGGTGGACCATACTCCTTTGTGCTTTCCAAAATCAATTACCACAACATTGGGAATTTGTTACCATGAAAGGTGCAAAACCAGTATATTCACAGCTGTACATATTTAATATTGACAAAACTAAAGTTACAAAAGTCTACCATGATTAGGAGGATATATGTATACTTGACAAAAATAGCATTTCCAAGGTATTTGGGATCCCAAATAGTATATTTTACACAAGAGACTTGGGGAGATTGTCCTGAGTCACATATTGCGCAGACTTTTGATTATGGCCCATAAAGATTATTAATTATTAAATTTACCTGAAAGTTATATTAAAATTACTCTAAAACTACTGTGAGACCATAAAGATATCCAAAAGTACCCAAAATCCTCTTTTAACTCTGTAGAGAGGAGTTAACTCATATCATAAAATCATAAGAGTTTATTTTTAAAATAAATATTTATAAAAAAATTATAAGGGAAAATTCCAAATAAATACATCTTGAATTTTAAATTTCTATTTCAGTGATTCAAAACTCAATAATTCTAAATTAGTCATAAATATTAAAATCTAATTTGGAAATGTTTATGATTTTACAATATTGCCACTCACATTTAAAAAATCCCCAGCACCCTCGCTTGTCAGCTGTTGGACCTTCACTACCGATATCCACCCTACTAGTACCCAACTGTCGGAGCTCTAATGCCAGTGAGCTTCAATTGGGAGTTTTTGGGACAAGAAGTTAAAGGTAGGATTTGATCCCCCTACCCCTTGGATCTCAAAATGTTTAATCATTAATATTGAACCACCAACAATAGATCCTGGCAAATTAATGTAAAAATTATAGATAAGTTAACTATTAAGCTTTGAACACATTGATTTATACTAAAAATGGAATATGGTACACTTGAAGTGAGTTTCACCATTTAACATTAGTGATTTACAACATTTTTGGTCCTAAAGGGCGTTTATTTTCCAAACTCTAGTTTTATTACTGCTGAAAAGGGGTATAGAGCATCATGGACCTGATCCAGCATCTTGGATGGGCGCACATTACTAAAAAAGGAAAGTCACTAGCTAGTGGGCAATGGCCTATTGATAAGCTTATGGAAGGATTATTGGGTTCCGGATTTGCAAGGTAAATCTCTCAATCAGTATATAAATTGTAATATTGTCTCAAATGTGGTTGTTGATAGTATTATAGATCATGGTTGCTGGAATTTTTCCAATTTAGAACATGAGATTCCTGCAAATGTTCTCTCAGCTATTAGCAACATTAAACGGATTTTATTTCTCATGAGGATAAACTGGTATGGACTAGTGCTCGCAATGGTGTTTATACAGTGAAACTTGGCAACCAGAAGCTAATGGAAGATTGCACCAATCTAGTTGTCAGACCGAGTCCTTTTGTTTTGACAAGAGATTTCTAGACCAAGTTATGGAGGATAAAAGCCTTACCCCGAATTACTCATTTTATTTGGTAATGTTGCTCGAAATCTGTCACATCAAAGAATGCTTTGTTTACTCACCATTGTGCCCTTTATGCCATCTATGCTTCTCGGAGCCTGAGACTTTGGAGCATCTTATTTTCATTTGTCCTTGGGCGAGGAGAATTTGGTTTGGCAATCAATTAACGCTACGTGTTGATCAGGCTAGTATCCAATCTTTTGAAGAGTCTTTCAGTGATCTCTTGTTCCAGAATGATGGTCTGCACGATAAGGAGATATTTTACCTAGTCTGGCTTCTTTGGTATATCTGGAGAGAACTAAATGAGGCTGCTTTCAATTTTAAAACCCCTTATCCTTTCTCAGTTCTTCGAGGAGTTAACAGGGATGTCAATAAGTATTGGACTACAACTTCTTCCACACAAGCTGTGTCAACATGTACTGATGATCCTCATACTTCGAGCTGGCTTCGCCTCCTTCAGGTTGGTTAAAAATAAATTGCGATGGATCTTTCGTGGATGAAAATCAACAAGCTGCTATTGGGATTATTTGTAGAGATCATATAGGAAGCTTTCAGTGGACTTTTGGTGAAAGTGTTAATGCTCACAATGCTATTGTTTTTGAATTATTGGCTGTTCTTAAGGCTCTTCTTATTTGCATCGAGTTGAACATCTCCAAGGCTATCGTTGAAATGGACAATCGGGTTTTAGAAAGGGAAAATAATATCTGAGTCCCGTGGAAGCAATTAAATACTAAAAAAGTCTCAAGAAATGACATAATTAATTTAAAATCCCATGGGACCTCATATGAATTTTTTTCAATTGTAAAAAGACGTAACTGTCCCTGTGAATTAAAAAAATAGTACAGAGCAAATGGGAGTTGCGTGCTTTGGTGTGGAAAGAAGAGGGGGAGAAAGCATGACAAGGGAGACAGCGTACGATGGCCTGCTCTAGTTCAATCTCACAGTCTATTTTTTTTTTCTTGCTTCAATCAAGGTGTTATGCTAGTGAGGCCACTGCACTTTCTATCTGCAGAACTCATGGGAAGAATTATGAATTAGTTGGCTGCAAGCTTGTTTCTATTTCAAACAAACAAATCAACTTCCTTTCTGAAAAATTGACCCTTGGTACTGTTGAAAACTTTGGTCAGAATTGATTAAGATGTATGCCAGAAGTATGGATAGAAAATGAAATCAAGTATAGTGGCACAAGCACTGATGACTTTTATGGTGGGTTACGCTTTCGGTGGAAATAGAGACATTGTGAAGAAGACTCGCTTTCAGACGTGATTCTTTGTACACATTGAGGTAACGTTTTATTAGTGAGAGAGACTTGTTAGATTAAATTGCAAAATTCACCAGGGAATATGTGTGAATAATCTCTTCTTGGAACAAGTACATAAAGGTTTGCAGTTATTCGTCATTTATAATTGAGCCGATGTTGAACTGGGTTCATCAAAAGAAAATCCAGTGGGAACAACCACTATAGCATCTGGCGTCAATTATGTATTCTGGGAACAATTCTTAACAGAAAATCCTGGTTCTTCAGAAACACAGGAAGTACAGTCAGAACAAAAGAATTCTGATAGCAGAAAGAATAATGGAAAGCCTAGTGACCGGAGTAAACTTTGGTGGAGCATGAACAATGTAAATAGCCTTTCAGAACAAATGGGGCATCTTAGCCAAACAGAGAAAACTTAATAATGGGTGGAATGAGATGCCCTGCATATCACTTGTAATAAATTAGGTATGAACTATTTTGTCAGCAATAACTTATAACTCCCTATCTTAAGTTAGATGATGTGTCCTCTAATGTTTGGGTGATTTATAGTATGAGTAGTCTATGTTTTTGTTCTACTTTGCCTAAACGTGTGTTGAACTGTGATGTTAATACGTGCGTTTGAATTTTGAATTTTCTCTATGATCCTGTCCTTGTGTTACTTAACCATATGGTGAATACAACTAGCAGGTAACCTTCAGTGCCACCCCAAGGTGATAATGATACTTTATAGTTGTCAAGAGTCAAAGATGTAATTTCCACTTTTTTCATATAGAACTACAAATGAACATATAGAGAAGGGATCTAATAATGTATTTTGAGTCTTGACAAGGCCTATATGGAGCTATGGCTGAATTTTCCAATAAATGTCTGTAGGATAGGAGGAAATGTATTATATAACTTTTGTTTGTGCTTAATAGAAAGTGGTATATGAGTGAATTTTGAAAGGACTTTAAGCAAGTGAGAAAAGTAATGTATGATGTATATCTTATTTGAAGGGGAAAATTCAGTGAACTCCCCCTTATTTGGGATTGAGGTTGATAAGCAGTAATTTTCGTTAATTGCTTTTACTTTTTAACACCATCATTCCATCCGTATTCAGAGATCATGCATGAGCAAGCTGGTTTACGGTAAAAGTGAAAAAGATTATTGATTTAATGTATATTAGACAGAGTATCACAATTAGATCATAATAGATCGCTGGTTATGGGATTTTCCATTTGGAAGATACTAGATATTCTTAACATGTATTGTTTATCCTGGATTTTCATAGCCTTTTTTACCTTGTGTTGAGATCCAATACATGTACAGAGACCTTGTCTTGATGTGAAGTGACAAAAAATGTGTATAAGTGGCAAGTCAAGATAATTCGTAAAAGTTCAACTCATCCGTGATCAAGTGGTCAAACCCATATACATTGGCTGATAGCACAATCCATTGCTTTCCTTTTCTTGCCTCAAAGCGTAACGGGGTTTGTAATTGAGCCATTAAGGTATTATTCAAGGTATGTGTGTAAATGTCTGAAAATTTTAATCCTAATTAATGTAATCATGTATTAAAGAATTGAAGAAATATATGTAAGGCTATTAATTTATAGTTTTAAGGCTGCATATAAACATAAGTTGGGAGGGGAACATGCGTTGTTATTATAATACGCGATAGTTATTAATATGAGTGGTTGAGTTGTTAATAATTTGTGTCTTGTGCAGGTTGTTCTTGTACAGCTTCTTAGATGGTTCAACAATACCAGGAATGGAGAGAATGAAGCTAAAACTTGAAACTCCAGTTGAAATTGTAGATAAGCTAATTTAAGCATGTAACAATCTTATGACACAAGACTATCGATATGCTAAGCAGGATTTGGCTGCAATAAATAATGTTATTAATAGTATGGATGACTTTGCAGTGAGGATGGGAAGTGAGAGCAATAAATTTTTTCGTCATATCTCTCATATTTTTGTATTGTTTATCAAAGAATTTTATATTGTTGAATCATCTGATTTTTTGCCATATCTCATAATGTTGTCCCATATTGAAGGAATAACAAAAATAACAACTCCAACACTTAAAAGTAACAACCCTATATTGAAGGAATAACAACTCCAACAGTAGAAAATAGCATCCCCATAGTGAAAGAATGACAACTAAACCACTATAAATAACAACTATCCATGACAGCAAAAATAATAAGTATAACACTTAAAAATAACAACCTCATATTGAAGGAATAACAACCCTATAGTGAACGCATAACAACTTAACCACTGAAAAATAACTTACCCACGACAGCAAAAATAACAAGTCCAGCACTTAAAAATAACAACCTCATATTGAAGGAATAACAACCCGTGTGAAGGCATAACAACTTAACCACTGAAAAATAACTTACCCACAACAGCAAAAATAACAAGTCCATCACTTAAAAATAACAACCTCATATTGAAAGAATAACAACCCCGTGTGAAGGCACAACAACTTAACAACTTAACAACTGAAAAATAACTTACCCACGACAGTAAAAATAATAAGTTCAGCACTTAAAAATAACAACCTCATATTGAAGGAATAAGAAGCCCATGTGAAGGTATAACAACTTAACCACTAAAAAATAACTTACCCATGACAGCAAAAATAACAAGTCCAGTACTTAAAAATAACAACCACATATTGAAGGAATAACAACCCCGTGTAACAACTTAACCACTGAAAAATAACTTACCCATGACAGCAAAAATAACAAGTCTAGCACTTAAAAATAATAACTCCATATTGAAAGAATAACAACCCCGTGTGAAGGCATAACAACTTAACCACTAAAAAATAACTTACCCACGACAAAAAAAATAATAAGTCTAGCATTTAAAAATAACAGCCCTATATTGAAGGAATAACAACCCCATGGTGAAGGAATGACAACTAAACTACTGTAAATAACAACTATCCACGATAGCAAAAATAACAAGTCCAGCACTCAATAATAACAACCCCATATTAACAATTGCAAGAGATTGGAAGCGATTCAAAATTTCTACAACACATGAGAAACAAAAGAGACCATCTTTTGTTGTGTCCTTTCCAACTTTCCCAATCTCTCCTTTGAGCATCGTATTTTAATTTCACTTGCTTGCCACTCCTGTTCATGTCTGTCTAACTCTGGACGAAGTTGTTCGCTTTCATGTTTCAGCCTTTCTATTTTTCCTTTTAAACTCTGTATTTCTGGTTCTGCTAATAGAGAATCTCCCTGTCCTTGGAGATTCTATAAAGAATGGCTATGAACTGGCTTTCATCTATGTATATTCTTCAAAAGATGCGATTGACCTCTTATAAAATCATCATTTGCAAAGTCCAATTGTTCTAGATCAATTTTTCTAAAACCCTGTTCAAATAGAGATCATCAGTTCATTACTTAGTTTAAGCAACAAAAGCAGAAAGGCAAAATAAAAGCAAATCAGATAGTGGCATCACCAATATCAAGATTAAATTTGCTTACACATATGTTCAGTTGTCTTATGAAACTAGAGAAGTTATTGTGCTTAAAGAATCTTGGTAGCAACTCAATTGCAAATTCTGGCCGATTCCATACTATGAAACTTTTGTTAGAGGCACTCCAGGAAACAATCGAATTTGTGGAAGGATCATCTACCATCTCATAATTCTTTGCCAAGAAAGGAGGCAGGGAGCTAGAACTTCCCTAAGCTTCATCCATCACTAGTAAATAAACTCCCACCACAGGCTCCCAGGCCCAAAATATGGAAGTCAATTTACGATCAATTCAAATTCTAAACTGTCAAAACAAGTGAATGCTCGATCTCTTCTTACATACAGGACCATCCCATAAATACAATGGAAGATATTAATAACTTTGTCAAATCTATCCAAAACAAAGCAAAAATAATTGTGCACCCTTGAGAGAATAAGGAAAGCTAGATTTTACAAATAAGACAAATTGAAATTTACAAAGTTCAACATCGGCTCAATTATAAATGACGAATAACTGTGAACCTTTATGTACTCGTTCCAAGAAGAGATTATTCACACATATTCCTTGGTGAATTTTTCAATTTAATCTAACAAGTCCCTCCCACTAATAAAAAGTTACCTCAACGTGTACAAAGAATCATGCCTGAAAGCGAGTCTTCTTCACAGTGTCTCTATTTCCTCCGAAAGTGTAACCCACTAGAAAAGTCATCAGCACTTGTGCCACTATACTTGACTTCATTTTCTATCCATACTTCTGGCATACAGCTTAATCAATTCTGACCAAAGTTTCCAACAGTACCAAGGGTCAATTTTTCAGAAAGGAAGTTGATTTGCTTGTTTGAAATAGAAACAAGCTTGCGGCCAACTAATTCATAATTCTTCTCACGAATTCCGCAGACAGAAAGTGCAGTGGCCTCACCAGTATAACATCTTGATTGAAGTAGAAAAAATAGACCGTGAGATTGAACTAGAGCAGACCATCGTACACTGTCTCCCTCGTCATGCTTTCTCCCTCTTTTCTTTCCACACCAAAGCACACAACTCCCATTTGCTCTGTACTGGTTTTTTAATTCACAGGGGCAGTTACATCTTTCTACAATTGAAAAAAATTCATATGAGGTCCCATAGAACTTTAAATTAATTATGTTATTTCTTAGGACTTTTTTGGTATTTAATTGCTTCCACAGGACTCAGATATCATTTTTCCTTTTAGAAAACCGCTATAAATAATTAAAATGGCGGCAAAAGTTTTTAATATCCAATTTTTGTAAGGGTTTGGCAACAATTACAAAATATGACTCGAGTTTATTTTTCGTTTCATGCCAAACTAGATTTTCCCTCCATCAATTAGTAGCGGTTTTTATGATTGTTACAAAATTTGGCTCCATCTTTTAAAATTTTATTTCCCACGAAATTATTTTGTAGTAGTTATTAATCGTTATTAACTACGTCATAGTCGTCTCCTCTTGCTTTGACATTAGTAGTGATTTTGCTAAACTACTACAAATAGTTGTAGTAGGTTTGACCAGATACATAACAGTTGATAAAACAGCTAGTAAACTATTTGTATCAGTCCATTTTGTAGCAATTTGTGAAACGGCTACAAAAAGTGTTTGTAGTAAAAAAAAAACCACTACAAAGCATATAAAATAAACGTTACAAAAGGCTGTCTTTTTTGTAGTGTCAGTTTATCTTCTTAAATGTATTCTAAATTACAATTTTTTTAACATTGTACATAAATTATTAATAAACTAGTTTTAATGTTGGTTAAGGGGGATTTTATAACGTTGATTTTAAGAAGATGTAATGAAGCGTTGTAGCGTCCTCACCATTTTATGTCGGTCAAGATGGCGACGTGGAAAGTCTACGTCGTCGGTTATATGAGAAAATTGATTTAGAAAATGAAATTTCTACGTTGATTGTTAAAAGTTTTTAAAACCAATGCAACTTAAAATATTATAACATATTCAAACGCCAGCAAGTATTTCAAGGATCACTAAGGTTTCAAAACTCGTACTAGGCATTGAATCACTTGAGACGGTGATTTAAAGGTCAGTAGGTTATATCATAATTAATTTACAGTCAAATCAATCATGATTAAAATAATACTACTCTAATTAATATAGGATATATTTAATTAATTTAATTATATTAAAAAATTTAGTTAAATTAGTTAATATCATATTTTCTCTAAAATATCATAATTATCCCTCTTAACTTCTCTTATCTCTCTTACTTAATTATTATTAAGGAAGTATCAATAATTTTAATTTGAGAAAAAATTGATAAATTTAGAACATATGCCTTATATTTAGGAATAAAATCAACTCCCTATTAAGTCATATCTTAAAGACCGGAGGAATTTAATTTAATTAAAAATATTCATACTTGGTTATGAATATTTTTAATTAAATTTAAAGTGTACTTTCAGGGATTAAATTTTTTTCAATTACTCAGTTCTTAAAGATAAATCATATTTTCATATATTTTTATCCCCTTCAATGAGTCTTTTTAGTGATAAATTGTGGTTAATTAAGGTTATTTAGACTATATTTTATTTTAGCAGCCATTTTATATTTTATAAAAAGTAATTGGTTAAATCTTGGACATTTATGATTAAATTTTCCATTTAATGTTTTTACGTGATTATTAAATATTATTTTATTTTAGGAATATTTTTAGATATTAATTGAATATTAATGATGGAAAACAATTGAGCTTTAATGAATTAATTTCTGTTGTTTTTATTTTTGTGTAAATTTGTGTAAATAGGAATTAAGGAATTAAAGGGTAGTTTTGTCATTTTGGTGTTTTAATATTGACCTATTAGGTTTAGCAAGAAGAGTGAAGGAGGGACCATGCCATTTTTCATTTGGATTCTCTCTCTCGACATGTAGCATGTTGTCTCTACTCCTGTTTTTTTCTTCTTCTTCAAATATGCTCGGCAGAGGCAACCGCAGGAGGAAGGGGACGCCGGGACGATATTGCCTCTCAACTGCAAGTGATTCCATGAAATCTTAGTTCTTCTTCAATCTCCACACTGTCTCCCATCACTTGACAAAATCACTCAATTGCAGGTTCCATTTCTTCTTCGGCGATCTCAATTTACCTTTGGTCCCCTCTTCTTTTTCAGTTGTCCTCATCGCTTCTTCTGTCACCCTCCTAAATCATTAAGGGGCATTTTTATTTTTTTACTTTCAGTTTATTTAAAAAAATACTAAAATCGCATTGTTTTGAACCATGAGGATCACCATATCAAATAATTAAGTTTTCCAAGCCAATAAACTCAATTGCCACAATTAAAAAACAATTCCATAATTTACTTCAAAATAAAGCCCTTTTAGTTAATTTCAACTTCAAAATGGTAACTCAAATAAAGTCCGTTTACCATAAAACTTTATATGCAAGTTTTTAATTAACCAAAGTTTTTATCTAAATAAATTTCTTACCAAAACAATGTCCTAAAACTAACCTGAAAATTTGAAATAAATATCTCAAAAATGAAAAAAACAATACAACTTGCAAAATAATCACACATTCAAACTCCAACAACTACTATTTCAAGGATCACCATAACAAAAAAATTGAAGTTTTCCAACCCAACTAACCTCAATCAAATCCAATCCCAATTATATACAGTGAAAATTAACATAAACAAGATTCCAAAAATTATAAACCATCAAAACATTCAATCCAATACCAAAATCATGTCTCAAGAATCAAATAAAGATTTCCCAATATCTTCTATTCAAGTTTAAAAGCATAAAGCAGCAACAAATGGAAAGAACAAACACGGGGAAGAAGGAGAGCCGCTTACGGTGTCAACGGCAGGTAATGTGAGGAACCTAAGTTGCAACAATGGCAGAGGAGTGGCGGATTTAGGTGGAAAACGCCAGGAATTGTCGATAATGAGAGGAGGAATGAGTTTCAAGTGTCTACGGCAAAAGAGAGAGCGACGCCAGTGAAAATTGAAGTTGTAAAACTCTGAAATTGTAAAACTCTAACTTTGTCAGTTTTTTTTTTTTCCTACTCATTTGAGTTATATTGTCGGTTTATAATAAAGCTTACATAGTAAAAAGAATGTTCGTTATTACGAGGACGTGAAAAACTACTTATGTCTTTTAATATTTGATGCCATTTTTAAGGTTATTGCATACAAATTAATTAGGAAAGACAATTCATATGGTATAATTTATATTTCCTAACTTACCGTTCATTTATTTTATCTACTATTAATTTGAAAGGAAAAAAGAATAATCTTTCCTCATGTATGTTCATATGGGCCAACCAAACATTATAAAGACCTAAATGATAGAAGCAACATGATGGAACCAAACACAATATAAGGATCAGCCGAACAAAATGATCACCATGCAATGACCAATAAGGACGAAACATCGGTCAACAATGTCTACAAACCACCATGCATTGAAGGAATCCAATAGAGCCCGTAGATACATGCTAGATGTGATTCAATAAAAGTATTAAAATAACTAAGCAAGTTAGCAATGCATGATTGAAGAGAGAACTCAAGATAATTCTTATTCAATCATTCAAAAGCATATAAAATGAGATGTGTTGAGGCTATTTATAACATCAACTCTAACCCTAACAATAAAGATAGAAAATTCTAGAATTCAATTATAATAATGATAATGATAGATACAAGTCTGTTCTTTATCATCTGTGCTAACTCTTATTGACGAGTGAGTTAGTCCATCATTAACAAGTTACTAATTATGGATAGCCCATTCGGTCCTAGTGGGTACATGAGTTTTATTTTCAAGGAAGAAGAAGATGGAAAGATGAAATGCAAAGAGGAGGAAGAGAATAGTTGAAAGTGGCATAACGAACTCCATTTCATAGAAGGTGGGATTGGTAGAGAAGCATAGATATAAATTGGAAGAGAGAATTAATTTATAGAAAGTGATAAAGCTAATAGAGCCTAATAACACGAGAGCTATTTTATAAATGGGGAGTAGCAGGTTTAATCTCCTTTGTAATTTTAGGTTATTTATGTCTATCCTTTTAATTAATATTTCTCTCTCATGATTAATGAGATATCCTTCTTTTGTTTTTTTTAATAAACCTTTGGATCATTCAGTATTAGACTCTTTTTTTCTGAATGCTTTTCCTATGTATCCGAGCAATTTACTAATTTGAATTGAGACTTTGCAACTATGATTCCTTTCTATATAGGTCTTTTTTAATAAGGTGGCAATCTAATATCAATTCTCCCACCTTATGATCTAGTTAGTCCATCATTAGATCAAGATCCCTTAGTTTCTGTTTTTTAATAGTTTTCATCTTTTAAAGCTTTTGCAGACGGATTAAGAAACCCTTTATTTATTTTATCTATAATTAATTTAAAAGAAAGAAGGAATATATATAATCTTTACTCGTGCGTCAGCATATGGGGCAACCAAAAATTATAAAGATGCCAAATTATAGAAGTACGATGAGGGAAACAAACAAAATATAGGGAACTAAACAAAATGTGATCGCCATGCGATGACAAGATAAGGAAGAAGAATGGGCAAACGTGACAATGTCTACAAACTCCCAAGCACTATATAGAGCGAGTAAATATGCATGATAGATGTCATTTAATAAAAATGTTAAAATGACTGAGTTAGTATTTTGGAAACATAAAACTTAATAATTCAAACAATATAATCAACTTCATGATTTATATTTGAATTATATGTGAAGATCGATGCAAGGTAGAGAGAGTTTCTAAGAAAGTTCACAGTATATTACTGATCATATGCCTCATATACGATTAGGAGGAGATATCACTCCGTGATCTTAGTGCTAGAATCATGGGCCTGATTTATATTAATAAATGAAAATAATTACAGAATTATTTCATATCATATCTCAACTAATTAATCTAATAATATCTCCCTCAAATCAAATCATATCATATAATTATATAATCATATCATATCTCAACTAATTAATCTAATAATATCTCCCTCAAATCATATCATATCTACACTTCCCCTCAAGTTAGAGTATAGATATTAATCATGCTCAACTTGCTAATAAAATACTCAAATTTGTCCTGGGCTAGTCCTTTAGTAAGCACATCTGTTGTTTGTTCCCTATATGGTATGTATCTCATATCAATGTTCCTTCATCAATCTTCTATCGTATGAAGCGTCTGTCTATCTCAACATGCTTTATGCGATCATGTTGGATAGGATTATGTGAGATATTAATATTTGACATGATGTCTAAGTAGAACCGCATTAGTAAGCCTATGGTTATCTTTAACTCTTCGAGTACTCGTTTCACCCATATTCCCTCACAAATTCTGAGAGTTATGGCTCTATATTCAGCTTCAACACTGCTCTTTGCTAATACACTTTGTTTCTTATTTTTGTTGGAAATCGTGCCCTAGGGGCCAATCATTGTATCAGGTTATCACATTATTTGCATGTTTACTGTGATGACCATCCTTGGATAACTCATGATCTTATCCTAAATGTCCCTGGTCGGTCATCTATGTGGGAGCAGAGATGAAATAAGACCAGTATGACTTTGAAGATATATAGAGATATAAATCAAAGTCATAAGCACATGTAAGAGTACAGGGTGTTGGACCGACCCGCAATGAGAGAGCTGCATGGGTCAAGTCATAAGCTTCTCTCATATACAAGCCATGTCACTATGCCCTTTGACCTGAGATCATCATGGATTCCTACATGACAAACGCTCAGCTTTGACCTAGTCAAAAGTCACTTTTGACCGAGTGATCATAAAGGCTATGCTCGGGCTTAGTGGTTTTTCATGCGGAGGAATGTGAATGGTCAAGATGGAATTTGTCCCTCACATTCGTAGAGAGATATTACTGGGCCCCTCGATGAGTGAGTCTGAGAAATGTATGGCCATACTGGAATGGAAGGGTAGTTCCATTTCTATATTCAGACTACTCAGGGATCGAGAAAGTAATGGTCAGGAATAGGAGGATGACGTTCTCCATGCCTCATCCTTGATCGAAATATCGTGTGACAAAAGGGACGTGATATGGTTGTATGAAAGGTTACATCGTTTATCGATCCTCATATGTTTTGGGTAGTCGTAATGCCTTGCTAGAGACCGCTTACGACTTGTGGGTCAGTATAGTAACTGGGCCACTGCCAACTTCATATGGGCCTACAGGGTCGCACACAAAACAGCCCAATACGAGCTATGATGTCCAGATTCATTGAATCTAAGAGATGTCTAGATTCAATGAATAATCTAGGGTGGATATATATTTTATATATATATAAATTAGTTTATATATATTATATATATAATATAAGAGATATTTGCAAGATTTAATTTATAAGGATAAATTAAATCTCTATCATTTTTGAATTTGAATTTAAATGGATATGATCTATTTGAATTTGAAATTCAAATTGATAAGATATCTCAAATTTGATTTATGAGAATAAATCAAATATAATTCTGTCTTATCTTTATTTTAAATTAAATAAATAGGTGAATTAAATCTGTGGGACGGATTTAATATAAACCATATTTATTTAATCAGTTTCTTATTAAATTATGCAATATATGATATTGTATTAATTCAGAATTAATATAAGATTAATTCTGAAGCCTGGCCCTATTAGAAGCCCGATAGCTTCCTATATATTTGACATTAGGAGCTAGGGTTCTAAATACAATATAGATCTCTTCACACACATTCAGTCTTGAGAAAAGGGGGCAGGGAGAGTGCAAAAGGTTTGCACATAAGAAACTGCCGAGATAGAGATGGTGAGGACGGAATCTCTAGAAAGCCCTAGAGGGACAAGAGGCGCTAGCACGTCGTTCGTGATTGGAACGCTGTTCGTGTGGATACCGGTAGAGGAAGCCGATCTGAGCTGTCGACTTCTACGATACGACCAGACACGAAGCAAGGTCGCGACCAGAAAACGCTGAGGTCGCGACCAAACGGGCATCTGAACGTCAGAAATCCGAAAAGAGGAGACAGGTCGCGACGTGAAGTTGAAGAGGTCGCGACTAAAAGCTCCAGAGACGACAGGTCGCGACTAGAAGCAGAGTAGGTCGCGACTACAAACTCCAGAGGCGACAGGTCGCGACTAGAAGCTGAGGAGGTCGCGACTGAAAGTTCCAGAGGTGAGGAGTCGCGACTAGTGGACACTGAGGTCGCGACCAAAGCTTGAAACCGAAGGTAACACTTCTTTCTCCTTGACTTAAACACATTCGGTAGATCCTGGCTGGGAATGGAAAAATTTTTAAAGTTAATTTCCGCTGCGTGTCTTCCAATTCCCTACAATTTTGCCATGTGACAAGGTTGCCCCAAACAAATGTTATATATCCTAAAGTAGACCTCCTATCCTCATGATCCCCTGCCCAATCTACATCAGTATAAATTTCTGCCATCCTCTTATTAGTCTTTGTGAATAGTAATCCACTACTAGGTGATCCTTTAAGATACCTCAAAATCCTGTAGACTTCATTTACGTACTTTTGTTTAGGGTCATGTGAGTGTTGACTCACCATGCTGACCTGGTCAAGTATGAGACAAGTATATTAATTTTCCAACCATGAGTACCTCCCCATGTCTACATTCTTCCCAAGTTCTTGGTCATCACATATCTTCTCAATTTTTATAGGAGTGTCACTTGGCTTACAGCCCAACATACCATATTCCTTTAGGAGATCTAGGATATATTTTCTTTGGTATATATAGACCTCCTTCTTTGATCTAGCAACTTCCATCCTAAGGAAATACTCCATTTCTCCTAAATCCTTGATCTGAAATTCTCAATTTAGTGCTTCCTTTATCCTATCAATCTCTACTAAATCATTTCCAATGAGGACAATATCATCTACATATATTGCCATAACCACCATCTTCTCATTCTGATATCTAAAGAATATCGTGTGATCACTTTGTCCTTGGACATATCCTTGACTTTTTAACACATGAGAATCTTTCAAACCATGATCTAGGAGATGTTTCAAACCATATAATGATTTCTTCAATTTACATACCTGACTAATCCTTTCTCCCGGGAAAACCTGGAGGCATCTTCATGTATACTTTCTCCTTTAGATCGCCATTAAGGAAGGCATTTTTTACATCCAACTTTACAACAGGTGCAAATGTATCATTATAGTCTATGCCATATATACGTGAGAATCCATGTGCCACCAATCTTTCCTTGTACTTATCTAGGCTTCCATCTGCTGTGTATTTAGGGGTAAAGACCCATTTGCATCCTACTACTTTCTTTCCCTTAGGTAAATCAAAAATTTTCCAAGTGTTGTTATTTTTTAATGCCTTTATTTCTTCCATAACTGCATGTCTCCACTCAAGACTGTCTAATGACTCATCAATGTTGTTGGGAACCCGGATCCTATCTAAGTGAGCAACAAATGTAGAGTATACTGGCAACAATACATGATAGGATACAAACCTCTCAATAGGTGTCTTGTACATAAGTGACGCTCTCTTAGGAGTGCAATAGGCAGTTTAGTGTAATTTTATGCTTGTCTTACTTCCAAAGTCTCAACTTCCCTTGGAGCTACCTCTGGGTTTGACTCTTGGAGTGTACTAGTAATTGGAGGAGCTCCTCTACTTGTCTTGTGTCTCCTGGTGTAGATCTGAATATTTTCATTAGTGTCTCCCCCTAGATTGGTATTCCTCTCATCTATATTAGGCACCTCATCGGATGGTGAAGGTTCTGGGGGGATGCTAGGATTAGTTTCAGGAAGGGTTGAGAAATTAAGATCATACTCAATGAACATCTCAAAAGGATGGTTTTCAGTCTGAGGTGGTTCACTCCAATTCTCCCCTACACAAAAGACTGAGAGTAGAAAGGTATGGTCTCATAAAATATGACATCACAAGTAACGTAGTCGTTTAGTAGTGGGGTCATAACACTTGTATCCTTCTGAGAGCCCGAGTACCCCAAGAAAATTCACTTGACAGCTTGTGAATCAAGTTTGGATGTGTGATAAAGATGAACATAGGAAGTACAACCAAAAACTCACAAAGGTAATGTATTTTCAAGGTAGGGCAGGTCAAAGGAGTTGTTTAAGACTTGTAAGGGTGTTTTGAAGGACAAAGGTTTACTGGGCATTCAGTTAATGAGAAAAATGGCAGTAAGGACAGCGTCATCCTAATGAGATTTGGGCACATGACTACTAAACAAAAGTGCCCATGCTGTTTCAAGGATGTGGCAATTTTTTCTCTCAGCTATACCATTCTGTTGTGGGGTATAAGGACAAGTACTTTTGTGCACAATGCCATAGTCCTTCAGAAAAATGGATAACGAGTGGTTAACATATTCAGTTTCTTTATCAGTGTGAAGGATTTGTATATCTGTTTGAAACTGGGTCTGAATCATGTGATAAAAATTGATGAAGGTATGGTAAACATCAGTTTTATCTTTTAGAAAAAAAACCCAACACACCTGTGTGTGATTGTCAATAAAATTGATGAACCATCTTTTGTTTGTGCGATTTGAAACCCAAGAAGGACCCCACAGATCACTATAAATAATATGAAATGGTTTAGATGCACGGTAACACAAAGGAGAGAAAGAAGTGTGATGACGTTTGGAACGTTCACAAGAGTCACAATGAAACTAAGAAACATTTTTATTTAAACTGATAGAGGGAATAACGGATTCATATACTGAGGCTTTGGGTGGACTAAGCGTTTGTGCCAGAGCTCTAAATCACTTGACCTAGGGAGAGACACTTTATTGCAGGAAGCAGAGGTACAATCATCCAGGTAGTAGAGTCATTCAAACTCTTTAGCAAGTCCAATCGTCATCCCTGTAAATAGGTCATGGAAAACACAATGTTTAGCAAAGAAATTAGCATGACATGTTTCAACTTTGACTAACTAGTTGACAGACAATAAGTTAAATTTTAGATTTGGAACATGCAGAATAGTATGGAAAGTCAGAGTTGGGGACACTCTAATACTACCAACACCAGCAATAGGGCCATTAGAAGCATCAACTATCTTAACAGAGGTGCAAGTTTGAGCGGAAGTATATGTGGAGGATAGAGATTTATCACTAGTCATGTGATCAGACACTCCTCAGTCAACTAACCAACAATGCTTAGAACGAGTACATTGAAACGTGGCTAAGGCTTTATAAAAGTTGCCTCGTTGGACAACAGTGACCACAGGTTGCTTACGGTTCTGCTGGTTAGATTCCAAGGTAGCAAGTCACTCCAGGATTTGACTCAAAGCATCATTCTGGTTGTTTGTAGCATATGACTCCACATCATCACCCTTTGAGGCATCAGCAAGGTAACTATGACCCTTGTTCTTCTTTGGCTCCCAACTTGCAAGTTTGCCATGTATGTCCTAGCAAGTTTCTTTAGTATGTCCTGTCTTTTTGTAGTACTCACAAATAGGATGATCCTTAGAGTGTTTCTGGTCCATAGTCCGAGTAGCCAATGTCAAGGCCTCCATATTAGGCTGACGAGTTACTACAGTACTAGTTGGCATCACTTGTTTACAGGATTCTTTGTTTCTGAGCATAGCAAAGGCTTCTCGAACATATGGCAACGGGTCTTAGGCAAGTATATGCCCTCCCACATCATCATATATAGGATTCAGACCAACAAGGAATTCAAATAATCGATCCTCTTCAACATCTTTTCTGTTGTTTGCAACATCTCCCGTGCAGAGCCAGACTTTTGCCTTTAGTAGATCTAACTCCTGCCATAGTAAGACTTGGTCATGATAATAGTCAGTGAGAGTCATGGCGTCCTATTTCAGCGACCAGATTCTTGCCCGAATGTCAAAAATTCTGGCTGTATTCTTATTGTTGCTGTAGGACTCTCTCACTGTAGACCAAATAGCCTGAGCAGTTGGTAAAAACATGAAAGGCTTCTTCACCAAGGACACCATTGAATTAATCAGCCATCAAGAAACAATGGAATTTTTAGACTTCCCTCAGTGCCATGCTCTTTCTTCTGTCTTTCCTGGTTCGGTGATCTCGCCGGTAATGTACCCTGAGTTTCTCACGCTCATCAAGAGCAAGCTGCATTGATTGTGCCCACTCTTGATAATTGTCACTGCCAACGAGTTTGTCAAGAACTATGCACACCACCGAGTCGCTAGTAACAGGTCGCGGAGAGATCCCATGGGGCCATCGTTCCTTGGTTTCTCATTTTCCATTTTCTCATTTGCAATGATCTTGCTCGTATGTAAGCTTTGATACCATGAAGATCGACGCAAGGCAGAGAGAGTTTCTAGGAAAGTTCACTATATATTGCTGATCACATGCCTCATATATACAATTAGGAGATATCAGTCCGTGATCTTAGTGCTAGAATCATGGGCCTGATTTACAGTAATAAATGAAAATAATTACATAATCATATCATATCATATCTCAACTAATTAATCTAATAATATCTCACTCAAATCATATCATATCATATAATTACATAATCATATCATATCATATCTCAACTAATTAATCTAATAATATCTCCCTCAAATCATATCATATCATATAATTACATAATCATATCATATCATATCTCAACTAATTAATCTAATAATATCTCCCTCAAATCATATCATATCATATCTACAATATGGAAGGAATAATTTAGATGTACAAAAGATATGAAAATATTTAGGTAAAATTACATACAACACCCTAAACTAATTTTGGAGATACAATTAGTACTAGTATTTAAGGGTATAATTAACAGCCTGAATTAATTTTGGAGGTTCAATCAACATCTAAAGTATTTAAATTGGTGCAATTTTTCTCCCTCACTAACAAAAACAAAAGCTTCTATTTCATTGATCTCTACCTCTCATGATGAAATACCGCTTGGACTCTATCAAAAGAAAAAAAGAAACTGGGAGTGACGTGATGCATTAGTCAGCTTCCTGGTATAATAGAGTTCTAGGAAGTTATTGGCTTTACCCTAGTGGATTAATTAAACTCATTAGACCTAATGAGAGACTTCTCTCGATTCTTTAGGGAGTAAGGATAGCTAGTCCAAAACTCAACCAAAGGGTGTCTCATCATACAAAGTCGATCATTTGCAAATTTAATTTGCTTTAGTAATTTAGTTTAGTTTAGCAAAAATCAATTAAACCAAAACAAAAAAGTTTAGCAAAAATCAATCTTGTTTTTGCCAGGAAGCGAAAATCAATCTCACCCACTTAATCTGTTTCCTTGCTGCCTAGTTCAATAATCTCAACTTCAAACGCATATGACCTAAGTTGACCAGTATACTACACAAGGGCGGTTTTAGTTTAATTTGGGTGCATAGATGACATTATTCATCAAGAGGATTCCAAAAATTATGCAAATAAAATTGGAGAGAGACATCAATATATACTTATCCCTCAGATGAAGTTAGCAAAGGGAAGCTTTATGATCGGGCCCTTATCCTTTTCATCTTTACCATTTTTGTTAATTTTCTTCTGTAAACCACATATCAAACCAATTTGTTGGTATCCAAAAAATATTATATCTCTTCCTTTATGTTTCAAACAAATAAAACTAGTAATAGACCTGGGATGCGCAGAGTAATTTTTATAACGACTTTTTGCCATATAATCACTTTTTCCTTTTGTTAAAGTCACAATTTCGGGTCACGTCACATTGATGCTGTATCTAAAATTTTAGATGAGAAGTAGCTTATTGTCAAAATATAAATTACTCAAAATTTTAAATACAATAAAAATTTCCTATTAGAACCAAGCATATTGGCAATCGCATGGAATATTGCCAATACTATGATTGTAACTATCAAGCCAAACTATATTCTGGCAATTATGTGACCGATTAACCTAAATTTTACAATCGCATTCTCTTGCAGCAACTAACATCATCACACTTGTGGATAAAAATCAATACAGAAGGATATCATGTCGGAACATAATATACATGATTATTTCAGACTCCAAATTAAGGTACGTTTAGATAAGCTCAAGAAGATACATCTCAACTAAGAATTGTGGAGATGGGGTATGAGATTAAAAAACCTAAAGACTAAATATTGAGAAACGAATGCAAAGCTTTCAAAAGGAAAATCGGATGAGCAACTGCATAACTGTAGGAATGGCGCCACAAAGTACAATGAGCAGCTAATTGAAAGCCAAGGAAAAGGGGGCAACTTTTCTTAAGCGACAGGAAGACAAAAACAGTTAAGCAAGCAGCAACAACACCACATATAACTGGAACATGAAATTTACAGAGCTCGGCTGTTCAGTGACAGTGATTAACAGACAAATAGGGCAGGGCATCCGGATTTGTTGTACTATCCACAAACTCAGTAAAAGTAGTGAAAAAAGACATGATCATATTACAAGCCACCAAGGAATTGAAGAGAACTAAAGGTTATCATGCGTAAGAGGTATTATGTGAGTGACCAATTAACCTGCATTGTTCTGGAAGTAGTGAAGAAACGACTTGGCCATCAAGTGGGAAAAGCTCACCATCAATACCGCATCCGTTATGAGTGTGCTTCCCAGGCTTTATCCTCACAGATTTTACCTACATAAAAAGGAATGGTCAACTTGCTGAATTGAACAGAGACAAGTCAGTGCTGTTATCCATCATACAATCCACATTTACTACTGATCGAATCTCGGATAAATTCTCCAAATGTTTATTCATCAACTATTAATGCAAAAATACCTTGACATATTCAACATATGGCAGTGAAAGGTGTCGACCCATCTGTAGAAGCAAGAAGAATCTCAACAGTCTCAGCCTTCCACTCCCATGAACCAAGAGCAAATCTAAAGATCCATCATCATACTCAGCTTTGGGAGCAACAACCTGAGAACTCTGAACAGTTCTACAAGCATGATTGCAAACTAGAATACCAAGGAAATGTCCCTTAGAAATAACCCATTTGTCTTCATAGAGGGGCACTACCTCCTTTTTGGATTCAGTTTGTGTCCCATCACATGGTCCAGGCAGCTCAATTTTATTTTCTACATCCCAATGAGGTTCAGTGTCCCACTTTGGTTCAGTATCCCAGATTGGACCTGGATCAGACAGTGTTGACGATATATCCTCTCGATCATTTGTTGCAGCATTGCCCCATGAGCACCTAGAATTATCATGTGTGGTAGTAACAGTCAGTCCAGACCATCCTTTATCAGTCCTTGACTTCGATCTGGTCCTTGGCCAATTAGGAGTTGTTGACAGAGGCAATTGCGGATGAATGACTTCCGGTTCTGCTGTTACATTGCTCCTTCCAGATGATAAGCGCTTTGACTTTGGACCTAAACCACGTACCAACTCAGAAGGCTCAGAGTTAGCATGAGTAAGAGAGGTATCCAGGTCTCCTCCAGACATACGACTCGGAGTCATTATTGAATCAATACTAGAGAGACTAGATGCTCTGGGTATTCCATCTTTGTTTGATCTTCCCATTATATCAGTGTATAGATCAGACATGTCAACTTCTTCCTTATCAAAGGAAAGTTTTCCTTCTCTCTCATCTTTTATCACTGGAAGATACTCCACTTCATAACTGTACCTCGGTAAGCATAAGAATTTGAGGAATCCAGCAACAAAATATCTCAGGGGACCAAATCGCTTCTGATATTTCTCGGAAAGTTCCAATACTGCAAATTGAAAAATACATAAGCACTTGATTGCCTATCAAATGGACCTTAATCATCGTTTCATTTGCAAAGATCACGGTCTCTGACTTTAATCCCTCCTTTTGCATTGAAAAAGAAAAGTTTAATTCCTATTTCGCCTATGGGGTAAAAGTTATTGAGACTTTCCAGAAAGGCTTCTGGAAATAGTATATTGCAATTTTTTCTTAACCTGTTAGAAAAATAAAATCATTTTGTATTTGGGCACAATAATAAAATTTGCTTTTGAAATTTTAAAATTAGTTTCAAAGTAACAAATGTAAAAGTACTTCTATTAGAAAATTACCGGAGAGGACATGCACAAATTCTTATTTAAATATGTGAAGTATTGAAGTGTTGCTTATTAATAAATAATAATGGGTTCAAATGAATAAATCCACTTTCACTAATAAAAAAACTTTATACAAATTGATACATACTGACATTTTAATTATTTAAATTTATTATATTTATTAGTAAAAATATATAAAAGCCATTTGGAATAATTAAATTTATTATATTCATTTATGTTTAAAGAAATTACAAAGAGGGAAAAAACGAGGAGGAAATGGATAAAGCTTCTGGGGAAGCTTCACCCCTTTTTCTTATAAAATATATCTCCATTGAGTCAAAGATTAGTTTTTAAACAGTCAATAAATGTGTAGTAGGAAGCATCTGAAATCTGAAAACAGGACCAACAAGTAATTAAATGGAAGAGCATTCTCCATGCTCTAGTGGCTAAGAGTAAACCCACGGCCATGGAGGTGCTTGCTTATGATCACGAAATAATTAATAAAAATAACAGAAAGGAAAAAAGACAGACAAAGAAAGATTGAAGAAGGAGCAAACAAGAAACAAAAATGAGAATAGAGTGCAAGCTACACTACTAGACAATTTTAGCAACTACAATACGTCTGGGTTAATGGGTCAGGGGTCCTTAAGAATCTTAAAATGTGAAAAAAGAATTACAGGAAAGGGAGAAGAATCAATCTATACAACAGCAAATCATTCTACACATCTTTCATCAAAGTTTGGCAGCAAATAGATATGACACTCATGAGGGGTCATGTACAGCATATATATTACAGAAAACTCATCGTTAAAGGACATGTGACTTTCTATTAGGTTTACTTCCAAAGTTTGAAGAAGTTCATGGAAGAACAATGGGGACCAAGCCCTTACCTATGCTCCAAGAAGCTTTTAACACAGTTAAACATGAAGAGAGAAGGAAATGTTTTATGCAAGGAACAACTCATAGCTTGGAACAGAGTTCCCGGTTCAAATTCAAAGGCTAAGCAAGGGGAATGCAATAAAGATAATTACTGGGAAGCCACCACAACTAAAGAACAATCAGAAAGGTGAAAGCAGAGGACATTTAGTGACCAGATGATCATGTTGAACAAGATCAAGGAGGATTGAGTGTTAAAAAGGTGGAAAGCCTGAGCAAACTACTAGAAAAATACTGCCAGCATTCATCTAAACCTGAAAAAAATCTCAGCATGGGCCACCTTGATCAAATACCCCTATATGTTTGGTATAAAGGGTAAAGTTGGGTTGGGGATCAAAATGCTTGGATAGTTGACTTGGGAGCCAATGATCATATGACATGTATTGCTTCCTTGGAGAATGATATGCAACCAAGTATAGACGGTATTAATATAAAAATTGCAGATGATACAATTACAAAGTACTTGTGTACTTGTAGTGTATATCTATCCAATGAAATTGTTCTAAATCATGTTATATGCTCCTGGACTTAAATGTAAAAACTGCAGTGCCAACATTGGCTCATTATGGTGCAACTTTCAGGATTTGGACTCGGAGAACGATTGGCAGTGCTAGGTAAAATGAGGGTCTTTACTGCGTAAGTAGCAAGGAGGGAGATGAAGGAAGTTGTTCAAAGAAGTCGATAAAGGAACTTTCAGCAAGTGGAACTAAAAAAGAGTTAATCTTGTGGCACTCTAGGTTAGGCCATCCTAATCTCAATTTTACATTAAATTTGTTCCCCAATTTCATGAATAAACATAAACTTCCCTTTCATTGTAATGTCTGTCAAATGGCCAAAACTACCAAAAACTCATCCAATCTCAACCATACAAATCAACTCACCCAATTCATAAACGGTGACATAGGGGGACCTACTCAAATTCATACAATGTCAAAGGCTAGATGGTTTGTCACATTTCTAAACAATGACTCAATTAACCTAGGTTTTCCTCATGGAAGACAAATCTGACCTGTACCAAATATTCAAAAATTATCACAATATGATCAGAAATCAATTCCAAGCATGAATCAATATTCTCAGGAGGGGCAATGGAAGGGGAAATCTCAGTTCTGATATGAAATAATATCTAAATGACCATCGAATTGTCCATCAAACCTCCTGCATAAACATTCCACAACAAAACGGAACAGCTTAATAGAGAAACCGCCAATTACTAGAAATTGCAAGAGTTCTCATGATCAAACACTATACAACAATAAGCCTTAACCCACTAAGTTGGGTTCTGCTAGCATAGCACCATTATGCTCTATCAATAACCAAATCTTTAGATAAAGTGTCAACCAAAAGGTCTCATTCAATAACTTCATGATCAAACACTAAGTTGCTTTTCTAACCAACCAAATGCCATCTAGGACTCTAAGCTTCCAAACTGCTACAGAAATTAAGTGAAAGTTACACTTACAATCATCTCATTACATACCTTCCTCAACAGGTGTTCGAGTGTGTTACTTACGTACATAATCACCATGGTGCTAGATCCAAAAGCAATTCAGTGCATCTTTCTGCGTTATTCTCCATTTACACCCAACCAGCAACATGAACCTGTTCCATTTGCTCCTATTCAGCCTATTGACATCAGCCCGTCCCTGGTCCTACTAAAATACAGCCTCCATCTCCAAACATCCAATTCAAGGATGAACCAACCTAGAACATAACACAAAATAATCCCACTTCTAACAAAAACCAAACCAGGAAAGGGAAGATCAAAAGGAGACAAAGGTGGCTGATCAATCTGAGGATCAGTACCTTCAATCTCATTCCAGACAGCAACAAGGCTGAGAATTTGGTAAAATAGGTGAAGGTGCTGCCCTCAATGTTCCTAGGCAAGGCCAAAACTCTGAGCCAAAAATCAAGGAGCTACAGTTCCAAAGTTAAATACAATAAAGCTTCTGTTGTCCTTAGCAGCCAATCTAGATTAGCCACTCTTTCAACTCAATGTGGAAAATGCTTTCCTAATTGGTGACTTAGCGGAGGAAGTGTTGCGGTAAATCTGTAAATATTGCATAGTTATTATGATTAGGATTTTAGGGAGAAAATCATGAGTGTATAGAATATTCTGATCCTCCCCATTCTCCTGCATTTGTTTCTGTGATTCTCTTCTCCCTCTCTCTGCTCTATATATTGTACTGTATCAGAGGAAAAGAAATTATCCCATTATGAATAAAATCTCCACAAGTTTATTAGAAATTCCTCCAGGCTTGAAGAATTTGGGAAGCCTAACAAGGTTTGTAGACTGTACAAATCACTATATCCATATGGAATGAAGCAATTACTACAGGCATGGTTCAAAAGATTTACCAAGGCAATAATGACATTGGGTTATTTAGTGTCTAACTGATAATACTCTCATTTGTGAGACAGAAAAATGGTAAGATGACAACCCTAATAATATATGTTGATGATATAATACTGACTGGTGATGACTTTGATGAGTTATAGAGGTTAAAAAGAGCTCTAGCAACTAAATTTGATGTGAAAAACTAGGGAAAGCTTAGATACTTCCTTGGAATTGAAGTGGCTATGTCCATAAAGGGCCCTATATTGCCTCAAAGGAAATCCTTAGATCTTCGGAAAGAGATAGGAATGCTGGGTGCTAAACCTTCTACAACTCCCATGGAACCTAGTAGTAAGCTAACTCAAGCAAGATGGAATTCCTGTCGATATAGAAAGTAAATAGACCTTAGATCTTCTGAAGAACTTAATGGCAAGCTGGGAATGCTTGCAACCATTCTCCAACTCGAGAGTGTTATAAACAGTGGGCTTATCTAGGTCCACACCCATTTCTGATTTAATATATTTTATCAGATCTTATCATTAACTATTTGTATTTATTTCTGATTCTGACTTTTGTATTTTCCTGCTTTTCTCTCTAGGATCTGATTATATATGATTAGGATCTAATTTATAAGTAGATTCATTGCTCTGTATCTCTCTATCCATGTAAACCATAAACAAGTGAATAATATATTGGAACTTAGAGAATTCTCCAATATCATGCACTTATTCTTTTTTATAGTTAGCATGTGCCATAATAAATTGAAGTTATAATTTCCAAGTGACTTAGTGGTCAACATATTAACGTATTAAGCCTGTGGTTGAAATCCTTGCGAAAGAAAACATTGAGGCTTACACAAGAAACAAAGTTATCAAATGTCTTTGCATATCGATGATTCCCAAAAATTAATTATTATCAAAGCATTTCAACATGCAATAAGTCCCATCATATTGCATGTAAAATACAGTGATAAAGAAATCCCCTTGAATCCCCCTCATGTTTAAATAATTAAAGGATACAGATAAAGCTGAAGATGGACCTACAAGCTAATGAGGAAACTAAATTCAAATTATCCCTAAATTTATGAAGTTTCTCAGTCGTTATATGAAAATAATTCCATCAACAAAATAATAGATTGTCATTAAATATATATATAGTCATGCATGCGTGCATGCACATACACACATCTTTGTACATGTAGGTGTGTTCTGCATTGGCTTACCGTCACTAACAAAACCATAATACGAAACTGTCAATCCCAAGTGAATAATTCCGGTCTGAATCCATTCAACAGCAAAAACATCAGTAGCAGTGAGCCCCCCCTGAACCAAACAAAGCAAATGAATGTGAGGATAGTTAGACATTAAACATTTATGGTTTTAGCTTATATCAGAAATCTGCAATACATTCCTCTTTAGGCTATAGCATTGATTCTGCAGAATACTATGTGGCAACGAACAATTAAAGGATTATTTAAAAATGATGCCTTGTCTCTCCCTACAATCCCAAAACAGAACTTGAAAAGAATGATGACGATTTCAAAGGTAAGTATTTACTTCTTACATCTGATTTCATACTAAAACACCTAGAGCCTATATACCAAGACCAAAGTAAATTAATCCAATACGATCAAATGCAGCAAAACATCCGATTATCTTGAGTATTGCAACAGACATAAGGTTTTGATATTGAATGAGAAGTCCTATCACTGCCCAAAGAATAAATAAGATAACAATAAACAGAGAAATATTGATGAAGTCCAGAACATGAATCTGAAATTCAGGTTAAGAATATCTTGAGTTAAAATAAACAAGCATCGTACAATAACCATTGTATTTGATCAAATTACAAAACTACCAATTCTCTAAACAGAAAAAATGTGTGTCCATATATCAATACAAGAATTACCTTAACAATTGCCATTGCTGCAGAAACTGGATCTCGAACACCAAGAACAGTCCATACAAGTGAATTATCAGAACCAGCGGGCACAATTCCAATCGGTATAGATATTCCTTCCTTTAGATTATCTCTACTAAGAAGACCATTTAAAACCTGTATACGAAGAATGTTTATAGAGGTTTCTTTATACATGTTGCATGTGCAAATGTCAAACAACATAGCCATAAAAGGACTAAATAATTGAAATAAGGGAAAGAATGAGATGGAATGAGTCAAAGTTAGAGCATAAATTGAATATAAAAACTGAAATACAGCAAATGGGAAGGCTTCCTGCATGGTAAACTCGCGTACAAGTTGTGACAGCCCCCTCTCCCCTTGTAATTAAAAAAAAATTTAATGATAGAGATTGACTCCAAGATAAACTCTTACAGACAATGATATGGCTTAATTGTAAATCTCCCTAACAATAATTAACCTAAAGACTCTAGAATAGGATTTCTCAACACTCACACTTAAGCCTAAGCTTTCAACTTGTAAAAGTAAAATCCAATTAAACAAAAAAAAAAAAAGAACAATAACTCAAATTTAAGATTCAAATGATGAAATTGGCGAATGAAAACTCGGCGGCGGCAGCACACAACCCCCCGGGCCCCGCCCAGCCCAAAACAATATGGACAAAATCCTATAAGAAAAGCATCACTACCAAGACAAGGTAAAGTGATTATTAAAGCCCTAACATAATGCATAGTGAAAAGAAAAGTTAGAACAGAGGGTGGCTGCAAAAACAACACCTCTACTTTGAATCATAGCAGGTAAAGCACCTGGGTGTTATGCCAGGACTTCTAATAAATAGAGCTCATGTAAGTCGAAATGGATGTAGGAGATGACCAAAATAATATAGCCAAAAGTGAAATAAAAAAATGAACAACGAAAATGTTGTTCATATAACACCACCTATTCATAATGATATAATATAATTGTTTGAGAATTAGGGCCTTTAGTTGAGATACTTGGTTAATTTAGGGATTTCAATCAAGGATTTCGGGCCAAAGGTTTATAATACCAACATTTATGTATCCTATTCCTAGCACAATCAGCTGCTGAGAACACAAATTGGAGACCAAAAATTTATCAATTTGGGAAGAAGCCACTTTGCCTGTAAACTCACCAACTAAATTAGGCATTTGACAATAGAATATCCCTAAAAAAAATTATTGAAATACTTCATGCTGGCAATAATCATGAGCCCCTCCTTACCCAACAATCAAAATTAATAGCATTGCTAACAATGAATGGAATAAAAATATTAGGAATGCAAAAGTTGATGGTGACGTGGGTATAATAAATTAGAAAGTCATCTATGAAGGATAAAAGGCGGGTTAGTCTATTACTATTTTCTTTACAGTATTGAGTATTTGAGTTAATATGAGTTTTTTCTGATAGTTTTCATTATAAACACTTGGCTTCAGGACATAAATAAATGAATAAACATAAACCCTTGGCTATACGCTATTCATGGAACTTTATAACTGTATAAAATATCATTTCTTTTCTCCATTTTAGCTCCACTCTCTAACTCTATTTCTCCCCCCTCCTCCTTTTCTTCCAATCTTACATCAATCAATCCTTAGTTTTACACACTATTAACATACCCCCAGATGTGCATCGCTAAAGGGAAAAATGCTAAGCCCATGAACATGGCATCCCAAATTTCTATCACTAAAAAAAATTCTACTCTCTTCATTTTTAATCTTTAGCAAGTATTTTGATAATAAAATGACTTTCCCTTTGTTCCTTTCATAAAACCATAGCAGATAACAGCAATAAGCCACTAGAACACTGTCTCAATAGACCTCCTTTCTATCATACATCTTATGGTACAATCTGACCATAACTTCTTTAGCAGTTGAAGTTAAAACTTTTAAGATCAGCTGCTGGACATGGATATCTATTTTGCTAATGAGTTCCTTAAATATTTATTGTCGACAGGAGAACAAAATTTAAATCAGAGCTACAAAATTAAATTTCAAAGATAATGTTGGAGTATATCAGTAATTTATATTATTTAAACACCCCAGTAAAATAATTCCACTAAAGTCATCTTATGAAAACTTAATTACTCCATATATCCACTACATGTGAGTTACCACAATGCACAAAGAGAATACTATATGACCCAGTCAGACGACAAAAAGGCTGTTGGGATAAAGAACAATACGCACACAGAAGACTATTTTTTCTAAGTTACTTATCGTATGACCCAGTCAGACAACAATAATATATCTAAGTTACTTATGGTATGACACAGTCAGACAACAATAATATATCCAAGTTACTTATGGTATGACCCCATCAGACAACAAAAAGGCTGTTGGGAGAAAAAACAATATGCACAAAGAAGACAATATCTTTTCTAGAGGAAACAACACAAAGGACCAGACCAGTGAGTCATTAAAAATTCAAAACAGCAAAAAAATGTGTGTGTATATAGTTCCACTAAATATATAACGGAAAACAGACCAGAGGTTCATTAAAATAGCATGTTACCAACCTCGTTGATTATCCCATCTCCACCTACACATATAATTCCTGAAATGGAAACCAATTTGAAAAATTGACAATATATGAGAAAATACTCAAGATGTAATAAGCAAATCGAGAAAATTAAAAACTTGAAAAGTAATTTTAGTCATTTTACCATCAGGACAAGTGCTGATATCAACGCTTGATGCAAGTTTTTTAGCATGACCAGCAGATGTAGTTTTGACCACCTCCAATCGAAAACCTGCAAGCTGTCACAGTGCATGCCTCATGTATAAATATGGAGATATGCACAACATCGGAATTTTCTCTATGTTATCTGTAATCATTTAAAATAATAGAACTAAGTTGCTTGTAAGCTCCAGTAGGAATTTTAACATGTTTTTTGAGGAATGGTTTTTATAGAACCTTTAATAAATGTGATATGTAAAATATAAATAAGCAATTTAAGTAGTTTTATTATTTTATTAGAATTAGTATTAGATATTCTGCAATATTAGGATTATATATCATAATACATATATTATGATATATTAGGATTAGATATTATAATATATATCATGATTAGATACTATGATATATTAGTATTAGATATTTAATTAGGATTAGGATTTCTCATCACTCATAAATAAGGGTGATCATCGGTCTTATTTGGATATGCTTTGATTATATTTTGGACTCTTGAGTATTCAGTATAATTCCAGTTTATCTTCTATTCTCTTTCTATTCTTCTCTATTTCCCTTTTCTTTCTACAATTATATGATAAAATGCTTCCAACAGATCACCCTTGGATACACAAAATACAGATTTAAACCAAAAAAATAAAAATAAAAGCTCTAATACATTACTTCCAGATACAGTACACTGATATATATAACAATTACACACAACCCACTTAAATACTACTGCTACAGTAGCAAATGACACTAATAGAGGAAGGATAACAAATACAGTTTCAGATTACTAACACAGCAGATAATACATAACAAAAGTTACAAACCACACAAACAGACACTACAGAATCTCTAAACAACATGTATGCCAATCTTTCGAGAGGATTGGCTCTCTCCATGCAAAGCCTAAGCCTGTCTAAAAGTTCTTCGTCCCTTTAATCCTTCCCAACTCCTCTCCTTATGCACCGACTCCCAACTTTCTGACTACTTCCCTTCTTTCATCATGACTACCCAAGTTTTACTCCCCTACTTTTCTGTCTCCTCTGGTCCTTAACCCTTGTATTCTCTTCTGGACCAGTAGTTCCACCTTTTCTTCCTTTATGCCACTCTTTTATGTCTCCTTATGTGAGTTGTGACAGCAATAGGTGATGCAATCTTATCAGATTTATCTGTAACTCTTTGGATCAGTTTCTATCTTCATTTTACAGACTTTGACAAGGAGGAGAGAATTACTTGTTCGCAATGCTTTTTCCAGGGTGTGGTTGATTTTATCAGAGGGAGAGGTAAGGGAAAGAGGGAAGAGGAAAACGAACAAGAGAGATAATGGAAGAATGAGAGGATGGCAGTGTGTGATGGCATATATGACTCAGTATTAATTCAATCAATGAGGTCTACAATGAAAATAACTCAAAGGCTACTTATAAAACCCCAAATACCATGATTAAAATAGTAATAATAACTTGACTCCTAAATAAAATAACATGAAAGCAAACCTAACTTTTAAAGATAAAATAAGAGAATTACTCAAACATATAATAAACTAAACTAAAATCTCTTGTGGCTAGAGAAATTTTTTCCTAAATTCCTATCAGTCATGTTTAAGAATGGACCATAATATAAGATTTTTTACTGAGAAATTTCTTTTCAGCTGTTGCTTTGGAATAGAGTTGTGATTTTGGGGGCAGGGAATTTCCCTAGCAGAATCCATAGGAAATGGAGATCAATTTTGAACTGACACGCTTTTTTCTCATCTTCTCTTTTTTGGTTGCTTTTGCAGGATTTCTTATACTCTTTTCTGACTCCACTCTATCTTGTCACAAATTCTTTTATCAAAAGAGAAATTCAGGCATAAAGGTTCAACAGTAGCAATACAATCGAGTAATCCATTGACAGAAAACAAACCAAAATAATCAAATTTAGGTAATTATTATTTTTCCAGGATGCTTCACTAAAACGCAAAATAATCCTATCCATCTATCGGTCTATATTTCAATGTGTCATCAAATATGCATATCGTGATGAAATGAGGGCAACAACAAACAAATATAGCTTAAATAATAAGGGCCAATCTGAAAGAGGAACATACCTTAAATATTGGTTCCACAATGTCATGGAAGACTTTACTTGAACGACCTCGACCTGAGCGTGGGTTTAATATAACGAGCATCTTAGGTGGACTTTTACATCTAAAAAGCAATTCAGGAGGGGTATCAGTAGGAAGTAATTCTGAGGATGCTTGCTTCTTAGAGGATGCCAAAGGATGAGGTAGACAATTCACAAAACACTGTTGATCTGCAAATCCACCAACCCATTGAACTGCCTCCTCTACAGTAGACGCCACAAAGTGGAAATCCTTCCGACTTCTTCGAGATTTAATAAAACACAAAAAGCCACATGAAGCCTTCTTCAATGGGTATGAGTGAATAGTGAAGTGCCTGAGACCAATATTATAAGAAACCTGTTTAGAACATGGACTAAAATTAATTAGCCTTATAATCATTGGTTTCCATATGACCAAAAAGGTTATTAGTATAGATGTCTATAATCATCCCTTGAAATCGAAAAAATATATTACCGAAATGATATCATCAAGTTGAAGCATATTAGATCCCCAGACTAAAACTTTGCTCGTTAGTTTGGCATCTACAGCTTCTTGACTAGCAATATCAGAGGACGTCTGTTGAGCATTACTGTTGTTATTCAGAGAAGGCTTTCTCTTATCCAAAACAAGCTTTCCCGAGAATACCACATATCCCAACAAATCAGACTTCTCATCTCCACCTCCTCCTATGTCAATCCTATGCTCAAAATTGTTTGTTGTTTCCTGATCATCAGCAAGAGCAGGCGTGGGGACACTGGCCTCACTGCTCCTCTTGGAAGCCTTCACTTTACCACGCTTTTCAGGGAACACAATAGGAGATGAGTGCTGGACCCCAGTAGCTATCTGGGAACAAAATCCCAAGCGTCTAAGAGATTGTTGAGGTGTCAGAACCCTTAATGACGATGCCTTATCGATAGTGTTATTACCACTGCCAGTAGAATTTCGGGAAAGACTCCCACTCTTCGGCATATCTCTTATACTATTAACCTTACAAACAAGGAAGGGACTGGTAGAGAACCTGACACAAGCAACCACATGATGCAGGGGCAGAGCCACCTTCTGTTCAAGAGGGGCAAATCCCCCCTCACTGCTATCCAGAAACAGGTGCGAAAAGAAGAAACAACGATGATGAAGATGGAAGATTGAGGTTTATTGTCAATAAGGGTTCTCATAAGCAAGAGGCTGGAGAACTGAATTCCGCACTAGGCGGAATTTCACGACCCAATTTAACACCTCTATTTACAACTCTGCATATCTCAGATCGCAGATGAATTACGGGATCTATGAAGACACGGCACCTTCGTTCAAATTTCAATCACCAGTATTCTGAAAGAAAATTGTTAAAGATAGGATTCAGTTTCAATCAGCTCGCTCTCTGTCGTTTACTAAGCCCTAGATATATTAAAAATAAAATCTATAATAAATTTTAGGAAAAGAAAATGAAACGAGTACGAGGCTGCAATTTGAAGAGAAAGAAGATGAAAGGATCAAACCTGTGATCGATTGGTCACATAGAGGAAGAATCCGCAAATCGCCTCCCGAATCTAAGTCGGTGACCAGCTGTACAACTTTCAACTGTAATGGACGCCGAAGACCCTCAGCCTGACCGGACTGGCCACTTTCTTTACCATCATTTCGAATTTTCTTATTTTTAGCTTACGTCAGGGTCACACAACGACTTTAGATTATGCGGAATAAAATATTTATTGGATCAAAATTGAAATAGATAACCATTCTCTTCTTTTAAAAAAAAAATACTTGCATGAAGTCACGCATTTAAACTTTGTATAATTAAAATATAATAATTTAGTATAACTTATTAAACAATTTATAATTTATTTTATTTTAAAAAAATAAATATTTTAATTAAAAAAAATCATCTCAACCAAATTAAAAGATTTATTATTTTTAAAAAATAAAATAAAATATGAATCATTTAAGATAAGGAAAAAGTAAAAAAATGCTTTATGAAATTCAAAATTTCAAATATAGTATATGAATTTGTAAAAAGACAAACTGGTTAATAGTACCGATCTATCTTTTGAAATTTTTGGAGAAATGATGAAATTGCTCCTAAAAGTGTTTTAAGAAAATGCTGTTGAAATTAGCGAGTATTTCTCTGAGATTCACATCATTCTCCCCGAGTATTTCACTGAAACTGAGGATCGTCGTCCCCAAAGTTCCTATCTCATTGCCGCCGTTGAAGACTGTGGAAAAGAGTCAGAGTTCTCCTTAACAAGGATCATCTAGAGTGGATTATGTATTATTTTGCATTGAACATTTTGCATCCTGGTCTCAAAACTTCTGTTTGCCTTAGTTCCTCCCAAATACTATGGTAACTTGGCTTCTTCCAATTAATCTTAGTTGTTGGCCATATTGGGTTGATTAATTAGATGGAAGTTGATGTTTGGGGTTACAGTAATGACAATAACTGATTGTATAATGACTAAATGGAAGATGGTGGTGTCGAGAAATAGAAAATAATAAACTTTGATGTTGATTTGTGTCATAGTTGTATAAACTTGTTGGAAACTCGCTTTGCTTTGATCACGCTCATTGTAATTTCTATCAATACATTGTTGTAACAATACTTCTGAAAGCCTCGTTCTATTTCACCTCAAAGCTAGTAATTTGCTTTGTTAGTTATGTTTTTGTTTTTTATTTGATGTGTTTGCTAGTTTCCTATTTTGGTGGGGGAAAACAGAGTGAGAGACCACACTTGGTGGGGAAAAAGAGAGTGAAATGCTTACTTTATTTCAGGTTGGAGGCAATAATTAAGTACATTTGTTTATGAAATCTATTGCAATTGTTAATGGAATTGACTACACTTGTTTAGGCAATGACAACATTGTTATGAAGTGAAATAGGTAGAGTCGATTAAGGGATTCAGTACAATTGTTTATGGAATTTACTACACTTACTTATGTAATTTACTGTGGAGTGGTTGTTTTTCAGGAGAAAAAATATGGGATTAGAAGAAGGCCGAAGCAAATGGGTGAAGAATCCTATTTTGGTGGGGGGAAACAGAGTGAGAGACCACACTTGGTGGGGAAAAAGAGAGTGAAATGCTTACTTTATTTCAGGTTGGAGGCAATATAATTAAGTACATTTGTTTATGAAATCTATTGCAATTGTTAATGGAATTGACTACACTTGTTTAAGCAATGACAACATTGTTATGAAGTGAAATAGGTAGAGTTGATTAAGGGATTCAATACAATTGTTTATGGAATTTACTATACTTACTTATGTAATTTACTGTGGAGTGGTTGTTTTTCAGGAGAAAAAATATGGGATTAGAAGAAGGCCAAAGCAAATGGGTGAAGAATGCATACTTATTGTTTTGAGATAAATTTATTGGTATGGGGAAGAAGTTTAAAAATATGATTGAACAATCTAAGGAGGCAGCAAATGTTGGAGATTGTGCCCTAGGGGCCAATCATTACCTTATGAACATTGTTAATTTATGAATTTCTTAATTATGTTATCATATTATTTGCATGGTTACTATGATGACAATCCTTGGATAACTCGTGATCTTATCCTAAATGTCCCTGGTCGGTCATCTATGCGGGAGCAGAGATGAAATAAGACCAGTATGACTTTGAAGATATATAGAGATATAAATCAAAGTCATAAGTACATGTAAGAGTACAGGGTGTTGGACCGACCCGCTATGAGAGAGCTGCATGGGTCAAGTCATAAGTTTCTCTCATATACAAGCCATGTCACTATGCCCTTTGACCTGAGATCATCATGGATTCCTACATGACAAACGCTCAGCTTTGACCTAGTCAAAAGTCACTTTTGACCGAGTGATCATAAAGGCTATGCTCGGGCTTAGTGGTTTTTCATGCGGAGGAATGTGAATGGTCAAGATGGAATTTGTCCCTCACATTCGTAGAGAGATATTACTGGGCCCCTCGATGAGTGAGTCTGAGAAATGTATGGCCATACTGGAATGGAAGGGTAGTTCCATTTCTATATTCAGACTACTCAGGGATCGAGAAAGTAACAGTCAGGAACAGGAGGATGACGTTCTCCATGCCTCATCCTTGACCGAAATATCGTGTGACAAAAGGGACGTGGTATGGTTGTATGAAAGGTTACATCGTTTATCGATCCTCATATGTTTTGGGTAGTTGTAATGCCTTGCTAGAGACCGCTTACGAGTTGTGGGTCAGTATAGTAACTGGCCCACTGCCAACTTCATATGGGCCTACAGGGTCGCACACAAAATAGCCCAATGCGAGCTATGATGTCCAGATTCATTGAATCTAAGAGATGTCTAGATTCAATGAATAATCTAGGGTGGATATATATTTTATATATATATAAATTTGTATATATATATTATATATAATATAAGAGATATTTGTAAGATTTAATTTATAAGGATAAATTAAATCTCTATCACCTTTGAATTTGAATTTAAATGGATATGATCTATTTGAATTTGAAATTCAAATTGATAAGATATCTCAAATTTGATTTATGAGAATAAATCAAATATAATTCCGTCTTATCTTTATTTTAAATTAAATAAATAGGTGAATTAAATCTGTGGGACGGATTTAATATAAACCATATTTATTTAATTAGTTTCTTATTAAATTATGCAATATATGA
Organism: Leucaena leucocephala; assembly: GCA_037074615.1. Lineage (NCBI taxonomy): Eukaryota > Viridiplantae > Streptophyta > Magnoliopsida > Fabales > Fabaceae > Leucaena > Leucaena leucocephala. The sequence continues at coordinate 15,442,280 of CM073565.1, read as the reverse complement.
TTGTATTAATTCAAAATTAATATAAAATTAATTCTGAAGCCTGGCCCTATTAGAAGCCCGATAGCTTCCTATATATTTGACATTAGGGGCTAGGGTTCTACACATCTCTACACACACATTCAGAAGTGAGAAAAGGGGGCAGGGAGAGTGCAAAAGGTTTGCAGATAAGAAACTGCCGAAATAGAGACGGTGAGGACGGAATCTCTAGAAAGCCCTAGAGGGACAAGAGGCGCTAGCACGTCGTTCGCGATTGGAACGCTGTTCGTGTTGATACCGGTAGAGGAAGCCGATCTGAGCTGTCGACTTCTTGCGATCGATGAGACACGAAGCAAGGTCACGGCCTATTGACACTGAGGTCGCGACCATACGGGCATCTGAACGTCAGAAATCCGAAAAGAGGGGACAGGCCGCGACTTGAAGCTGACGAGGTCGCGACTACAAACTCCAGAGACATCCGGTCGCGACGAGAAGCAGAGTAGGTCGCGACTAACAACTCCAGAAGCGACAGGTCGCGACTAGAAGTTTAGGAGGTCGCGATTGAAAGTTCCAGAAGCGAGGAGTCGCGACTAGTGGACACTGAGGTCGCGACCAAAGCTCGAATACCGAAGGTAACACTTCTTTCTCCTTGACTTAAACACATTTGGTAGATCTAGCTGGGAATGGAAAAATTTTTAAAGTTAATTTCCGCTGTGTGTCTTCCAATTCCCTACAGTGGTATCAGAGCCATGCCGTCTTGTGTTTAAGTTAGGTTTGATTGATGATACATGTGATGTATGTTAGACTTCTTAGCTGATTATATGATAACATGCGAGATATGTATGACATATATGGAATCTGTTTATGTATGACATATACGGAATCTAAAAGGAAACTAAAATCGGTGGTGTATGTTAATTGATTTGATCAATTAATATTAATGGGGTCTAAGGAAATAAAATTGAGATTCTTGATAAGATATACTGGCTTTCCTTATGTATGAATGTTTTGAAACATTTATTGCCCTTCAAATAGTATGAATTTTGATTCTTGAATGTTTGGGTATGGTGAACAATATGGCTCTAGATTACAAGTGTTGTAATTTTTCTAAATACGGCCTGCATGTCGTGCCTTCCTCTAATGACTCTCGTTGTACATTCTCTTCTCATCTCACTCCCCTCGAATGTTAAAACGAGATTTCCTTATGTAATTTTCCTATTCTAATTAGACAGCTTCTCTCATTGGCTTGAGGGGACTTAGGATAGGTGAGCCATATTGTATCATGTTTAAGATTATGCATCTTATGATTAGATCACTGCATGTATGTTTTATATGCATAATACTGGTATGAGATACAACCGAGATACATGCAAACCAGATAGTTAATTAAACCCTCTAAAAGAAATCTTAAGTCATATGCCGTCAATTAATGAACACTTGTTAAAACCTCGATCGCTCATTTGTAGTCTCCACCAAAGTTGGTGCATTTGAGTTATCTTGGGGAGATAAGCCAAAGTAATGGTGCTACTCTTATGTTTGTTATTGTTTGACTTAATTGAGATTATCAAAACGGTTTTGGATCTCAAGGCATTAGATGGGATTAAAACATGCCGGATCATATGATGATGGAATCCCATAAATATCTAAGAATTACATTTGATGTAATTGGTAAAGTTGTTACCTACCTAAATAACTTAAAGTTGAGCGTCCTGCCAAAGCGGACTCAAGTTTAAGCCAATATATGGATCTTAGCCCACTAATTATTACATTGAGGGTTGTTTTATTCAGTGGGAGATTGCTAATTAAATTGCATATTTTAATTGTAGAATCATGACGACTAGTAATACTGCTACATTATCGTTGCAATCTGTCCTTGAGAAGGACAAACTCAATGGGACAAACTTTCTTGACTGGTTCAGGAACTTGAGAATTGTTCTCAAGCAGGAAAGAAAGGCATATGCCCTAGATCAACCCATTCCTGAGGAGCCAACAGCCAATGCTCCTAGAGCTCAGAGAGATTCTTATGTTAAGCATAAGGAAGACTCTGTTGATGTGGGATGCTTGATGCTTGCCACCATGGTTCCGGAGCTCCAAAGAGATCTGGAACACATGGAGGCTTATGAGATGATTGTGCATCTTAAGGAAATGTTCCAGCAACAAGTAAGGCAAGAGAGGTATGAGACCACTAAGGCCTTACATTCCTGCAAGATGGCTGAAGGTGCATCAGTGAGTACTCATGTCTTAAAGATGAAAGGGTACATATATCACCTTGAGAGGCTTGGATTTCCCATGAGCCAGGAGTTAGCAACAGATTTGATCTTGAGCTCACTCCCAGAAAGTTATGACCAGTTTGTCATGAACTACAACATGAACAACATGGAGAAATCTATTTCTGAACTGCATGGGATGCTTAAAACTGCTGAGCCGACTGTTAAGAAGAAGCCCAGTACTGTTTTGATGGTTCAGAAAGGAAAGGGTATGAAAAAGAAAGGCAAGGGTAAGGGGAAGGGTCATGGCTCATCTGGTAAGACCAAAGAGTCAGGCAAGCCCGAAACCAAGCCTGCACCAAAGAAGGCAAAGCCTCCAAAGGAAGGAGTTTGCTTCTTCTGCAATGAACCGGGTCATTGGAAGAGGAATTGCAAACTCTACCTTGAAGACCTGAAAAAGAACAAGAAGGATAGCGGGGCTATCGCTTCAGGTATTTATGTTATAGACATTCATCTCTCTACTTCCACTACATGGGTATTAGATACTGCATGTGGTTCTCACATTTGTACAAATGTGCAGGGCCTAAAGGACAGTAGAAAGCTGAAGAAGGGTGAAGTTGACCTACGAGTTGGAAATAGAGCAACGGTTGCTGCTTTAGCTGTAGGCACTTATGAATTAGTTCTTCCCACTGGGCTTTTGTTAGTTTTGAACAATTGCTATTATGTTCCTACTTTGAGTAGTAACATTGTTTCTCTTTCTTATTTGGATAAGGAAGGTTACACTTCCATTTCTGGGAATGGTAAATGTTCCATTTATCGTAATGATATTTTCTATGCTCATGGTGATTTGCATGTTGATCATTACATATTAAACTTGGAACAACCCAATCATGGAAATATCTATAACATAACTGCCAAAAGGGTCAAACCAAATGATTTGAATCCGACATACCTCTGGCACTATCGTGTGGGCCATATAAATGAGAAACGTATTTCTAAACTCCATCAAGATGGATTTCTCAACTCATTTGATTTTGAATCATATGATACTTGCGAGTCTTGTTTGTTAGGAAAGATGACAAAGTCTCCTTTCACTGGGCACAGTGAGAGGGCCACTGATTTGTTGGGACTCATACATACAGATGTGTGTGGACCGATGAATACAAATGCCAAAAGAGGTTATTCGTACTTCATCACATTCATAGATGATTTCAGTAGATATGGCTACGTCTATCTAATGAAATATAAATCCGAATCTTTTGAAATATTCAAGATATTTCAAAATGAAGTACAAAACCAGCTTGGCAAAACAATTAAAGCCCTTCGATCTGATCGAGGTGGTGAATATTTGAGCCAACAGTTTATCGATCATCTTAGGAATTATGGGATAGTCTCACAATTGACTCCTCCAAGAACACCACAATGGAATGGCATTTCTGAACGGAGGAATCGAACACTATTAGATATGGTTTGATCCATGATGAGTCAAACAGATCTTCCACCGTCCTTTTGGGGCCACGCCCTAAAGATAGCTATGTTCACACTGAATCGTGTTCCATCTAAGGCAGTTGAAAAGACTCCGTATGAGATATGGACTGGGAGAAAACCTAGTTTGTCTTTTCTCAAGATTTGGGGATGTGAGGTCTATGTTAAGCAACAAGCCTCAGATAAGTTAGCGCCCAAATCCTCAAAGTGCCTTTTTGTGGGATATCCTAAGGAAACCAAGGGATATTATGTCTACAACCCCACTGATAATAAAGTGTTTGTTGTCAGAAATGGTATCTTTCTCGAACGAGAATTTATCTCTAAAAGAACCAGTGGGAGTAAGGTACATCTCGAAGAAGTTCGAGAGCCACAAGACACCACAGAATTAGAGATGAAAAATGGAGAAGACTCACAACAAGTTGTTGAGACTCCTCAAGTCACGCAAGGCCCACGGCGATCTAATAGGGCACGACTTCAGCCTCAGAGATATGGATTTCTGATTGCTGACAATCGTGATGTGTTGCTCATTGAGCATAATGAGCCAACTACCTATCGAGAAGCTATAGTGGGACCAAACCCTGAAAAATGGCTTAGTGCCATGAAGTCTGAGATGCAATCCATGTACGACAATAAGGTATGGACCTTAGTCGATCCGCCTGAAGGTGTAAAAACCGTAGGGTGCAAGTCGGTTTTTAAAGAGAAAACCGACATGGATGGCAATGTAAATGTCTTCAAGGCACGACTGGTTGCAAAAGGATTTACTCAAACTCATGGTGTGGACTATGATGAGACCTTTTCCCCAGTTACGATGGCCAAATCAATCAGAATCCTCCTTGCCATTGCAGCATATTATGACTATGAAATATGGCAGATGGACGTCAAGACAGCCTTCCTTAATGGAAAGCTCCTTGAGGATGTGTACATGACACAACCTGAAGGGTTTGTGCGTTCCGAGGACTTTGGTAAGGTGTGCAAGCTTCAAAGGTCCATTTATGGACTGAAGCAAGCATCTCGGAGTTGGAATCATCGTTTTGATGAAGTAGTCAAAGAGTTTGGATTTCTTCAAAATATTGATGAACCTTGTGTGTACAAGAAGGTTAGTGGAAGCACAGTTGTATTTTTGGTGCTCTATGTCGATGACATCCTACTCATTGGGAATGACATTCCTACCTTGCAGATTGTCAAGTCTTGGTTAGGAAAGTCTTTCTCAATGAAAGACTTGGGTGAAGCCACCTACATCCTAGGAATTAGGATCTATAGAGATAGATCTAAAAGGCTTCTAGGACTGAGTCAAAGCACATATATAGACAAGATACTGCATAGGTTCAGTATATAGGAATCAAAGAGGGGTTTCATACCCATGTCTCATGGTATTCACCTCAGCAAGGATTTATGTCCTAGTACACCAGATCAGTGAGATCGCATGAGTAAGGTTCCATATGCATCGGCCATAGGATCTATCATGTACGCCATGTTATGTACTCTACCGGATGTCTCGTTTACCTTAAGTATGACTAGCAGATATCAACAGGACCCCGGTGAGGGCCATTGGACTGCTGTCAAGAATATCCTTAAGTACTTAAGAAGGACTAAGGACTTATTCTTGGTCTATGGTGGATTGGATGACGAGCTCTATGTAACTGGTTACATAGATGCAAGTTTCCAAAATAACCAGGAAGACCAGAAATCACAATCTGGATACATATTCCTCCTAAATAATGGAGCGGTAAGCTGGAAGAGCTCCAAGCAGAGCACTATAGCAGATTCTGCAACAGAAGCTGAGTATATAGCAGCATCTGATGCAGCTAAGGAGGCCATTTGGATCAGGAAGTTCATTGCTGAACTAGGGGTGGTACAGACCATCTCATAACCAATAACTTTGTTATGTGACAATAGTGGTGTCATTGCACAGGCTAAAGGACCAAGCATATACTCAGGCGATTTCATCTTATCAGAGAAATCAATGATAGAGGTGATATAAAAATATGCAAGGTAACAGGGGAAGACAATGTTGCTGATCCTCTAACAAACCCGCTTGTGCAAGCAAACCATGAGTGTCATGTTAGGTCAATGGGAATTAGGCAAATTAATGATTGTACCTAGTGCAAGTGGGAGGATGTTGGAGATTGTGCCCTAGGGGCCAATCATTACCTTATGAACATTGTTGATTTATGAATTTCTTAATTATGTTATCATATTATTTGCATGGTTACTATGATGACAATCCTTGGATAACTCGTGATCTTATCCTAAATATCCCTAGTCAGTCATCTATGCGGGAGTAGAGATGAAATAAGACCAGTATGACTTTGAAGATATATAGAGATATAAATCAAAGTCATAAGCACATGTAAGAGTACAGGGTGTTAGACCGACCCGCTATGAGAGAGCTGCATGGGTCAAGTCATAAGCTTCTCTCATATACAAGCCATGTCACTATGCCCTTTGACTTGAGATCATCATGGATTCCTACATGACAAACGCTCAGCTTTGACCTAGTCAAAAGTCACTTTTGACCGAGTGATCATAAAGGCTATGCTCGGGCTTAGTGGTTTTTCATGCGGAGGAATGTGAATGGTCAAGATGGAATTTGTCCCTCACATTCGTAGAGAGATATTACTGGGCCCCTCGATGAGTGAGTCTGAGAAATGTATGGCCATACTGGAATGGAAGGGTAGTTCCATTTCTATATTCAGACTACTCAGGGATCGAGAAAGTAACAGTCAGGAACAGGAGGATGACGTTCTCCATGCCTCATCCTTGACCGAAATATCGTGTGACAAAAGGGACGTGGTATGGTTGTATGAAAGGTTACATCGTTTATCGATCCTCATATGTTTTGGGTAGTTGTAATGCCTTGCTAGAGACCGCTTACGAGTTGTGGGTCAGTATAGTAACTGGCCCACTGCCAACTTCATATGGGCCTACAGGGTCGCACACAAAATAGCCCAATGCGAGCTATGATGTCCAGATTCATTGAATCTAAGAGATGTCTAGATTCAATGAATAATCTAGGGTGGATATATATTTTATATATATATAAATTTGTATATATATATTATATATAATATAAGAGATATTTGTAAGATTTAATTTATAAGGATAAATTAAATCTCTATCACTTTTGAATTTGAATTTAAATGGATATGATCTATTTGAATTTGAAATTCAAATTGATAAGATATCTCAAATTTGATTTATGAGAATAAATCAAATATAATTCCGTCTTATCTTTATTTTAAATTAAATAAATAGGTGAATTAAATCTGTGGGACGGATTTAATATAAACCATATTTATTTAATTAGTTTCTTATTAAATTATGCAATATATGATTGTATTAATTCAAAATTAATATAAAATTAATTCTGAAGCCCGGCCCTATTAGAAGCCCGATAGCTTCCTATATATTTGACATTAGGGGCTAGGGTTCTACACATCTCTACACACACATTCAGAAGTGAGAAAAGGGGGTAGGGAGAGTGCAAAAGGTTTGCAGATAAGAAACTGCCGAAATAGAGACGGTGTGGACGGAATCTCTAGAAAGCCCTAGAGGGACAAGAGGCGCTAGCACGTCGTTCGCGATTGGAACGCTGTTCGTGTGGATACCGGTAGAGAAAGCCGATCTGAGCTATCGACTTCTTGCGATCGATGAGACACGAAGCAAGGTCGCGACCTGTTGACACTGAGGTCGCGACCATAAGGGCATCTGAACGTCAGAAATCCGAAAAGAGGAGACAGGTCGCGACTTGAAGCTGACGAGGTCGTGACTACAAACTCCAGAGACATCCGGTCGCGACGAGAAGCAGAGTAGGTCGCGACGAACAACTCCAGAGGCGACAGGTCGCGACTAGAAGTTTAGGAGGTCGCGACTGAAAGTTCCAGAAGCGAGGAGTCGCGACTAGTGGACACTGAGGTCGCGACCAAAGCTCGAATACCGAAGGTAACACTTTTTTCTCCTTGACTTAAACACATTCGGTAGATCCTGTGGGAATGGAAAAATTTTTAAAGTTAATTTCCGCTGCGTGTCTTCCAATTCCCTATAGCAAAGGCCTAGAAGAAGTTGCCTTTAGATAAGCATAATAAGTATAGAGAAAAGGTAGAGAAATCACGTCCTAAGAAGAGGGAGAAGAAGAGGAGGAGGAAGGAAGGTTCTTTTAATACCCGTTGTTCACTCCCATAATTGAAAGCATTGTCAAAATTTATAAATGAAGATGAAGAGTTAATAGGGAAAGTAAAAAGTTTTGGATTCTATAATTTGCTTCATGTGGGAACGACAAGACTCCCTCGTGACCTCTTAGCCTCCTTCCTTCAATCATATGATCCCCCAACCCATCAATTCAAAATTAGGGGGAAGACGAATGAAATAAGAGCGAAAAATGTTGAGCAATTCCTTGGTGTACCCTATAAAAGTGATGAGGTAAGAGTGGACGTGGATGATGATGATGAGAAATATAAGAGGTTGAAGATTGAATATGGTAAAGTTCCTTATATGAAGATATTGGATGACAAAATATGAGCAGTACAAAGATAGGTTTGAGTTGTTGTTCATGTTGTATGCAATTTGGACATTTTTTGCTCCCACTGCGAGTACAGTAGTTAGTGATAAGCTGTTAAAGGTGATATGTTGCACCATAAATAGATTTTAGCACTTTGAGTGGGCCACATACATTATAAATGTGTTGTAAAAAGAGATGGCACATTATGCTAAAGCATTTAAAAAGAATAAGAAAGGCAATTATTGAAGGGAATTAGAAGACACGTAGCGAAAATTAACTTTAAAAAATTTTCCATTCCCTGTCAGGATCTACCGAATGTGTTTAAGTCAAGGAGAAAGAAGTATTACCTTCAGTATTCGAGATGTAGTCGCAACTTAAGTATCCACTAGTCGTGACTCTTCGCCTCTGGAGTTTTCAGTCGCGACCTACTTAGCTTCATGTCTCGACCTGTCGCCTCTGGAGTTTTCAGTCGCGACCTCCTCAGCTTTTAGTCACGACTGGTAGCCTCTTTTCGGATTTCTGACGTTCAGGACCCCTGTATGGTCACGACCTAAGTGTCTGTTAGTTGTGACTTATCGTCGTACCTGGTGCTCTCTTCTCGATTGCAAGAAGTTGACAACTCAGATCGGTTTCCTTTACCGGTATCCACACAAACAGCGTTCCAACCACGAACGATGTGCTAGCGCCTCTTGTCCCTCTAGGGCTTTCTCAAGAATCCGTCCTCACCGTCTCTATTTTGGCCATTTCTTATCTGCAAACCTTTTGCACTCTCCTTGTCCCTTTTTTCTCCCCAAGAACCCTAGCCCCTAATGTCAAATATATAGGATGCCATCGGTGTTCTTATTGGGCTAGATTTCAGAATTAATCTTATATTAATTCTGAAATTAATACAATATCATATATTGCATAATTTGATAAGAAACTAATTAAATAAATATGGTTATATTAAATCCGTCCCACAGATTTAATTCACCTATTCATTTAATTTAAAATAAAGATAAGACAGAATTATATTTTATTTATTCTAATAAATCAAATTTGAGATATCTTATCAATTTAAATTTCAAATTCAAATATATCATATCAATTTAAATTCAAATTCAAAAGTGATAGAGATTTAATTTATCCTTATAAATTAAATCTTACAAATATCTCTTATATTATATATAATATATATATACAAATTTATATATATAAATATATAAATTTACCCTAGATTATTCATTGAATCAAGACATGTCTTAGATTCAATGAACCTGGATATCACAGCTCGAGTTGGACTATTTTGTTTGTGACCCTGTAGGCCCATATGAAGTTGGCAGTGGGCCAGTTACTATACTGACCCATAAGTCGTAAGCGGTCTCTAACAAGACATTACGACTACCTAAATTATATGAGGATCGATGAATGATGTAACCTTTCATACAACCACATCACGTCCCTTTTGTCACACGATATTTTGGTCATGGATGAGGGATAGAGAACGTCATCCTCCTGTTCCTGACCGTTACTTTCTCGATCCCTGAGTAGTCTGACTATAGAAATAGAACTACTTTTCTATTACAGTATGATCATACATTTCTTAGACTCACTCATCGAGGGGCCTAATAATATCTCTCTACGAATGTGAGGGACAAATTCCATCTTGACCATTCACATTCCTCCGCATGAAAAACCACTGAGCCCGAACATAGTCTTTATGATCACTCGGTCAAAAGTGACTTTTGACTAGGTCAGAGCTGAGCGTTTGTCATGTAGGAATCCATGATGATCTCAGGTCAAAGGGCATAGTGACATGGTTTGTATATGAGAGAAGCTTATGATGTAACCCATGCAGCTCTCTCACAGCGGGTCGGTCCAACACCTTATACTCTTACATGTGCCTATAACTTTGATTTATATCTCTATATATCTTCAAAGTCATACTGGTCTTATTTCATCTCTGCTCCCATATAGATGACCGACCAGGGATATTTAGGATAAGATCATGAGTTATCCAAGGATGGTCATCACAGTAAACATGCAAATAATGTGATAACATGATTAAGAAATTCATAAATCAACAATGTTCATAATGCAATGATTGGCCCCTATGGCACAATTTTCAACAATTACAACATAAGAGGATGCTTGTACCTATTAGTGGTATGTATTTTTTTACTTTTGTTTCTACCTATATCATTTAATTGAAAATGTTAGAACTTATGTATTTGGTGTTGCAGTTATATTTTAGTGAGCATTTTTTGTTGGTTAAAGTTGCTCAACATGAGTCGACCAAAGCAATTAAGTTCTAGACTGATGAAAGGTTAAAGGATGTGGTTAGGATAGAGAGAAAGAGTTTCATGGGCATTTTGTATAGCGATAGTCATAGTGAAGTGAGGGGTATGAAGGAAAACAAAAAAATATTAGCTCATTTAGACCCGATATGTGTTCAGCTTTGTAATGTTAATGCTGCATTCATTAGTTATGCTTTTGACCATGTTTTAATTGTGTTATGTAGGAGTTGAAGAAGTTACATGTATGATTAATAGTTGTCATTGAAGAAAACAATCAAAGGCTTATTAGTGTAGTTTAGAATGAGCTGTTGAAGGTGCAACTGAAGATAGAGGGCAAGCGTAATAGAGATGATAAAGTCCCTATTGAAATAGTTGGTGAAAGAGAAGATTATGTCGTAGTGAAAACGATGAAATGAAATAATAAGGTAATGAGGGGGAGAAGAAGGTAGTGAGGGAGATAAAGAAGAAGAAGCTTATGAGAAGGGAGAAGGAGAAGTATGTAGCCCCATAAATATGTCTGCGAATGATGATGATGATGACGAATGAGTTTGGCCCATAAATATGTGTATAGCTAATACAGGCATGGTAATGGATGAGGAAGAAATGGACAAGGAAGTAGAGCGAAGGAGATTGAAAAGGCAACAGAAACCAGCAACAGCAGTATCATCTCCATGGGTGTTGACAAAGCTGATTCAGAGGAGAAAGAGGCTGACATATGAGAAGGACGTGTTTTTCAACATGATAAGTCGTATGGGTTCACGTGAGAGTAAATAGTAAGTTTTTATGTACTATGTTTGCATGTAATGGTAGGAATTACCTACACTTTAATGACTTATGATTCGCATATTTTTACTGAGTCACTTTATAGGGTTTTCATTAACATATTGGATGAAGATATCAATCGGGATAAGCTATATACTCTTGGTGGAATTTAAAAAATAAGTAACCAAGTAAGAAAGTTTGAAGTAGGAATTAATAATTGTTCATATCATATATGGATTTGTTGTTGAGTTTATGGTGAGGTTGTAGTGAAGAACATGTGATGTCAATTGTCTGTAAGACATTTATGGCTAACATGAAGAAGGGAGAACAAATGAGGTGACACCTTTTTTTTGCTGACTTTATAGTTAGCTTCTTGTCATATAAGTATTAAGTATATACAAGCTAAATTACTAATCATAAGCATATTTTGTAGATAATAATGGTTCCTAACCCAATTCATGAAGGGAATTGAAAGACACGCAGTGAAAATTAACTTTAAAAATTTTTTCCATTCCCTGCCAGGATCTACCAAGTATGTTTAAGTCAAGGAGAAAGAAGTGTTACCTTCGGTATTCGAACTATAGTCGTGACCTTCGTATCCACTAATCGCGACTCTTCGCCTCTGGAGTTTTCAGTCACGACCTACTTAGCTTCATGTCTCGACCTGTCGCCTCTGGAGTTTTCAGTCGCGACCTCCTCAGCTTCTAGTCTCGACTTGTCGCCACTGGAGTTTTCTGTCGCGACCTCCTCAGCTTCTAGTCACGACCTGTCATCTCTTTTCGCTTTTCTAATGTTCAGGACACCTGTATGGTCGCGACCTAAGTGTATACAAGTCGCGACTTGTCATCGTACCTGGTGCTCTCCTCTCGATCGTAAGAAGTCGACAACTCAGATCGGCTTCCTCTACCGGTATCCACACGAATAGCGTTCCAACCACGAACGACGTGCTAACGCCTCTTGTCCCTCTAGGGCTTTCTCAAGAATCCGTTCTCACCGTCTCTATTTTGGCAGTTTCTTATCTGCAAACCTTTTACACTCTCCTTGTCCCTTTTGTCTCTCCTCAAGAACCCTAGCCCCTAATATCAAATATATAGGATGCTATCGGTGTTCTGATTAGGCTGGATTTCAGAATTAATCTTATATTAATTCTGAAATTAATACAATATCATATATTATATAATTTGATAAGAAACTAATTAAATAAATATGATTTATATTAAATCAATCCCACAGATTTAATTCACCTATTCATTTAATTTAAAATAAAGATAAGACAGAATTATATTTTATTTATTCTCATAAATCAAATTTGAGATATCATATCAATTTAAATTTCAAATTCAAATAGATCATATCAATTTAAATTCAAATTCAAAAGTGATAAAGATTTAATTTATCCTCATAAATTAAATCTTGCAAATATCTCTTATATTTTATATAATATATATATACGAATTTTTATATATATATAAAATATATATCCACCCTAGATTATTCATTGAATCAAGACATGTCTTAGATTCAATGAATCTAGACATCATAGCTCGTGTTAGGCTATTTTGTGTGCGGCCCTGTAGGCCCATATGAAGTTGGCAGTAGGCCAGTTACTATACTGACCCACAGTCGTAAGTGGTCTCTAGCAAGACATTACGACTACCCAAATCATATGAGGATCGATGAACGATGTAACTTTTCATATGACCACATCACGTCCCTTTTGTCACACGATATTTTGGTCATGGATGAGGTATAGAGAATGTCATCCTCCTGTTCCTAACTGTTACTTTCTAGATCCCTGAGTAGTCTGACTATAGAAATAGAACTACCTTTCCATTACAGTATGGCCATACATTTCTCATACTCACTCATCGAGGGGTCCAGTAATATCTCTCTACGAATGTGTGTGACAAATTCCATCTTGACCATTCACATTCCTCCACATGAAAAACCACTGAGCTCGAACATAGTCTTTATGATCACTCAGTCAAAAGTGACTTTTGACTAGGTCAAAGTTGAGCATTTGTCATGTAGGAATCCATGATGATCTCAGGTCAAAGGGCACAGTGACATGGTTTGTATATGAGGGAAGCTTATGACTTAACCCATGCAGCTCTCTCACAGCGGGTCGGTCCAACACCTTATACTCTTACATGTGCCTATGACTTTGATTTATATCTCTATATATCTTCAAAGTCACACTGGTCTTATTTCATCTTTGCTCCCGCATAGATGACCGACCAGGGACATTTAGGATAAGATCATGAGTTATCCAATGATGGTCATCACAGTAAACATGCAAATAATGTGATAACATAATTAAGAAATTCATAAATCAATAATGTTCATAATACAATGATTGGCCCCTAGGGCATAATCTCCAACAATTCATTGGGATGTTAAGCAAAAAAAGAAACAATTATTACCTGACCACATAGGTTACAACTTAAGAGACTATGATTTGATACTGGGACCTATACTTGTCAGAACACATTGGTTATGTTTGGTGCTAGAGCCTGAAACAATAAATTTCTATGCATTAGATTTATTGACTCAAAATGTTTATAATAAGAAGATAAGGAAAATGGGTGCATTGGGGGATGACATGACACTTGTAATCAAAGCATGTGTTAGGATATCATATACCCGGTTATATTTCCAAATTTATATTCACGAACTTGATTACTTATGAAAATATTTTTTGAGTAGAGAGATCGATTTTATGATATTATTGAGTTAGTTGAATCTAAGATCCTTGGAATGGTAAAGAAGGCAAAGGGTGATATTATTTGGGCCCCCATTCCGCAATAAAACAATTTGTGAGTCGTTTAATCAGTTGGTATCATTATCTGTAGAAGGTGGTCTAGTTTTAGTTATTTACATTGTTGGTATAATTGTTTATGCAGGTGAGATTGTGGAGTTCATGTTTTGATCTGGTTGACTAAATGGGAGCCGGATGTTGCACTTGAATATGATGAGAAACACATTTTAGAGTTCAAACGAAACCTAATGTGGTGGCTAGTTAATCATGAGCTCAACTGAAGCCAAGAATTTGCGTGAAGCCTACTTTTAACAAATGAAACCGCCACATTGACCAAATGACAACTCTTGTCAATGTACTAGTTTGGGCCACATTATGTTTAACCATTTGCTAAAACAATTATAATTACTTTTGCTATGAGTTTAGCCACTGCTATAATATGATTGGCGACTTTTTCAATGACTGTGACCAATTTTTGTAATGACAACTAGTACTCATTTAATGACTGCCGTTATAATGATTTTGATCACCTTGGATAAGATCTTTACTCCTTTATTTAACAACTGAGTTGCAAGTAATTAGGTGGGTTTAGTTATACTCGTATAATGGGGTTTACAACTTTTACAATGATTTTGATCACCTTACATAAGATATTTACTACTCTGTTGAACAACTTAGTTGCAAATTATTACTTGAGTCAATTTGTACTCCTATAATAGGATTGACAACATCTGTAATGGGGTTAGTTGTACTCGTGTATTGAGGTTTACAACTTTTGCAATGATTTTAATCACCTTGCATAAGACATTTATTACTCTGTTGAACAACTTGGTTGTAAGTTATTACTTGAGTCAATTTGTACTCTTGTAATGGGATTGACATCTGTAATAATTTTGACCACCTTATATAAGACATTTACTACTCTACTTAATAACTTGGTTGCAAGAAATTACTTAGGTCAATTACTACTCGTCTAATGGAATTTACAACTTTTGTAATGATTTTGACCACATTGGATAAGACATTTATGACTCTGCTTAACAACTTGATTGCAAGAAATTACTTGGAGCAATTACTACCTTTTAATGAGATTTATAACTTCTATAATGATTTTAACCATATTGGACAAGACATTTACTACTCTGCTTAACAACTTTGTTGTAAAGAAATTACTTGGGTCAATTACTACTAGTCTAAGGGGATTTACAACTTCCGTAATAATTTTGACCACATTGTATAAGACATTTACTACTCTAGTTAAAAGCTTGGTTGCAATAAATTACTTGGGTCAGTTACTACTCGTCTAACGGGATTTACAACTTATGTAATGATTTTGACCGCATTGGATAAGACATTTACTACTTTGTTGAACAACTTAATTACAAGTTATTATGTTGGTGAATTACTACTCTTGTAATGGAATTTATAACTTTTACAAATAAGTAAATCCAATAACCTTCAATAATATGTCTCATTACTAACAACACTTTCAATGATATTAAACACTTTGCTTATGACAACCTATGACAGTAATTACATTACATGTATTGAAATAACAAGTGAACATTAAGTTCCACTTGCACCTAATCTTTTCTTGTCATTAACATTAGATAGCATATTACATGCACTATACATTACTTACAAAAAGGACCACTTGTATACCACAACCCTTCTCCAAAAATTATTATGAAGGATTTTAAGTCATTCCATACACATATATATGATCTCCAAAAAAAATCCATCAGGTACTGACGCTGAACTTCACATTGGGTTTGGATTTTTGCATGTTCTTCTTGTGTGCCTAGCTTGGGGGCATGTGCTATAGTGATATATCTTCTTGTTTTAGAACTAAGACTCTTTCCTTTTAGTTATTGGCCTTCATGGTGGTCGACTTGTCAGAGGTGGTATTAGGAATGTTTGATTAGCTATGTTTTCCATTCGATGGTCATTAAGATTTGTCATGTTGATTGTCACCACAGAAATCATGGTCCTGCTATAAATCTTTTGTTAGAGGTGATCTTATAACACTCATCAACATAATCGTACACATTAAAATAGAAAACCTTAATGGCCATGTAAGTGTGTGCACTTGGAATGCGTGACATTTGCCACTCTGCATAGCTGCATTCATGTGAACCAAGATTTACATGAAGGGCTTCATATGAGGCATGGACACATATATTCCCTCCTCTGTAAGGTATAGGAGTCATATGTCAGCATTAGCCATATTCTCCATGACTATTGCATTTATGTTTGGGCTTACACCATTTTTTCATTTATTCAAAGCCATTATTGCTGTATACATTTTCTTTGCCACTTTCTTACGATGCTCATGGATAAGTTGGGCAACATTATGACATCTCTCCTTCACAATCCAAGAATTGAATGACTCCATAAGGTTCGTTGTTATATTATCCCATCGTTTACATGAGAACATGCTTAATACCCACTTATGAATATCACTATGATTGAGAAGCCACTCGAATAAGTGTTGATTGAAATTTCTTAGGTTTTCCATTGCTTGATCAAATTCATGGTTAAGCCTTGTAAATGCAATATTATCAAGCAATTTTAGTCTATCTTCTTTTGTTTGTCCACTCATCTTTCTCTTACATCTATTTAATTTAATCATTTATGCACTAAAATTTTCCTTCACATGCCTATAACAGTACACATGTCTGTCACCTCCAAATATTGCTTGGACAGTACCTATTATTGCCTTGTAACGGTCAGACACAATTGTTAATTGCATATAACTAACTATTCATTGAATCATATATAGAAATCATGTCCACTCCTCTAATGTCTCTCCTTTGACAATTGGGTATGCAAACAGAAATAATTCATTGTCCACATAGTAGGCGAAAGCTACCAATAATGTTCCCTTATATGGTCCACTTAAATGAGTTCCATCAATGTACAGTACAGGTCTACAACAAGCAATAAACCCTTCTTTACAATATCCATAGCCTATGAATACAAGCTCAAATATGTTCCCACTAGCCACCCATTTAGCATAGTTTTGTCATCACTTTCCTTCAACCATTTATATATCCATGGTATTAACATATAAGACTGGTCAAGTCTGCCATGTATGTCCTCCAGTGCTTTTTCCTTGGCCCTATATGCTTGCTTGTATGTCAACTTCACACTATAATCTCTCTCTAAACTCTTTCTTATTTTAGTTGGAGGCTTGTCTATGAGATCCCTGACCTCATCAATTATAATTGCTAATGCTAAGCTAGCACTTCCACCATGTGTCACTTTAAGATTATCTTGAGTACTGTGAACATGTTCATTTATGAATTTTGTCATTCGTAGGCAATGATTGCTCTTCTCAATTACTCTTGCAGTTATACTCTACGAACAACCTTCAACCTTACATTTCACATACATATTGTCCTTACAATTTTTGACATATTTGTACTCAAACCGGTACCCAATAGTGACCTTGTGTAACACCTTTTTAAATTTGTCCACATTTACAAAAATCTGCATCACTCCAATAACTATTCTTTCCATTTCACAGAGTTAATCTCAGGCATTGATGTTTGTGCTCATGTACTCCACATGGTAGGCTTAAATAAAGTCCTCCACCACTACTATAACTTATATATTCAACAATATTTTATTCAAATAGAGTCTCCAAAATGTTAGCCTGGCTCCATGAAGACAGGCACCTTTGTTCTGACAGTCCAAATAAATTCTCAACACTGGGTGCAAAATAACAAGTTTTGCAAAAACATTAACAACATAAATAAAATGATTAACAACTTTCATAACCACAAAAATTCTCACTTACATTTCTAGCTCATCCCTTTTTTCTTATATATTATCATTAACTTTAATTGTTACAAAAAACATATGCACTATTGTCATTCAATTGAAAAAGATTATCAACTTCACCATCATCACTGAGATCTAGTAATATCTTCTCCTCAAGCTTCAATGTATATTTCATGTCATAACTATTACTATCTATACCAAACCATCCACCTATCATTACCCTCAAATCTTTTAGTACCATCCACTCCTTTATTGATTTTACCTTCACATTCCCACAATTATATTTAACTCCACCTTCAATATTATATACAAAGTTTCCACCTACATGAAAAAAATAAGTAATTGCCTTTGAAGATGTTGACCCAATATTAGATGTCATCTTGCCTACTAACCTACAACAAACAAACAATCCATTAGAATGTTAATTTCCTAGCAATCATAATTTAACATTTTACAAAATGCCTACAGCGTGGACTTCCTCCATTCATCACTTTCATTACTAACTCATTTTATATATCATTGAAAAGGGCTTGGTCACGGCTTCCTTGTAATCTGCTACATTTTTAGGAGGGTAACTAGCTAGCTTTTATCTCTACGATGATGGCGGTCTGATTTACTTGAAGCCCCAACTTTTAACTCCCTCCTGCTATAAACCCATAAACCCACTTACCTACAACTAGCAAAATGAATAAAGAAAACAGCATGGTGATTATCAGAGCAGTAAAAGAGGAATATTTATGTCAAAAACTTACTTGCACTTCTTCCTTTCTAACTTCCGTACTTCAAAGATGTCTCCTGCAAGCTTTATCACCTCCTATACGCGCAATATTTCCTTCTTCACTTCTTCTGCCTTAGTATAAGTGTATATAACTTGGGGGCAATTTCATCATTTTCCTAAAATTTTTAAAGGATAGATTGGTACTTATGACCAAGCTGTCCTTCTATAAATTCATATACTCTATCTAAAATTTTGAATTTCATAAGGTATTTTCTTGTCTTTTTACCTTTAAGATAAGTCATCGAGTAACTAGAATTAAAATGAATTGAATTGTTATATTTTAATTAGATAGAGTTTGGTACACTTATGAAGTATATAAGTATTTCTCCTTTTGTTTTTGGGATAACAGATGGATACTAATACGATAGTTCAATTTTGTGTAGATTTTTTATTGAACAAAATATTTATTTAGCTAATCGAGATTTTTTTATGAAATTGACTATTAACTAATTTAACACTTCAAATATTCTTTTTAACCATACTAATGCAAATTTTGTCTTATTTTTACTTTGATTTTTAAATTTTTTTTAAATCATTGTATTTTTGAATAATAATAACCTGAATCCTTACTATATAAAAGTAGATTAGCTAGTGGTCATCCAAGCGACACGTGGCATCCTATATTTCATTGGAGCATTAGTTTTTAACCTATACATTATTGTGGGGGTTATCTGAAGGACACTATGTTAGTATTTTCCAATGATTAGAGGGTGATTCTTGTCATGGAGGACATGCTTACAACAATTGATGTAGAGGAATCTTAGGGCTATTGTTCGAGCCTGTCAAGTTATAAATACCTAGTTTGTCCTACCAATTTTTGCATTTTGCTGCGTCAAGGTTCTGCCATAAGTATTACCTTCACTTTAATTGCCTCTCGGTATGTCTGCTATGTGTGATGCTATCAAGGCCATTAATCATTCTCGGTAAAACAGGCAATCTCAACAAGTCTCTTCTGCTCATTTAAATCTGCATACTTCATAGATAGTCCCAATACAGAGTGCAATTTGTTTTGCCTATCCTCATCAATGGTAATTGATGCCTACTAGCCATCCACTCTTATTTCTTCATCTGCTCTATAATTTTAGAGTTCAATTTTTGGTCCACTTGCAACAACCTGTTTAACGCAAGAAAAGTTGCCATAACCCATTTTGGCATTTGCTGTTTTGCCCTATAATCCAAACTTGAATGCCATTGGTAGAGTAAATCTAAGGCAATTTTTATCAAACCAATCTTAAACGTAGTTTCCCGTGCCACAACATCCTCATGTTGGAAATTGTGCCCTAGGGCCCAATCATTACATTATGAACATTATTGATTTATGAATTTCTTAATTATGTTATCATATTATTTGCATGTTTACTGTGATGACCATCCTTGGATAACTCATGATCTTATCCCAAATATCCCTGGTCGGTCATCTATGCGGGAGCAGAGATAAAATAAGACCAGTATGACTTTGAAGATATTTAGAGATATAAATCAAAGTCATAGGCACATGTAAGAGTACAAGGTGTTGGACCGACCCGCTGTAAGAGAGATCGCGATAGAAAACTCCAGATACGACAAGTCGAGACTAGAAGCTGAGTAGGTCGCGACTTAAAACTCCAAAGGCGAAGAGTCTCGACTAGTGGATACGGAGGTCGCGACGATAGCTTGAAAACCGAAGGTAACACTTCTTTCTACTTGACTTAAACACATTCGGTAGATCCTGGTAGGGAATGGAAAAATTTTTAAAGTTAATTTCCGCTGCGTGTCTTCCAATTCCCTTCAGTGGTATCAGAGCCATGCCGTTTTGTGTTTAAGTTAGGTGTGATTATTGATACATGTGATGTATGTTAGACTTCTTAGCCGATTATATGATAACATGTGAATTATCTATGACATATAGGGAATCTATTTTATGTATAACATATAAGGAATCCGAAAGAAAACTGAAATCGATGGTGTATGTTAATTGATTTGATCAATTAATATTGATGGGGTCTAAGGAAATAAAATTAAGATTCTTGATTATTTATAAAAAAAAATGGCACTGCCCCTAGACCCCCCGCTAACCGGCTAGCGGGATTACTGTGGCTACCTGGTTGTAGCGCAATATAATCGTTATATATACTACCTTTCTTGATGTATGAATGTTTTGAAACATTTATTGCCCTTCACATAATATAAATTTTGATTCTTGAATGTTTGGGTATGGTGAACAATATGGTTCTATATTACAAGTATTATAATTTTTCTAAATACGGCATGCGTGTCGTGCCTTCCTCTAATTACTCTCGTTGTACATTCTCTTCTCATCTCACTCCCCTTGAATGTTAAAACGAGGTTTCCTTATGTAATTTTCCTATTTTTATTAGAGATCTCCTCTCATTGGCTTGAGGGGACTTAGGATAGGTGAGCCATATTATATCACGTTTAAAATTATGCATCTTATGATTATATCATTGCATGTATGTTCGATATGCATATCACTTGTATGAGATACAACCGAGATACATGCACTTTATAAACCAGATAGTTAATTAAGCAATCTAAATGAAATCTTAAGTCATAATGCCATCAATTAATGAACACTTGTCAAAACCTCGATCGCTCACTTGTAGGCTCCACCAAAGTGAGTGCATTTGAGTTATCTTGGGGAGATAAGCAAAGAGTAATGGTGCTACTCACATATGTTTCTTATTGTTTGACTTAATTGATATTATCAAAATGGTTTTGGGTCTTAAGGAATTAGATGAGATTAAAATATGCCGGATCATATGATGATGGAATCCCATGAATATCTAAGAGTTACATTTGATGTAATTGGTAAATGCGTTACCTACCTAAATAACTTAAAGTTAAGCGTCCTGCCAAAGCGGACTTAAGTTTAAGCCAAATATGGATCTTAGCCCACTAATTATTACATTGAGTATTGTTTTATTTAGTGGGAGATTCCTAATTCGATTGCATAGTTTAATTTTAGAATCATGACAACTAGTAATACTGCTACATTATCGTTGCAATCTGTCCTTGAGAAGGACAAACTAATGGGATAAACTTTCTTGACTGGTTCAGGAACTTGAGAATTGTTCTCAAGCAGGAAAGAAAGGCATATGTCCTAGATCAACCCATTCCTGAGGAGCCAGCAACCAATGCTCCTAGAGCTCAGAGAGATTCTTATGCGAAGCATAAGAAAGACTTTGTCGATGTGGGATGCTTGATGCTTGCCACCATGGTTTCGGAGCTCTAAAGAGATCTGGAACACATGGAGGCTTATGAGATGATAGTACATCTTAAGGAAATGTTCCAACAACAGCAAGGCAAGAGAGGTATGAGACCGCTAAGGCCTTACATTCCTGCAAGATGGATGAATGTGCATCTGTCAGTACTCATGTCTTAAAGATGAAAGGGTACATTGATCACCTTGAGAGGCTTGGATTTCCCATGAGGCAAGAGTTAGTTACAGATTTAATCTTGAACTCACTCCCAAAAAGTTATGACCAGTTTGTCTGAACTACAACATGAACAACATGGAGAAATCTATTTCTGAACTGCATGGGATGCTTAAAACTTCTGAGCCGAGTGTTAAGAAGAAGCCCAGTACAATTTTGATGGTTCAGAAAGGAAAGGGTATGAAGAAGAAAGGCAAGGGAAATGGGAAGGGTCATGGCTCATCAGGTAAGACCAAAGAGTCCAGCAAGCTCGAAACCAAGCCTGTACCAAAGAAGGCAAAGCCTCCAAAGGAAGGAGTTTGCTTCTTCTGCAATTAACGGGGTCATTGGAAGAGGAATTGCAAACTCTACTTTGAAGATCTGAAAAAAACAAGAAAGATAGCGGGGCTATCGCTTCAGGTATTTATGTTATAGACATTCATCTCTCTATTTCCACTCTCTCTATTTCCACTATATGGGTATTAGATACTGCATGTGGTTCTCATATTTGTACAAATGTGCAGGGCCTAAAGGACAGTAGGAAGCTGAAGAAGGGCGAAGTTGACCTATGAGTTAGAAATAGAGCAAGGGTTGCTGCTTTAGCTGTAGGTACTTATGAATTAGTTCTGCCTACTGGGCTTTTGTTAGTTTTGAACAATTGCTATTATGTTCCTGCTTTGAGTAATAACATTGTTTCTCTTTCTTATTTAGATAAGGAAGGTTACACTTCCATTGTTGGCAATAGTAGATGTTCCATTTATCGTAATGATGTTTTCTATGCTCATGGTGATTTGCATATTGATCATTACATATTAAACTTGGAACAACCCAATCATGGAAATATCTATAACAACCACCAAAAGGGTCAAACCAAATAATTTGAATCCGACATTGAAACATCCTTACTTTCATACGTCTTAGAGACCATTTCGTAGCATTTAGAACCACTTACAAGGTCATTGAAGTCTAATTTCTCAATTTGGAGTTTTACTCTTATCGAGTACTGTTCACTGTGCAAATTCCAGATGAGTAACCTGACTTCAAAAAATCATAACTAATTCTACAAAAATAGAAATGAAGTGGTTCAAATTTCTAATTGAATCTACCTCAATTATATTTCAGGGAAAAATAACTCTCTGGTAATTCATTGACCAAGTCAACGTCAGTCAACATTAAAACTTTACTGTTCATCCAACATTTTTCTCCTAAATCCAGCATTCTGGTCCCAACTTTGATAATTTATATCTCCTTGTGTAGACATCCAAATGAGTCGTACTATATATCAAATCGAATCTTGGTATGTCTAATATTTACCTTAAAAATATCATACATTTATTCATCCATTTACTATTTTTAATTATGGGTCAAATATTCTCATGTCCCCACGGGTTACTGTTCATAGTGTTAATTTTCAGCAACCAACATTACATACATAAGCATACATCTATCATATATCAGTCAAACATGCCAAACAATAATTATTATTAATTTATAAGTTGTTTTACATCTGGCCTTGTACATAAATTCTTATATCTCTATTGCATCTTTTCCTGCCTGAAATCCGGCAGCATAACCGCTACGCTTCATCTTCAGAAAGTAACTGATCTTGTACTGATTCGGTAATTCCTGTGAGAACTACCATTCTACGTAAGTACCCAGGAAAGACTGGATGAACCGGCTAGGTCCACTCACTTCCAGCCTCCTTAGACAGTACCTACGTACACAGTACGTATCAGTCCCTTTCTCTACTATTGCCATCTTGTCGTAATTTCGGCAGCATAACGGCGTCTCTTAAAATTCCCAAAATTCACTTTGACATAACCTCCCCTGTAATGGTTTACTTATTGGGATGAGATTCGGGGGAATCTCAGTAGCAACAATCATAACAATATATGTAATGCAGAGTGACAGTGCTTGCTTGTGATTGTGTACAGATAAGTATGCTGCGTGCTTCCATGCTTAATAACATATGATCATAGCATTACAGCAGAGCTTCAGACATAACATATAAGAAAACAATCCAACCAAACAATAGCACAATAAATCACAAAGCTATTACATAAAAGCTAGGACTAGTTACTACCTCAAGAGCTCAGCAGAACTCTACTATCTCTATTCTGCTCCCAGCTCCGCCAGAACTTCCTTTCTTTCTTTCTTCCTCTTACTTTCTCTCTCTAGCACCTCCTCCTCTCTCTAAAAGGCCCTTGGCCGTGGCATATGAAGAGCAAGGGGGGTATTTATAGTTTTGGTCAATGGCATTCTTGTAATTTTGAAGCCATCTGATCCTGTGGTCCTGGTTTTTCCGGAATTTCCTATTTTCTTTTATTCCTTTTACTGCATCATGCATGACATCATCTCCATGCCACCTCATGGACACCTCAGCGCCACATTCTTCACATGTCACAATTCCTGGACACCTCATCAGCTGACTCAGCAGTTCCAGTCCAATCCAGTACCGGTCAGGTCCAGTTTCCAACAAACTGGACTCACCGGCTAAGATTGTGCCACGTGTCCTCAACTTTTTCTTCCTCCTCTGTGTTGGATCCATGTGGAATCTTACTGGCACCTGTCACGCTATCCAATGCTATCCAGATAAATCCAAGACTTTATCTGATCACCTCCTCGGTTATCGTGCCGACCGAGTAACTTTACTTTATTGAAACAGCATTAAAATAGTATTTTAATGCCACTTTTCCCCACATACTTCATGGGCTACGTTTTTGGGCCTTGAAATATTATCTTGGATATCTGATCAAGCTCAAGTACTCTGATGGCTCGATTCCCAAGAAATAGCCCTTGACAAATTACCAAAATACCCTTGAGTGCCCTTTCTTGCGCTACCTTAGCCCTAAGGGTAAAATCGTTATTTTACATCTTTCTGTACCCTGTCAGGGTATATACTGACTCTAGGTAACTTTATCTGTATGTGCCTTGGCTCCTGGGCCAGTCCAGAATGACCAAAATGCCCTCCATTCATCTATTACTCTTTAGTACAACACAGGGGCATTTTCGTAATTTTGCACTTTTTCGGGGTTCTGCTGGACACTGGCTCACCTATCGGTCCAAGGGTCTTACTGGGCCTTTGTTGGCGCCATTATTGGGCCTTTCAGGGTCCACTACCTTCATGGCACGTATTACGAGGAATCCTCCCTTTCACTGATTATTAAATATTTTATCTATTATTCACCGTTTATACACATATTCGGACACCGGCTCCTTCTGTCCGATACACTGGCCTACGGTGTTCAGGCATTCCTGTGAGTCATATCGGTCATCTGACTGAGGTTATTCGAACTTATTCAGTCCCTTTTCAAATACCGATAAATCTCCCTATCGTATACCCAGAGGCCTCACACTCCCGTCTGGATTTTCTATTTTACGAATAACTTTTTTTACAGGCCTCCTATCGGTATTCTGTCAGTTTCCTGACATCCGTCCCATAAGGACGCATCATCCTGTATTTTCTCACCTAGATCTGAAATCTAGGATATCCGGTAGAAATTTTTATAACTTTTGGACGATCAGTCCATTTCTGGCTATCTGGAGTCTTCAAAAATTCCTGTATTAAGCCAGATTACCGAGCGTCACTTGCTCTCTCTACCGGTAAAATCTGGGACTGAAATGCTTTGGGACAGTCCAAACCACTTCCGGCCTGACTTTTTTTACTTACAATTTAGCCCCAGGGAACTTTTCTTCTTTTCATTTAAGTCCCTTTTTATTTGGCTAAAATTACACTTAAGGACCCCACATTTTTTTCTACTTTTCTTTTTAGCCTTGAAACTTTCCATAATTGCACTTAAGTCCTTTCATTTCCTTTACTAGGTCTAGGGGCATTATTGTCTTTTCATATTTTACCAGAGTATTCTCTGGCTCTGGTCAACTATCCAGATACCCCTTCTTGACTGTCTAACCTTAGCCAAATGACCAAAATACCCTTGAAACTTTTCGTCATTTTGCACATTTTTCCCGGACACCGGCCCCTCTTACCACTGAACTGATATTATGGGCCTGGACCTTCCCTGGTGTCACTACGAGCCTTAGACAATACTGTATAGCCTCTGGCCATAGTCCGATCATCTCTATTCGGACTGTCTTTCTTTTTCCGATTATAACTGTAAATTCCCATCTTCGAGAATTTTTACAGAAAAATCGGGACCTCAAATCAAAATTCTGTGTTGCGTCATTCAACCTGGAATCCTTTTCTCTATCTCCCGGTATTTTCAGATATTTTATCCGGACCGGGCTATTTTGGCCTGAAAGTACGCTCCCGCGCACACTTTTCCAAAAATGACCATTTTACCCCTGGTCACATTTCTAATTCTTTCATACACATAGAGACCTCATATGCACATTTCACAGTTCAGTGAAATGATCAGCATAATTTTCCCTATTTTCTGGCAAAATATGGTACTCATCGGCTACCAGCCCGATCTTTCCCATAATTACGATTATGCCATGGATTTCTCTTTCTAGCATCTCTAGGCCTAAAAATTAGGGTGTTACAGACATACCTCTGGCACTGTCGTCTGGGCCACATAAATGAGAAACGTATTTCTAAATTCCATCAAGATGGATTTCTTAACTCATTTGATTTTGAATCATATGATACTTGCGAGTCTTGTTTATTAGGAAAGTGACAAAGTCACCTTTCACTTGGCACAGTAAGAGGGCCACTGATTTATTGGGCCTCATACATACAGATATTGTGGACCGATGAATACAAATGCTAGAGGAGGTTATTCGTACTTCGTCACATTCATAGATAATTTGAGTAGATATGGCTAAGTCTATCTAATGAAACATAAATATGAATCTTTTGAAATGTTCAAGATATTTCAAAATGAAGTACAAAACCAGCTTGGCAAAACAATTAAAGCCTTTCGATCTGATCGAGGTGGTGAATATGTGAGCCAAGAGTTTATCGATCATCTTAGGAATTGTGGGATAGTCTCACAATTGACTCCTCCAGGAACACCACAATGGAATGACGTTTCTGAATGGAGGAATCGAATACTATTAGATATGGTTCGATCCATGATGAGTCAAACAGATCTTCCAGCATCCTTTTGGGGCCATACCCTACACACAACTGCGTTCACACTGAATCGTGTTCCATCTAAGGCAATTAAGAAGACTCCGTATGAGATATAGACTGGGAGGAAACGTAGTTTGTCTTTTCTCAAAATTTGGGGATGTGAGGTCTATGTGAAGCAACAAGCCTCAGATAAGTTAGCGCCCAAATCCTCAAAGTGCCTTTTTGTGGGTGTTGGAGATTGTGCCCTAGGGGCCAATCATTATCTTATGAACATTGTTGATTTATGAATTTCTTAATTATGTTATCATATTATTTGCATGTTTACTATGATGATAATCCTTGGATAACTCGTGATCTTATCCTAAATGTCCCTGGTCGGTCATCTATGCGGGAGCAGAGATGAAATAAGACCGGTATGACTTTGAAGATATATAGAGATATAAATCAAAGTCATAAGCACATGTAAGAGTACAGGGTGTTGGACCGACCCGCTATGAGAGAGCTGCATGGGTCAAGTCATAAGCTTCTCTCATATACAAGCCATGTCACTATGCCCTTTGACCTGAGATCATCATGGATTCCTACATGACAAACGCTCAGCTTTGACCTAGTCAAAAGTCACTTTTGACCGAGTGATCATAAAGGCTATGCTCGGGCTTAGTGGTTTTTCATGCGGAGGAATGTGAATGGTCAAGATGGAATTTGTCCCTCACATTAGTAGAGAGATATTACTGGGCCCCTCGATGAGTGAGTCTGAGAAATGTATGGCCATACTGGAATGGAAGGGTAGTTGCATTTCTATATTCAGACTACTCAGGGATCGAGAAAGTAACGGTCAAGAACAGGAGGATGACGTTCTCCATGCCTCATCCTTGACCTAAATATCGTGTGACAAAAGGGACGTGATGTGGTTGTATGAAAGGTTACATCGTTTATCGATCCTCATATATTTTGGGTGGTCGTAATGCCTTGCTAGAGACCGCTTACGACTTGTGAGTCAGTATAGTAACTGGCCCATTGCCAACTTCATATGGGCCTACAGGGTCGCACACAAAACAGCCCAATGCGAGCTATGATGTCCAGATTCATTGAATCTAAGAGATGTCTAGATTCAATGAATAATCTAGGGTGGATATATATTTTATATATATATAAATTTGTATATATATATTATATATAATATAAGAGATATTTGTAAGATTTAATTTATAAGGATAAATTAAATCTCTATCACTTTTGAATTTGAATTTAAATGGATATGATCTATTTGAATTTGAAATTCAAATTGATAAGATATCTCAAATTTGATTTATGAGAATAAATCAAATATAATTCTGTCTTATCTTTATTTTAAATTAAATAAAAAGGTGAATTAAATCTGTAGGACGGATTTAATATAAACCATATTTATTTAATTAGTTTCTTATTAAATTATGCAATATATGATATTGTATTAATTCAGAATTAATATAAGATTAATTCTGAAGCCCGGCCCTATTAGAAGCCCGATAGCTTCCTATATATTTAACATTAGGAGCTAGGGTTCTACACACAACATATCTCTACACACACATTCAGACGTGAGAAAAGGGGGCTAGGGAGAGTGCAAAAGGTTTGCAGATAAGAAACTGCCGAAATAGAGACGGTGAGGACGGAATCTCTAGAGAGCCCTAGAGGGACAAGAGGCGCTAGCACGTCGTTCGCGATTGGAACGCTGTTCGTGACCAGAACACGCTGAGGTCGCGACCATACGGGCATCTGAAGGTCAGGAATCCGAAAAGAAGAGGCAGGTCACGAGTTGAAGCTGACGAGGTCGCGACTACAAACTCCAGAGACGTCAGGTCGCGACGAGAAGCAGAGTAGGTCGCGACTAAAAACTCCAGAGGCGACAGGTCGCGACTATAAGCTGAGGAGGTCGCGACTGAAAGTTCCAGAGGCAAAAAGTCGCGACTAGTGGACACTGAGGTCGCGACCAAAGCTTGAAACCGAAGGTAACACTTCTTTCTCCTTGACTTAAACATATTCGGTAGATCCTGGCTGGGAATGGAAAAAAATTTTAAAGTTAATTTCCGCTGCGTGTCTTCCAATTCCCTTAAGTGGGATATCCTAAGAAAACTAAGGGATATTATGTCTACAACCCCACTGATAATAAAGTGTTTGTTGCCAGAAATGGTATCTTTCTTGAACGAGAATTGATCTCTAAAAGAACCAGTGGGAGTAAGGTACACCTCCAAGAAGTTCGAGAGCCACAAGACACCACAGAACTAGAGATGGAAAATAGAGAAGACTCACAACAAGTTGTTGAGACTCCTAAGTCACGCAAGGCCCACGACGATCTAATAGGGCACAGCTTCAGCCTCAGAGATATGGATTTCTGATTTCTGACAATCGTGATGTGTTGCTCATTAAGCATAATGAGCCAACTACCTATCGAGAAGCTGTAGTCACGACAGAAAACTCCAGAGGCAACAGGTCGCGACTAGAAGCCTAGCAGGTCTCGACTGAAAACTCCAAAGGAGAAGAGTCGCGACGAGTGGATCCGTAGGTCGCGACCATAGTTCGAATACCGAAGGTAACACTTCTTTCTACTTAACTTAAACATATTCGGTAAATCCTGGCAGGGAATGGAAAAATTTTTAAAGTTAATTTCCGCTGCGTGTCTTCTAATTCCCTTCACCTTATTCAAAATTAAAGCAAAAACATAGAAAAGAGTAGCCAACAAGGTATTATTTTTATTACTAGGAACCAAGCTATATTCTTTGATCCGTTCAGCAAGGGAAGAGATAATATTAGACCTATATTGACCATTATCTTGGGAGCATATCATCATAAGCAAGTCTCAGATAGGAAAAGTAAGGGATTCCTTCTACAGAAGTTTTGCACAAGTAGCTAATAACTTGTCAACTGGTGGAAGTTCAATAATCTCTTCCTCAATCTTCTCAGCATTATCATTTTTCAGCAGTATCTTTTGTGTCTGATTCAAAACTCCTAATGACATAGCAAGTGCACAGGCAAGTCATCATTGCCAACTTAACACTATTTAACCTAACTTGCCTCAAAGCTTTCTCTGCTCGAGATCTAGAAAACCCCATCTCTACAATGGTTGAAATAGTCATTTTATTTGGAGAAGGTCCTGTGATATGAGCACTGTTACTGCTGTTGACATTTTTCACTTCAGCCCCATAATAAACATGCTTAATAATAGAGATTACAGTAGATATAAATTCGTAGCTATAATCAACAAACTGGGGATAAGTCCAAACTGGAAGTACAGCCTTCAACACCATGGATTGGAGGACCTTCACAAAAGTCTCAGCATCCTAAGGGAAGGGAGTATCACAATTTGTAAGGAGCTATGAAAGCAAGATCTTTGCAAATGAAGATAAAATAAAAGAGGAAGTCTCAGTATCCTAAGGGAATTGGAAGACACGCAGCGGAAATTAACATTAAAAATTTTTCCATTCCCTGCTAGAATCTACCGAATGTGTTTAAGTCAAGTAGAAAGAAGTGATACCTTTAGTATTCGAGCTTTCGTCGAGATCTCCATATCCACTAGTCGCGACTCTTCGCCTCTAGAGTTTTAAGTCATGACCGACTCAGCTTCTAGTTGTGACCTTTCGCCTCTTGAGTTTTTTGTCGCAACCTCCTCAGCTTCTAGTCGCGACCTGTCGTCTCTGGAGTTTTCAGTCACGACTTCCTAAGCTTATAGTCGCGACCTATCGTCTCTTTCAGTTTTCTGACGATCAGGACCCCTGTATGGTCGCGACCTAAGTGTCTACACGTCACGAATTATCGTCGTACCTGGTGCTCTCTCCTCGATCTCAAGAAGTCGACAACTCAGATTGGCTTCCTCTACCGGTATCCGCATGAATAGCGTTCCAACCACGAACGACGTGCTAGCGCCTCTTGTCCCTCTAGGGCTTTCTCGAGATTCCGTCCTCACCGTCTCTATTTTGGCAGTTTCTTACGTGAAAACCTTTTACACTCTCCTTGCCCCTTTTTCTCATCTAGAACCCTAGCCCCTAATGTCAAATATATAGGATGCTATCGGTATTCTGATTGGGTTAGATTTCAGAATTAATCTTATATTAATTCTGAAATTTATACAATATCATATATTGCATAATTTGATAAGAAACTAATTAAATAAATATGGTTTATATTAAATCCATCCCACAGATTTAATTCACCTATTCATTTAATTTAAAATAAAGATAAGACAGAATTATATTTTATTTATTCTCATAAATCAAATTTGAGATATCATATCAATTTAAATTTTAAATTCAAATAGATCATATCAATTTAAATTTCAAATTCAAAAGTGATAGAGATTTAATTTATCCTCATAAATTAAATATTGCAAATATCTCTTATATTATATATAATATATATATGCGAATTTATATATATAAAAAATATATATAACCACCCTAGATTATCCATTGAATTTGGACATGTCTTAGATTCAATGAATCTGGACATCACAGCTCGTGTTGGGCTATTTTGTGTGTGACCCTGTAGGCCCATATGAAGTTAGCAGTGGGCCAGTTACTATATTGACACACAAGTCGTAAGCAGTCTCTAGCAAGACATTACGACTACCCAAATCATATGAGGATCGATGAACGATGTAACCTTTCATACAACCACATCACGTCCCTTTTGTCACACGATATTTTGGTCATGGATGAGGCATGGAGAATGTCATCCTCTTGTTCCTGATTGTTACTTTCTTGATCCCTGAGTAGTCTGACTATAGAAATTGAACTACCTTTCCATTACAGTATGGCCATACATTTCTCAGACTCACTCATCGAGGGGCCCAGTAATATCTCTCTACGAATGTGAGGGAAAAATCCTATCTTGACCATTTACATTCCTCCGCATGAAAAACCACTGAGCCCGAACATAGTCTTTATGATCACTCGGTCAAAAGTGACTTTTGACTAGGTCAAAGCTAAGCATTTGTCATGTAGGAATCCATGATGATCTCAGGTCAAAGGGCATAGTGACATAGTTTGTATATGAGAAAAGCTTATGACTTAACCCATGCAGCTCTCTCATAGCGGGTAGGTCCAACACCTTGTAGTTTTACATGTGCCTATGACTTTGATTTATATCTCTATATATCTTCAAAGTCATACTGGTCTTATTTCATCTCTGCTCCCGCATAGATGACCGAGCAAGGACATTTAGGATAAGATCATGAGTTATTCAAGGATGGTCATCACAGTAAACATGCAAATAATGTGATAACATAATTAAGAAATTCATAAATTAACAATGTTCATCATGCAATGATTGGCCCCTATGGCATAATTTCCAACATCCTCCCACTTGCACTAGGTACAATCATTAATTTGCCTAATTCCCATTGACCTAACATGACACTCATGCTTTGCTTGCACAAGCGGCTTTGTTAGAGGAATATCAACATTGTCTTCTCCTGCTACCTTGCATATTTTTATATCACCTCTATCATTGATTTCTCTGATGAGATGAAATCGCCTGAGTATATGCTTGGTCCTTTGATGTGACCTAGGCTCTTTGGCCTGTGCAATGGAACCACTATTGTCACAGAACAAAGTTATTGGATCTGAGATTGTAGGTATCACCTCTAGTTCAATTATGAACTTCCTGATCCAAATGGCATCCGTAGCGGTATCAGATGCTGCACACACTCAGCTTCCGTTGCAGAATCTACTACGGTGCTCTGCTTAGAGCTCTTCCAGCTTACTGCTCCATTATTCAGGAGGAATATGTATCCAGATTGAGATTTCTGGTCGTCCTGGTCAATTTGAAAACTTGCTCCTGTGTAACCAGTTACACAGAGCTCGTCATCCAATCCACCATAGACCAAGAATAAGTCCTTAGTCCTTCTTAAGTACTTAAGGATATTCTTGGCAGCAGTCCAATGGCCCTCACCGGCCTATTAATATCTGCTAGTCATACTTAAGGCCAACGAGATATCCGGTCGAGTACATAACATGGCGTACATGATAGATCCTATGGCTGAGGCATATGGAACCTTACTCATGCGACCTCACTGATCAGGTGTACTAGGACACAAATCCTTGTTGAGGTGAATACCATGATACATGGGTATGAAACCCCTCTTTGATTCCTGCATACTCAACCTATGCAGTATCTTGTCTATATATGTGCTATGACTGAGTCCTAGAAGTCTTTTAGATCTATCTCTATAGATCCTAATTCCTAGGATATAGGTGGCTTCACCCAAGTCTTTCATCGAGAAAGACTTTCCTAACCAAGACTTGACAATCTGCAAGGTAGGAATGTCATTCCCAATAAGTAGGATGTCATCGACATAGAGTACCAAAAACACAATTGTGCTCCCACTAACCTTCTTGTACACACAAGGTTCATCAATGTTTTGAAGAAGTCCAAACTCTTTGACTACTTAATCAAAACGATGATTCTAACTCCGAGATGCTTGCTTCAGTCCATAAATGGACCTTTCAAGTTTGCACACCTTACTAGAGTCCTCAGAATGCACAAACCCTTCAGGTTATGTCATGTACACATCCTCAAGGAGCTTTCCATCAAGGAAGGCTGTATTAACGTCCATCTGCCATATTTTATAGTCATAATATGCTGCAATGGCAAGGAGGATTCTGATTGATTTGGCCATTGTAACTGGGGAAAAGGTCTCATCATAGTCCACACCATGAGTTTGAGTAAATCTTTTTGCAACCAGTCGTGCCTCGAAGACATTTACATTACCATCCATGTCAGTTTTCTCTTTAAAAACCCACGTGCACCCGACGATTTTTACACCTTCAGGCGAGTCGACTAAGGTCCATACTTGATTGTCGTACATGGATTACATCTCAGACTTCATATCATTAAGCCATTTTTCAGAGTTTGTTCCCACTACAGCTTCTCGATAGGTAGTTGGCTCATTATACTCAATGAGCAACATATCACGATTGTCAGATATCAGAAATCCATATCTCTAAGGCTGAAGTTGAAACATCCTTACTTTCATATGTCTTAGGGACCATTTGGTAGCATCTGGAACCACTCTCAAGGTCATTGAAGTCAAATTTTTTAATCTGGAGTTTTATTCTTATCGAGTACTATTCATTGCGTAAATTCCAGATGAGGGACCTGACTTCAAAAAATCATAACTAATTCTAGAAAAATCGAAATGAAGTGGTTTAAATTGCTACATAAACTTAACTCAATTCTCTTTCAGGGAAAAATAACTCGTTGACTACGCCTTGACCAAGTCAACATCAGTCAACGTTACAACTTTACTGTTTATCCAGCATTTTTCTCCTTAATCCAGCATTTTGGTCCCAACTTTGATAATTTATATCTCCATGTGTAGACATCCAAATGAGGCTTATATCCAATCGAAGCTTGGTATGTCTACTATTTATCATAAAAATATCATACATTTATTTAATCATTTACTATTTTTAATTACAAATCAAACCTTACTGTGTCACCACGAGTTACTGTTTATGCCAGCAATCAATTTTACATACATAGGCATAACATCTCTTAATTCCTAATACATAAGCTGAGCATGCCAAACAATATTTATTATTAAATAATAAATTGTTATACAAGAGGGCATGAACAAAATCCCCATATCTTTATTACATCTTTCTTGCCTGAACTCTGGCAGTATAACTACTATACTTCATCTTTTCTGACTAACTGATTTGTGCTGATTCGTAATTCCCGTGAAAACTACCATTCTATGTAAGTACCTAGGAAAGACTGGATGAACAGACTTGGTCCACTCACTTCCAGCCTCCTTAGACAGTACTTACGTACACAGTAGGTATCATCTCCTTTCTTCACTACTGATATTTTGCCATAATTTTGGCAGCATAACGACGTCTCTTAGCATTCTCAAAATTTACTTCGACATAACCTCCCTGTAATGGGTTATATATCTAGGGGATAAGATTCAGGGGAATCTTAGTAGTAACAACCATAACAATATATGTAATGCAGTGTGATAGTGCTTACTTGTGATTATGTACAGATAAGTATGCCGCTTGCTTCCATACTCAATAATAACATATGATCATAGCATTATGTAGTAGAGCTTCAGACATAGCATATAGGACAACAATCCAACCAAACAATAGCACATTAAATCACAAATCCATTACATAAAAGTTAGGATTAGTTACTACCTCACAAGCTTAGCAGAACTCTGCTATCTCTTTACTGCTTCCAGCTCTGCCAGAACTTCCTTCCTTCTTTCTTTGCTTCCTCTTTCTCTCTCTAAAACTTACTTCTCTCTCTTTATGGGCTCTTGGCCGTGAAGACAATGGCAAGGGGAGGGGTATTTATAGTTTTCATGGATGGAATTTCTGTAATTCTCAAGAACTTTGATCTTGTGGCCACCGATTTTCCTGGAATTTCCTATTTTCTTTAATCCAATTTATTGCATCATCATAGTGATGTCATCTTGATGACTTATGGCCTTTCATAATTACCTGCTGACTCACCATGCTGACTCAGTATTCCAGAGCATTCCAGAGTCTTACACCGGAATACACGGCTGAGATCGTGCCACGTGTCCTCAGCTTTTCTTCTCCCTCTAGGTTGGCACCATGTGGCATCTTGCTGGTACCTTTCACATCATCCCATGACTTCCAGATAAGTCCAAAGCTTTATTTGATCAATTCCCCGGTTATCACGTCAACCGAGTAACTTTACTTTATTAAAAAGTCACTAAAATATTATTTTAATGCCACTTTAACTCACATATTCCTTGGGCTACGTTTTTGGGCCTTTGGAATGTCATCTTGGGTTTCTGATCCAGCCCAAGTACTCTGATGGCTCAATTCCCAAGAACCATCCCTTGGTAAATTACCCAAATGCCCTTGGTTTCTCTTTATTTACTTTAATGAATTTAGGGGCATTATTGTCTTTTTATATCTTACCAGAGTATTCTCTAACCCTGGTCAACTATCCAGATAACCTTTCTCGACTGACTAACCTTAGTTAAATGACCAAAATACCCTTTACTCATTCTTTCACTATTTTATAACATAAGGGCATTTTTGTCATTTTACATATTTTCGGGGTTCCAATGGACACTGGTCCACCTATCAGTCCAAGTGTTTATTGGGCCTTGGTTGGCGCCATTTTTGGGCCTTTATAAGGTCCACCACCTTTATGGCACAAATCTCGAGACACCTCTCCCGGTGATATTCATCGGGTATTGCCGTCATTGTGCACCGTTTCTACACCTTTCCAGACACCGACTCTTTTTATCAGATAAACTGATATACTGAGTCTAGGCATCCCTTTGGGTCATAACAAGCATCTGACCGATGTCATCTGAGCTCATTTAGTCTCAGTTTGAATACCGATAAATCTCCCAATCGGATACCCGGAGGTCACAAACTCCCTTCTGAATTTACTAATTTGTGAATAACTTTTTCTACAGACCTCCTTTCGGTATTCTGTCAGTTCCCCGATATCTGTCTCTACAGGACTCATCTTCCTATAGATTTTCACTCATATCTGAGGTCTAGAATATCCGGTAAGAATTTTTTATACTTTTAGACTATTAGATAAATTTCGGCTATCTGAAGTCCTGATAAAATTCCTGTATTAAGCTGGACTACTCAGCATCATTTTCTCTATCAACTGATGAGATTTGGGACTGAAATGCTTCCGGGCAGTGCTAAGCCATTTTTGGCTCATCTTTCCATAATTACACTTTTGTCCCTGGAACCTTTCTTCTTTTTAATTAAGTCCCTTTTATTTGGCTAAAATTACACTTAAAGACCCCATATTTTTGTCTACTTTCTCTCTTGATCTAAAACCTTTTATAATTCCACTTAAGTCCTTGAATTTTCTTCCTTTTTCAATTCAATCCCTTTCTTTACATAAATGGCCACATTTTTCTTAGAAAATCTCACATATATTACGTACAAACTGTACATGCAAATCAGTACATAAAATTAGGGATATTACAAAAGTCATGCCCTATTAGATCACTGTGGGCCTTGCGTGACTTGAGGAGTCTCAACAACTTGTTATGAGTCTTCTCTATTTTCCATCTCTAGTTCTGTGGTGTCTTGTGGCTCTCGAACTTCTTGGAGGTGTACCTTACTCCCACTGGTTCTTTTAGAGATAAATTCTCGTTCGAGAAAGATACTATTTATGACAACAAGCACTTTGTTATCAGTGGGGTTGTAGACATAATATCCCTTGGTTTCCTTAGAATATCCTATAAAAAGGTACTTTGAGGATTTGGGATCTGAGGCTTGTTGCTTAACATAGACCTCACATCCCCAAATCTTGAGAAAAGACAAACTAGGTTTCCTCCCAGTCCATATCTCATACGGTGCCTTTTCAATTGCCTTAGATGGAACATGATTTAGTGTGAACCCAGCTGTCTGTAGGGCGTGGCCCCAAAAGGACGATGGAAGATCTGTTCGACTCATCATAGATCGAACCATATCTAATAGTGTTCGATTCCTCTGTTCAGAAACGCCATTCCATTGTGATGTTCCTGGAGGAGTCAATTGTGAGACTATCCCATAATTTCTAAGATGATCGATGAACTCTTGGCTCAAATATTCACCACCTCGATCAGATTGAAGGGCTTTAATTGTTTTGCCAAGCTGGTTTTGTACTTCATTTTGAAATATCTTGAACATTTCAAAAGATTCAGATTTATGTTTCATTAGATAGACGTAGCCATATCTACTAAAATCATCTATGAATATGATGAAGTACTAATAACCTCCTCTGGTATTTGTATTCATCGGTCTACACATATCTGTATGTATGACGCCCAACAAATCAGTGGCCCTTTCACTGTGCCCAGTGAAAGGTGACTAGGTCAGCTTTCCTAACAAACAAGACTCGTAAGTGTCATATGATTCAAAATTAAATGAGTTGAGAAATCCATCTTGATGGAGTTTAGAAATGTGTTTCTCATTTATGTGGCCCAGATGACAGTGCCAGAGGTATGTCAGATTCAAATCATTTGGTTTGACCCTTTTGGTGGTTATGTTATAGATATTTCCATGATTGGGTTGTTCCAAGTTTAATATATAATGATCAACATGCAAATCACCATGAGCATAGAAAATATCATTACGATAAACAGAATATCTACTATTCCCAACAATGGAAGTGTAACCTTCCTTATCCAAATAAGAAAGAGAAACAATGTTACTACTCAAAGCAGGAACATAATAGCAATTGTTCAAAACTAACAAAATCCCAGTGGGTAGAACTAATTCATAAGTGCCTACAGCTAAAGCAGTAACCCTTGCTCTATTTCCAACTCGTAGGTCAACTTCACCCTTCTTCAGCTTCCTACTGTCCTTTAGGCCCTGCACATTTGTAAAAATGTGAGAACCACATACAGTATCTAATACCTGAAACGATAGACTGGCTATCCTTCTTTTTCTTTTTTAGATCTTCAAGTTAGAGCTTGCAATTCCTCTTCCAATGACCAAGTTCATTACAAAAGAAGCAAACTCCTTCCTTTGGAGGCTTTGCCTTCTTTGGTGCAGGCTTGGTTTCGGGCTACCTTAACTCTTTGGTCTTACCTGATAAACCATGAGCCTTCCCCTTGCCCTTGCCTTTCTTTTTCATACCCTTTCCTTTATGAACCATCAAACTGTACTGGGCTTCTTCTTAACACTCGGCTCAGCAGTTTTAAGCATCCCATATAATTCAGAAATAGATTTCTCCATGTTGTTCATGTTGTAGTTCATGAGAACTGGTCATAACTTTCTGGGAGTGAGTTCAAGATCAAATCCGTAGCTAACTCCTGGCTCATGGGAAATCTAAGCCTCTCAAGGTGATTAATGTACCCTTTCATCTTTAAGATATGAGTACTGACTGATGCACCTTCAGCCATCTTGCAGGAATATAAGGCCTTAGTGGTCTAATACCTCTCTTGCCTTGCCTGTTACTGGAATATTTCCTTAAGATGCACAATCATCTCATAAGCCTCTATGTGTTCCATATCTCTTTGGAGCTCCGAAACCATGGTGGCAAGCATAAAGCATCCCACATCGACAGAGCCTTCCTTATGCTTCATGTAAGCATCTCTCTAAGCTCTAGGAGTATTGGCTGCTAGCTCCTCAGGAATGGGTTGATCTAGGACATATGCCTTTCTTTCCTGCTTGAGAACAATTCTCAAGTTCCTGAACTAATCAAGAAAGTTTGTCCCATTGAGTTTATCCTTCTCAAGGACAGATCGCAATGATAATATAGCAGTATTACTAGTCGTCATGATTCTACAATTAAAATATGCAATTGAATTAGCAATCTCCCACTAAATAAAACAACCCTTAATGTAATAATTAGTGGGATAAGATCCATATTTGGCTTAAACTTAAGTCCACTTTGGCAGGACGCTTAACTTTAAGTTATTTAGGTAGGTAACACCTTTACTAATTCCATCAAATGTAACTCTTAGATGTTCATGGGATTCTATCATCACATGATCCGGCATGTTTTAATCTCATCTAATGCCTTGAGACCCAAAACCCTTTTGATAATCTCAATTAAGTCAAACAATAACAAACATATGTGAGTAGCACCATTACTCTTGCTTATCTCCCCAATATAACTCAAATGCACCCACTTTGGTGGAGCCTACAAGTGAGCGATCGAGGTTTTGACAAGTGTTTATTAATTGACGGCATTATGACTTAAGATTTCATTTAGAGGGCTTAATTAACTATCTAGTTTACAAAATACATGTATCTCGGTTGTATCTCATACAAGCAATATGCATATAGAACATATAAGCATAAGATGCATAATTTTAAACGTGATACAATATGGCTCACCTATCCTAAGTCCCCTCAATCCAATGAGAGGAACTCTCTTGTAAGAAAAGGAAAATTACATAAAGAAACCTCATTTAACATTCGAGGGGAGTAAGATGAGAATAGAAGGTACATCGAGAGTAATTAGAGGAAGGCACGACACGCATGCCGTATTTAGAAAAATTACAACACTTGTAATCTATAGCCATATTGTTCACCAGACCCAAACATTCAATAATCAAAATTCATATTATGTGAAGAGCAATAAATGTTTCAAAATATTCATACATCAGGAAAGGCAGTATATGTTACGATTATGTTGCGCTACGACCAGGTAGCCACTACGGTCCTGCTAGCTGGTTAGCGGGCGGGATCTGGGGGTAGCGCCCCGAGAATTTTTTTTTTGATAAATAATCAAGAAACTTAATTCAATTTCCTTAGATCCCCACCAACATTAATTGATCAAATCAATTAACATACATCACCGATTTCAGTTTCAATTCAGATTCCTTATATGTCATACATAAAACGGATTCCCTATATGTCATACATAATTCACATGTTATCATATGATCGGCTAAGAAGTCTAACATACATCACATGTATCAACAATCAAATCTAACTTAAACACAAAAGGGCATGGTTCCGATACCACTGAAGGGAATTGGAAGACACGAAGAGGAAATTAACTTTAATTTTTTTTCCATTCCCTGTCAGGATCTACCGAATATGTTTAAGTCAAGTAGAAAGAAGTGTTACCTTCGGTATTCAAACTATGGTCGTGACCTTTGTATCTACCCGTCGCGACTTGTCCGCTCTGGAGTTTTCAGTCGTGACTTTCTCAGCTTCTCGTCGCTACGAGTAGTCACTGGAGTTTTCAGTCGCGATATCCTCAGCTTCTAGTCGCGATGGGTAGTCTCTGGGGTTGTCAGTCGAGATGTCCTCAACTTCTCGTCGCGACGGGTAGTCTCCTTTCGATTTTTTGACATTCAGGATGCCTATATGGTCGAGACCTGAGCGTTTCTAGAGTTATCAGATACGACGTTCACAGCTTCTCTTCACGGCTGGTCTCTTTTCGTTCGTAAGAAGTCGACGACTCAGATCGACTTCCTCTACTGGTATCCATACGAACAATATTCCAACCACGAATGACGTGCTAGTGCCTCTTGTCCCTCCAGGGCTTTCTCAAGAATCCATCCTCACCATCTTTATTTTGGCAGTTTCTTATATGCAAACCATTTGCACCCTCCTTGCTCCCTCTTGTCAAAAATTCTAGCCCCTAATGTCAAATATATAGGATGCTATCGGTGTTCTGACTGAGTTAGATTTCGGAATTAATCTTATATTAATT
Source organism: Leucaena leucocephala (assembly GCA_037074615.1). Lineage (NCBI taxonomy): Eukaryota > Viridiplantae > Streptophyta > Magnoliopsida > Fabales > Fabaceae > Leucaena > Leucaena leucocephala. Next base: position 15,401,152 of record CM073565.1, on the reverse strand, counting down.
CCAAAATTAATACAATATCATATATTGCATAATTTGATAAGAAACTAATTAAATAAATATGGTTTATATTAAATTCATCCCACAGATTTAATTCACCTATTCATTTAATTTAAAATAAAGATAAGATAGAATTATATTTGATTTATTCTCATAAATCAAATTTGAGATATCATATCAATTTAAATTTTAAATTCAAATAGATCACATCAATTTAAATTCAAATTCAAAAGTGATAGAGATTTAATTTATCCTCATAAATTAAATGTTACAAATATCTCTTATATTATATATAATATATATACGAATTTATATATATATTAAATATATATCCACCCTAGATTATTCATTGAATCTGGACATGTCTTAGATTCAATGAATCTGGACATCATAGCTCATGTTGGGCTATTTTGTGTGCGACCCTGTAGGCCTATATGAAGTTGGCAGTGGGCCAGTTACTATACTGATCCATAAGTCGTAAGCGGTCTCTAGCAAGACATTACGACTACCCAAATCATATGAGGATCGATAAACAATGTAACCTTTCATACAACCACATCACGTCCCTTTTGTCACACGATATTTTGGTCATGGATGAGGCATGGAGAATGTCATCCTCCTGTTTCTAACCGTTACTTTCTCGATCCCTGAGTAGTCTGACTATAGAAATGGAACTACATTTCCATTACAGTATGGCCATACATTTCTAGACTCACTCATCGAGGCATGGACATTACAAACCAACTAGTTTGCATCTTAATCAAAAATCCAAAAAAGAATATACTTTTCTGCACCCTTATTTTATTGCAAATCAAACCCCAAAACCATTTTATCTCTACTCAATTTTTCATTATTTTTGACATCCAATTTGCTAGGTTTCCTTTAGAAAGGCTCCTTGAGAAGAACAATAGGGTTGTGCCTTATACTATATTATTAGGTGCAATTAACTTTATTTTGATGGCTCGGAATGCGACAATCCGAGAGCCTCATCAATGGCACCGTTGCCGGGGAGCCAAGTAATTGGTTCCCTAGTAATTGTTTGCCAATTTCAATAGCTGCCTGAGTCATTTTCTTATTTTTGTTTGCATTTTAGTTTTTAGTAGTTTTTAAATTGCAACCATTTTGCATTTTTCTGAGTTTCTACAAAAATCAGTCTCTGTGACCTTAAGTCGTGACCTAGACTTACTTGAGTCGCGACAATTACTCTCTGTGACGTTAAGTCGTAACCCAAAACTCATTTATGTCGAGACCTGATTGATTTTCTGTGAAAATTGATTGCTCTGTAAAAACCAGTCGCAATATTTGAAACTTTTCGTCGTGACAATTTCTCTCTGTGATATTAAGTAGCGACTGAAACACTTGTTGGTCGCGACTAACTGAAAATTTTCTACTGTGAAGCTTCTGTGTCTGACTCTGATTGATTGCATTGATTGTTCTTGATTGTTTCTACATTGCATGCGCAAAAGAACTGAACCATTAGTGCCTTTTGAACCTAAAATTGAGAGAAGACTTAGAAAACTAAAGAGAGAATTTAGGGAATTTAGAGAAGAATAAGCAAAATCTAGTTCCTCCTCTAGTATTCCAGAGTCTGAAACTAAACTGAATATGGCTGATATTAATCATAATGGGCATAATGGGCATGGAGAAAATGAAATACCTATGAATGTAGAGGATAATAGAAGTGTGAGGGAAATTAATCATTCGCATATGAATTATGATCCTTATGGGTTCTATATTGAAGAAGCTAACTTTGAGATTAAAGGAGCTTTGATTGCAGCCTTACCTAAATTTTATGGTTTTGCAGGAGAATGTCCACACAGGCACTTACAAACCATGCATATGATATGTTCCTCAATGAAGCCTCTAATGACTGCACTGGATGATGTCTTAAGAAGGTGTTTCTACTTTACCTTAGAAGGGAAGGCTAAGGAGTGGCTATAATTTGCCAACTCATTTCGCAACTCTTACATGGGATCAGCTAAAATCAACTTATCTTGAACATTTCTCCCAGCTTCAAAGACCACTAGAATGAAGAAGGAGATCATTAATATTCTGCAATAGGATGGAGAGTCTTTCATGAGTACTAGACGAGGTTTCTTAATCTGTTTGCTAGAGGCCCTCACCAAAACATGACCAAGGCTGATTTAGTAGACATTTTCTTTGATGGTCTACTTCCTCATAATCAGGTTTTCTTGAATGCAACAGCGCATGGTTCTTTGAGAGATAAGATCCTACAAGCAAGTTGGAGTTATTCCAGAAAATGGCCAATGAAGACTATCAGACTGGAGATCCAAGGAGAATGCCCATGTATCTTTGGCTAATTCAAATGCAATCTTAGCTGAAATAGCAGCCTTGGGAAACCAAATGGAGAAGAGGATGAATCTGATTGAAAGAGAGCTTCATTCCATAAAACAAGTTCATGCAGTGGATACCTCACAAGCCTTAGTTACAGGATATGAATCCTGTGGTTCAATGATGCATGGTACAAGTACATATGATAGAATGCCCACACATCTTCGGGCAATTCAAATACAATCTTAGCTGAAATAGCAGCCTTAAACCGAATGGAGAAGAGGATGAATCTGATTAAAAGAGAGCTTCATTCCACAAAACAAGTTCATGCAGTGGATACCTCACAAGCCTTAGTTATAGGATGTGAATCCTATGGTTTAATGATGCATGCTACAAGTACATGTGATAGACAGTTTGAAGAAGTTGCAACAATACATCAAGGAAGAGAGAATAATTATTAGAAAAAAGACCCATACTCCAACACATATAATCCTGGCGGGAGAGACCACCCAAACTTTAGGTGGGGGAGTGATAGGCCAAATCAATTATAAGGGGGGTGGTGCTTCTTCAAGCAACTACCAAAGTAATGTAAGGTCTATGGTTCCAACACAACCTAATGCCTTGGTGGTATCAAGGCCAGATAAGACCTCTCAATTATTGAAGAGTATGGCAGCACAAATGAATAATATGCATGGTAGAATGACCAATATAGACCACAAGCCAAAGGATAATGATGGTCAGCTCACCTCCATAGCTCCAATTCTCCAAAGTATGCAGAAAGATAATGTAGATGTACATAGAAAACTTAAAGAGTTAAGTTGTAAGAATGCAGATATCATAAGTCACTTAACTCAAGTTTTCAATACAGTGAGTGACATTCAAGGAAAGAGCAGTGGCAGCATACCTTCAAACACTGTTATAAATCCAAGGGGTCTGAATGCTATATCTCTAAGAAGTGGAAGACAAGTATATTTTAAAAAAGCTTAGACAACAGACAAGGATGAAAAAGATGCTGAAATTGAGAATTTATCTCTACCATATATGCAAGTTGGGAAATCTGAAAGCCTTAAAGCGCAGAAGCTCATGATGAAGAAGCTAACCCAAGAGGGGAACTCACAAGCACAAGTGGAGATGCAAGAGCTGTATGAAGAGGTAACAACAGTACCAAGTCCAGCATACAAAGGAAAGCAACATGAGGAGAAGCTAGAGTCGAGCAAGCAGGAAGTCTCTATGCACAAAGGTAAGGAGATAAGTATTGAAGATCTCCCTTTTCCTAAATCTTACTTTGCTGAAAAGAAAAAGATTGACCCTGATTTTGTTAAAGATGCTTACACTCTATTCAATAAGTTAGAAATCAGCATCCCTATGGTTGAATTCCTCAAGAGAAACCCTAAGTATGCTAAGTTTTTAAAAGAATTGTGTGCTGATAAAAAGAAGTTTAGGCCTCTTGAGAGAATTCAGGTGAGTGATAATGTGTCATCACTTTTTAAATCTGAACTACCAGTTAAGTGCCAAGACCCAGGCTCCTACACAATCCCATACACTATAGGAAATGTTCCTATTAAGGGAGCGTTGCTAGATCTAGTGGTAGCCATTAATGTAATGCCTTGGTCGGTATACAAAACCTTAGGTATTAACAATCTTAGAGACACAAATGTAGTGCTCCAGTTAGCTGATAGGTCAATTAGGTATCCTAAGGGAATCCTTGAGGATATTCTAGTGTAGGTCAAAGACTTAGTATTCCCAGCTAACTTTTATGTTTTGGACATGTCCAATGAGTTAGTGAATGACAGCACTTTGATCCTAGGCAGACCTTTCCTCCAAACTTCCAAGACCATTATTAGTATGAAGCATAGTTCCATCACGATGGAAGTTGGAGAACATGTGGTAGCTTTTAACATGAATGAAGCAATGAAATTTCCTTTTGATAATTCTACTTTTACTGCATTAAATGCCATTGACTATACTTTTGAAGAGACTAGGGATGAACATGAATTAAGTTTACATGATGATGATAGAGATAATGCGTTTGCGAAAGTTTTATTGAGCGATTTTGTAGGATCCCAAGATGTTCTGGAAACTGGAAGAGCAACAATCCTAGAAGGGTCGAGTTTCTGTGACTCCAAGTTACGACTAGAAGACACACTGGTCGTAACTAAAATCTCCAGAGATGACCAGTCGCGACTAGTGGATGAGGAGGTCATGACCAAATATTCCAGAGGCAGTCTTTGTGAACTTGAGTTGCGACGAGAAGATGAAGATAAACCTGATAGGTCGTAACCAGAAATGGCAGAAGCAACTAGTGACTTCTCCAGCCTCCAGTTCCTTACTCCACTATTTCGGTTAAAGGGCCAATACATTCTAACCCTACTTCTCCTCGCTCAAAGTAAAAAATTACCTCTCGTACCTTAAGATTTTTAAATAATTTGCTCCTTACTAATAGTGCAGGTATGAAAGAGAGTGCCCCAAGCATGTTGCAGTTGAAGACCAACCTCAGCTTGGTGCGATACTTGAGGAAGTAGATGACAGATTGGGAACCCCACACAAGCTGGATAAGGGCAGCTTCGAGGGATATATAAGGGATACGAAGGAAATATCTCCTAAGCTTATTGCTGCTACTTGCCAACCACAGTTGGGCACGTTCAATTTTAGAGAAGAAACATTCAAGACGAGCTTGGATGGGCTTCATGATGTAAGCAGAGTGCATGATCCTGGGAAGCCAGAGTGGATAGAGAAGATAATAGGGACAACTTCCCAATCAAACAGCCATTTCTCAAAGCTTTATGAGTTCCCCCCACCACCTTGATGGCCAGGTTATCCCTTTCCTATCTCTTACCTTTTACAAGTTTTCCTAATACTATATGATTGATATATGGTTTGATGATTGGAAAGGGATAACTCAGTAGGATAGTGTTCATTTTCAGTTTATTTCTATTTATTGTTGGTTTACTTCTGTTTTGCACCATACTCCTGAAGGGAATTGGAAGACACGCAGCGGAAATTAACTTTAAAAATTTTTCCATTCCCAGCCAGGATCTACCGAATGTGTTTAAGTCAAGGAGAAAGAAGTGTTACCTTCGGTTTCAAGCTTTGGTCGCGACCTCAGTGTCCACTAGTCGCGACTCTTCGCCTCTGGAACATTTTAGTCGCGACCTCCTCTGCTTCTCGTCGCGACCTGAAGTCTCTGGAGTTTGTAGTCGCGACCTCTTCATCTTCAAGTCGCGACCTGCCTCTTCTTTTCGGATTTCTGACGTTCAGATGCCCGTATGGTCGCGACCTCAGTGTGTTCTGGTCGCGACCTTGCTTCGTGTCTGGTCGTATCGTAGAAGTCAACAGCTCAGATCGGCTTCCTCTACCGGTATCCACACGAACAGCGTTCCAATCGCGAATGACGTGCTAGCGCCTCTTATCCCTCTAGGGCTTTCTAGAGATTCCGTCCTCACCATCTCTATCTCGGCAGTTTCTTATGTGCAAACCTTTTGCACTCTCCCTGCCCCCTCTTCTCACGTCTGAATGTGTGTGTAGAGATGTATATTATGTGTAGAACCCTAGCTCCTAATGTCAAATATATAGGAAGCTATCGGGCTTCTAATAGGGCCGGGCTTCAGAATTAATCTTATATTAATTCTGAATTAATACAATATCATATATTGCATAATTTAATAAGAAACTGATTAAATAAATATGGTTTATATTAAATCCGTCCCACAGATTTAATTCACCTATTTATTTAATTTAAAATAAAGATAAGATGAAATTATATTTGATTTATTCTTATAAATCAAATTTGAGATATCTCATCAATTTGAATTTCAAATTCAAATAGATCATATCCATTTAAATTCAAATTCAAAAATGATAGAGATTTAATTTATCCTTATAAATTAAATCTTACAAATATCTCTTATATTATTTATATAATATATATAAACTAATTTATATATATATATATAATATATATCCACCCTAGATTATTCATTGAATTTAGACATCTCTTAGATTCAATGAATCTGGACATCATAGCTCGCATTGGGCTGTTTTGTGTGCGACCCTGTAGCCCATATGAAGTTGGCAGTGGCCCAGTTACTATACTGACCCACAAGTCGTAAGCGGTCTCTAGCAAGGCATTACGACTACCCAAAACATATGAGGATCGATAAACGATGTAACCTTTCATACAACCATATCACGTCCCTTTTGTCACACGATATTTTGGTCAAGGATGAGGCATGGTGAACGTCATCCTCCTGTTCCTGACCGTTACTTTCTCGATCCCTGAGTAGTCTGAATATAGAAATGGAACTACCCTTCCATTCCAGTATGGCCATACATTTCTCAGACTCACTCATCGAGGGGCCCAGTAATATCTCTCTACGAATGTGAGGGACAAATTCCATCTTGACCATTCACATTCCTCCGCATGAAAAACCACTAAGCCCGAGCATAGCCTTTATGATCACTCGGTCAAAAGTGACTTTTGACTAGGTCAAAGCTGAGCATTTGTCATGTAGGAATCCATGATGATCTCAGGTCAAAGGGCATAGTGACATGGCTTGTATATGAGAGAAGCTTATGACTTGACCCATGCAGCTCTCTCATTGCGGGTCGGTCCAACACCCTGTACTCTTACATGTGCTTATGACTTTGATTTATATCTCTATATATCTTCAAAGTCATACTGGTCTTATTTCATCTCTGCTCCCACATAGATGACCGACCAGGGACATTTAGGATAAGATCACGAGTTATCCAAGGATTGTCATCATATTAAACATGCAAATAATATGATAACATGATACAATGATTGGCCCCTAGGGCACAATTTCCAACATCCTCCCACTTGCACTAGGAACAATCATTAATTTGTCTCAATCCTATTGACCTAACATGACGCTCATGTTTTGCCTGGACAAGCGTTTTTGTTAGAGGATCAGCATCATTGTCTTCTCCTGCTACCTTGTATATTTTTATATCACCTCTATCATTGATTTCTCTGATGAGATGAAATCGCCTGAGTATATGCTTGGTCCTTTGATGTGACCAAGGCTCTTTGGCCTGTGCAATGTCACTACTATTGTCACAGAACAAAGTTATTGGATCTGAGATGGTCGATACCACCCCTAGTTCAGTAATGAACTTCCTGATCCAAACGGCTTCCTTAGCTGCATCAGATGCTGCTATATACTCGGCTTCCGTTGCAGAATCTGCTACAGTGCTCTGCTTAGAGCTCTTCCAGCTTATTGCTCCATTATTTAGGAGAAATATGTATCCAGATTGCGATTTCTGGTCATCCTGGTCAGTTTGGAAACTTGCATCTGTGTAACCAGTTACAGAGAGCTCGTCATCCAATCCACCATAGACCAAGAATAAGTCCTTAGTCCTTCTTAAGTACTTAAGGATATTCTAGACAGCAGTCCAATGGCCCTCACCAGGGTCCTGTTGATATCTGCTAGTCATACTTAAGGCAAACGAGACATCTGGTCGAGTACATAACATGGCGTACATGATAGATCCTATAGCCGAGGCATATGGAATCTTACTCATGCGACCTCGCTGATCTGGTGTACTAGGACACAAATCCTTGCTAAGGTGAATACCATGAGACATGGGTATAAAACCCCTCTTTGATTCCTGCATACTGAACCTATGCAGTATCTTGTCTATATATGTGCTCTAACTCAGTCCTAGAAGCCTTTTAGATCTATCTCTATAGATCCTAATTCCTAGGATGTAGGTGGCTTCACCCAAGTCCTTCATCGAGAAAGATTTTCCTAACCAAGACTTGACAATCTGCAAGGTAGGAATGTCATTCCCAATGAGTAGGATGTCATCGACATAGAGTACCAAAAACACAACTGTGCTCCCACTAACCTTTTTGTACACACAAGGTTCATCAACATTTTGAAGAAATCCAAACTCTTTGACTACTTCATCAAAACGATGATTCCAACTCCGAGATGCTTGCTTCAGTCCATAAATGGACCTTTGAAGCTTGCACACCTTACCAGAGTCCTCAGAACGCAAAAAACTTTCAGGTTGTGTCATGTACACATCCTCAAGGAGCTTTCCATTAAGGAAGGCTGTCTTGACGTCCATCTGCCATATTTCATAGTCATAATATGCTGCAATGGCAAGGAGGATTCTGATTGATTTGGCCATTGCAACTGGGGAAAAGGTCTCATCATAGACCACACCATGAGTTTGAGTAAATCCTTTTGCAACCAGTCGTGCCTTGAAGACATTTACATTGCCATCCATGTCGGTTTTCTCTTTAAAACCCCACTTGCACCCGACGATTTTTACACCTTCAGGCGGGTCGACTAAGGTCCATACCTTATTGTCGTACATGGATTGCATCTCAGACTTCATGGCATTAAGCCATTTTTCAGAGTTTGGTCCCACTATAGCTTCTTGATAGGTAGTGGGCTCATTATGCTCAATGAGCAACACATCACGACTATCAGAAATCAGAAATCCATATCTCTGAGGCTGAAGTCGTGCCCTATTAGATCGCCTTGGGCCTTGCGTGACTTGAGGAGTCTCAACAACTTCTTGTGAGTCTTCTCTACTTTCCATCTCTAGTTCTGTGGCGTCTTGTGGCTCTCGAACTTCTTCGAGGTATACCTTGCTCCCACTGGTTCTTTTAGAGATAAATTCTCGTTCTAGAAAGATACCATTTCTGACAACAAACACTTTGTTATCAGTGGGGTTGTAGACATAATATCCCTTGGTTTCCTTAGGATATCCCACGAAAAGGCACTTTGATGATTTGGGCGCTAACTTATCTGAGGCTTGTTGCTTAACATAGACCTCACATCCCCAAATCTTGAGAAAAGACAAACTAGGTTTCCTCCCAGTCCATATCTCATACGGAGTCTTTTCAACTGCCTTAGATGGAACACGATTCAGTGTGAACGCAGCTGTCTCTAGGGCGTGGCCCCAAAAGGATGGTGGAAGATCTGTTCGACTCATCATGGATCGAACCATATCCAATAGTGTTCGATTCCTCCGTTCAGAAACCCCATTCCATTGTGGTGTTCCTGGAGGAGTCAAATGTGAGACTATTCCACAATTCCTAAGATGATCGATAAACTCTTGGCTCAAATATTCACCACCTCGATCAGATCGAAGGGCTTTAATTGTTTTGCCAAGCTGGTTTTGTACTTCATTTTGAAATATCTTGAACATTTCAAAAGATTCGGATTTATGTTTCATTAGATAGACGTAGCCATATCTACTGAAATCATCTATGAATGTAATGAAGTACGAATAACCTCTTCTGGCATTTGTATTCATCGGTCCACACACATCTGTATGTATGAGGCCCAACAAATCGGTGGCCCTCTCACTGTGTCCAGTGAAAGGCGACTTTGTCATCTTTCCTAACAAACAAGATTCGCAAGTATCATATGATTCAAAATCAAATGAGTTGAGAAATCTATCTTGATGGAGTTTAGAAATGCGTTTCTCATTTATGTGGCCTAGACGACAGTGCCAGAGGTATGTCAGATTCAAATCATTTGGTTTGACCCTTTTGGCGGTTATGTTATAGATATTTCCATGATTGGGTTGTTCCAAATTTAATATGTAATGATCAACATGCAAATCACCATGAGCATAGAAAATATCATTACGATAAATAGAACATTTACCATTCCCAGAAATGGAAGTGTAACCTTCCTTATCTAAATAAGAAAGAGAAACAATGTTACTACTCAAAGCAGGAACATAATAGCAATTGTTCAAAACTAACAAAAGCCCAGTGGGCAGAACTAATTCAGAAGTGCCTACAGCTAGAGCAGCAACCTTTGCTCTGTTTCCAACTCGTAGGTCAACTTCGCCCTTCTTCAGCTTTCTACTGTCCTTTAGGCCCTGTACATTTGTACAAATGTGAGAACCACATGCAGTATCTAATACCCATGTAGTGGAAGTAGAGAGATGAATGTCTATAACATAAATACCTGAAGCGATAGCCCCGCTATCCTTCTTGTTCTTTTTTAGATCTTCAAGGTAGAGTTTGCAATTCCTCTTCCAATGACCCGGTTCATTGCAGAAGAAGCAAACTCCTTCCTTTGGAGGCTTTGCCTTCTTTGGTGCAGGCTTGGTTTCGGGCTTGCCTGACTCTTTGGTCTTACCAGATGAGCCGTGACCCTTCCCCTTACCCTTGCCTTTCTTTTTCATACCCTTTCCTTTTTGAACCATCAAAACAGTACTGGGCTTTTTCTTAACAGTCGGCTCAGCAGTTTTAAGCATCCCATGCAGTTCAGAAATAGATTTCTCCATGTTGTTCATGTTGTAGTTCATGACAAACTGGTCATAACTTTCCGGGAGTGAGTTCAAGATCAAATCTGTAGCTAACTCCTGACTTATGGGAAATCCAAGCCTCTCAAGGTGATCTATGTACCCTTTCATCTTTAAGACATGAGTACTCACTGATGCACCTTCAGCCATCTTGCAGGAATGTAAGGCCTTAGTGGTCTCATACCTCTCTTGCCTTGCTTGTTGCTGGAACATTTCCTTAAGATGCACAATCATCTCATAAGCCTCCATGTGTTCCAAATCTCTTTGGAGCTCCGGAACCATGGTGGCAAGCATCAAGCATCCCACATCAACAGAGTCTTCCTTATGCTTCGCATAAGAATCTCTCTGAGCTCTAGGAGCATTGGCTGCTGGCTCCTCAGGAATGGGTTGATCTAGGACATATGCCTTTCTTTCCTGCTTGAGAATAATTCTCAAGTTCCTGAACCAGTCAAGAAAGTTTGTCCCATTGAGTTTGTCCTTCTCAAGGACAGATCGCAACGATAATGTAGCAGTATTACTAGTCGTCATGATTCTACAATTAAAATATGCAAGCGAATTAGCAATCTCCCACTGAATAAAACAACCCTCAATGTAATAATTAGTGGGCTAAGATCCATATTTAGCTTAAACTTGAGTCCGCTTTGGCAGGACGCTCAACTTTAAGTTATTTAGATAGGTAACAACTTTACCAATTACATCACATGTAACTCTTAGATGTTTATGGGATTCCATCATCATATGATCCGGCATGTTTTAATCCCATCTAATGCCTTGAGACCCAAAACCGTTTTGATAATCTTAATTAAGTCAAACAATAACAAACATAAGAGCAGCACCATTACTCTTGCTTATCTCCCCAAGATAACTCAAATGCACCCACTTTGGTGGACCTACAAATGAGCGATCGAGGTTTTGACAAGTGTTCATTAATTGACGGCATATGACTTAAGATTTCTTTTAGAGGGTTTAATTAATTATCTGGTTTATAAGATGCATGTATCGCGGTTGTATCTCATACAAGTATTATGCATATAAAACATACATGCAGTGATCTAATCAAAAGATGCATAATCTTAAACGTGACACAATATGGCTCACCTATCCTAAGTCCCCTCAAGCCAATGAGAGGAGCTCTCTAATTAGAATAGGAAAAGTACATAAGGAAACCTCGTTTTAACATTCGAGGGGAGTGAGATGAGAAGAGAATGTACAACGAGAGTCATTAGAGGAAGGCACGACACGCAGGCCGTATTTAGAAAAATTACAACACTTGTAATCTAGAGCCATATTGTTCACCATACCCAAACATTCAAGAATCAAAATTCATGCTATTTGAAGGGTAATAAATGTTTCAAAACATTCATATATCAGGAAAGTCAATACATATTACGATTATGTTGCGCTATGGATAAATAGCCACGGCGGTCCCGCTAGCCGGTTAGCGGGTGGGGTGTGGGGCAGCGCCCCAATAGAAATTTTTTTTTTGATAAATAATCAAGAATCTTAATTCTTTTTCCTTAGACCCCATCAATATTAATTGATCAAATCAATTGATATACACCACCGATTTCAGTTTCCTTTTAGATTCCGTATATGTCATACATATTTCGCATGTTATCATATAATCAGCTAAGAAGTCTAACATACATCACATGTATCAACAATCAAACCTAACTTAAACACAAAACGGCCTGGCTCTGATACCACTGAAGGGAATTGGAAGACACGCAGCGGAAATTAACTTTAAAAATTTTTCCATTCCCAGCCAGGATCTACCGAATGTGTTTAAGTCAAGGAGAAAAAGTGTTACCTTCGGTTTCAAGCTTTGGTCGCGACCTCAGTGTCCACTAGTCGCGACTCTTCGCCTCTGGAACATTTTAGTCGCGACCTCCTCTGCTTCTCGTCGCGACCTGAAGTCTCTGGAGTTTGTAGTCGCGACCTCTTCAGCTTCAAGTCGCGACCTGCCTCTTCTTTTCGGATTTCTGACGTTCAGATGCCCGTATGGTCGCGACCTCAGCGTGTTCTGGTCGCGACCTTGCTTCGTGTCTGGTCGTATCGTAGAAGTCAACAGCTCAGATCGGCTTCCTCTACCGGTATCCACACGAACAGCGTTCCAATCGCGAATGACGTGCTAGCGCCTCTTGTCCCTCTAGGGCTTTCTAGAGATTCCGTCCTCACCATCTCTATCTCGGCAGTTTCTTATGTGCAAACCTTTTGCACTCTCCCTCCCTGCCCCCTCTTCTCACGTCTGAATGTGTGTGTAGAGATGTATATTATGTGTAGAACCCTAGCTCCTAATGTCAAATATATAGGAAGCTATCGGGCTTCTAATAGGGCCGGGCTTCAGAATTAATCTTATATTAATTCTGAATTAATACAATATCATATATTGCATAATTTAATAAGAAACTGATTAAATAAATATGGTTTATATTAAATCCGTCCCACAGATTTAATTCACCTATTTATTTAATTTAAAATAAAGATAAGATGGAATTATATTTGATTTATTCTTATAAATCAAATTTGAGATATCTCATCAATTTGAATTTCAAATTCAAATAGATCATATCCATTTAAATTCAAATTCAAAAATGATAGAGATTTAATTTATCTTTATAAATTAAATCTTACAAATATCTCTTATATTATTTATATAATATATATAAACTAATTTATATATATATATATAATATATATCCACCCTAGATTATTCATTGAATTTAGACATCTCTTAGATTCAATGAATCTGGACATCATAGCTCGCATTGGGCTGTTTTGTGTGCGACCCTGTAGGCCCATATGAAGTTGGCAGTGGCCCAGTTACTATACTGACCCACAAGTCGTAAGCGGTCTCTAGCAAGGCATTACGACTACCCAAAATATATGAGGATCGATAAACGATGTAACCTTTCATACAACCATATCACGTCCCTTTTGTCACACGATATTTTGGTCAAGGATGAGGCATGGTGAACGTCATCCTCCTGTTCCTGACCGTTACTTTCTCGATCCCTGAGTAGTCTGAATATAGAAATGGAACTACCCTTCCATTCCAGTATGGCCATACATTTCTCAGACTCACTCATCGAGGGGCCCAGTAATATCTCTCTACGAATGTGAGGGACAAATTCCATCTTGACCATTCACATTCCTCCGCATGAAAAACCACTAAGCCCGAGCATAGCCTTTATGATCACTCGGTCAAAAGTGACTTTTGACTAGGTCAAAGCTGAGCGTTTGTCATGTAGGAATCCATGATGATCTCAGGTCAAAGGGCATAGTGACATGGCTTGTATATGAGAGAAGCTTATGACTTGACCCATGCAGCTCTCTCATTGCCGGTCGGTCCAACACCCTGTACTCTTACATGTGCTTATGACTTTGATTTATATCTCTATATATCTTCAAAGTCATACTGGTCTTATTTCATCTCTGCTCCCACATAGATGACCGACCAGGGACATTTAGGATAAGATCACGAGTTATCCAAGGATTGTCATCATATTAAACATGCAAATAATATGATAACATGATACAATGATTGGCCCCTAGGGCACAATTTCCAACAACTCCTGTGCTGTCCATAGTCTATTTATTTATTTCTTCTGTTCTGGGCTTTTCAACGAACTTAATTATATGCTATAATTTACCCATCTTATCATCATTGCTCCTCTTGTCTTGCGATGTATGATTTGAATGTGACTGTGTGCGTGATTGTGAAATTTGCATTGAGTTTTGTGTTGATTTTTTGTGGAGCAAATGGTTAAGAGTTGTTTGGGGGGATTCTTAGAAGTTTTGAGGTACATTAGGGAGTGATTTTTTGAAATTGATGGCGACATTATGGCATATTGTCGCGACTAATGTGTGATGAGAAGAGGGTTGGCCCTCTGTGAAATTCAATTGCAACTCAAGTGACAACTAGTCGCGACTCTTCCTCTCTGGGTACTATGGTCACGATATTAACATTTCCTGGTCACGACCTGAATCCATATTCAGCTTTGCATTTTAATCCTTTCACCTTTTTAACCCCATTGGCCCACACAAACCTACCGTTGCGCCCCACCCTCTCAGCTTCCTCTCCACAGCGCGCCTTTGCCCATTCTTCTTTGTTCCAGTTTCTGCCCACTATTTCCCTACTTAAGATTGCTCCCACCGTCATTCCCTCTCCTCCTAAAGCTTTTTTGTTCTCCTCCCTCTCGTATCAAGCTCTGTGCGGCTTCCTCTGTGCCCTAGCAATCTCTCATTCCTCTATGATAGAAGTTTAACCTGTTCCACTCTGTTGCTGTATATATTAATGTACTTCTCTGTTCTTTCAACCTTTTCTTGTTCCGTGATTATAGCTTCTAGGTTTTAGTGGGTTTGTTTCTAAGGAACATTTGGGGGATTTAGATGTGTAGCATGGGGTGGTGACTTTTGAAATTCCATATCTGTCTTAGCTTAGAGTTTTGGCAGGCCTGGTTGGATTTGTGGGACATGGCTGATAAGTTTTACTGATTTGAAAGATTCTGTGTCTGGTCGTAACCTTGAAGTCATCTCATCACGATAAACAGTTCTAGAGGCACATGGTTATGACAGATGAGCGTTTTGGTCTCGCCTGAACATATCCAACCTCTATTTTAAACTCCTTTTGCATCAAATCATCCAATGTACCATAAATTTTTCTAGTGGAATTTTCTTTCTAAGGGATAGGGCATTATTTTGTGTTGATTGGAATTGTTGAATATGTATACTCAGATGGCCCGAACAAAGAACCCCGAAGTAAGCAAATGATTCCTCTGTAGATCCCCCGCCAAGTTGACCCGAAAGAAGGCTGAAACTATGTTCAACACTCGAGGTTTGTCCAAGAAAAAGAATTCCCTGCCACCGAGGAGTTTGACTTTTATAAGTTATCTTTAGCAAGTGGATTTAAGGAGTTATTAAAAAAGAGGACTAAGGCTAATCTTACCTTACTGTAGGAATTTTACATTACCTCAGCCTTAGAAGAATCCTTGGGGACTGCATTTAGAGAAAAAAAGTTTTTCCTCGATGCCTGGGATATTAAATCTTTTTACAAACTGCCCACTCTCTCTGAATGTTGGTTCCATCATCTGAGATATCATTTAGATAAGATCCCTTGGGATGCAGTATTAGCCATTTTAGGAGGGGAAGGAGCATAATGGATGATTAGAGGTCAGAAAAGATATCTGGAGAGAAAGGTTATGAATGATGAAGCTAGGGTTTGGCTCAACTTTATGACTTACAATGTGATACCTCAGGCTCACATTTCAGATATCAATGAGGAGAGAACCGTCCTACTCTATTTGTTAATGACCCAGCAACCTGTCGAACTCACCTATATCATTACTACCTCCATTTACAATTGTATAAATTCTGCCACAACCCTCATTGTCTTCCCCCATTTGATTACTGATCTGTGTAAGAAGCATGGAATCTGAAACATCCTTATTTTCGTACGTCTTAGGGACCAATTGGTAGTATTTAGAACCACTTTCAAGGTCATTGAAGTCCAATTTCTCAATCTGGAGTTTTACTCTCATAAACATATCATACATTTATTTAATCATTTACTATTTTTAATTATAGATCAAACATCACTATATCACCACGAGTTACTGTTCATGGTGGCAAATTCCAGCAAGCAACTTTACATACATATGCATACATCAATCACATGTCAAACAAACATGCCAAACAATACTTATCATTAAATAATAAATCTTTATACAACAGGGCATGAACAAAATCCTCGTATCTCTATTACATCTTTCCTGCCTGAAATCCGGCAGTATAACTACTATACTTCATCTGTAAAAATAACTGATCTTGTACTGATTCGGTAATTCCCTTGAGAATTACCATTCTACGTAAGTACCCAGGAAAGACTGGATGAACCGACTAGGTCCACTCACTTCCAGACTCCTTAGACAGTACCTACGTACACAGTACGTATCATCTCCTTATGTTCAGTCTGAAAATCGGCAGCATAACGGCGTCTTACAGCATTCTCAAAATTCACTTCGACATAACCTCTCTGTAATGGGTTATAAATAGGGGATGAGATTCGGGGGAATCTCAGTAGCAAACGGTACTAAACAATGCATGCATTAAAGTAAATACTTGTGCTTGCTTGTGAAAGTGTAAACATTGTGTAATGTGCATGCTTCCATGTAACATATGAAATACAATTGGCCAAGGTAATCATAGAAACAGAGCTTCAATCATATACACATATGCACACAATTCAACAAAGTCATAGCACAATCAAGCATAACATTCAATACATACAAGTTTAGGGTAAGTTTACTACCTTATTGCTTTACTTCTTTCCACTTTAACTTTGCTTCTTCCTTCTTACTTTTCCTTGCTATGTGGCTGCCCTCTTTTGAGCACACCAAGCAATTCCTAACATCACATTACCATCCAACCATTACAATCTAACTTCTCTTGAACACTAAGCTTACTTTAAGTAACATAACTTCCTTTAATCTTTACCAATTGACTTAGCCTTTGAATCAATTGATGTCTTGACCTTACCCTACACAATTTGGCCTTTTGAATCCATTTATGAACTCAAAACAACCAAATTCCAGCAACTATGCACTGTTCCGGACAGATTTGAAAAACATGCATAATTCTTTCAAAAATTCTCATTTTGATTCCAATGCTTCCCATACTTGTCCCTCCACTTTTCCACCACACAAAATCTCATTTTAAGACCATTGGAAGCATCAAAATCAGGAAATTCAAATCACTGTTCATGCGAGTGAACAGTACCGTGAGGAATTTTCAACATTATAACCTTTAATTCTAATGGTTTCCAAGGTTCAAAACCTTTCCAATCCTACACAAAATCATCATATAAACTCAATGGAAGCATTAAATCTCATTTTAAGACCATTGGAAGCATCAAAATCATTGAAATTCCATTTCCTTCTATCATGAACAGTGCAAACCGAAATGTTCTTCCATGGTAAAGTCAAGAACATCAACTTAATCCAACAACCAAGCATGTAACTAACTTGTTTAAGCTTTTCTTAACTATTTATGACTTAAAACTCATATTCCTTTCACATATACACAAAAATTCCAGCAGCATTTCCCCAAGATTTAAGCCTAAAAAGTCACTTAAACTCAAGCACAAACCATAAGAACAAAAGGTAGAAGCAAGGAGACAACTTACCTTACTTGCTCCTTCAAGACCCTTGCTTTCTTCCATATTCTTTCTCTAGAACTCACTTCTCTTTCTAAAGGAGCTCTTGGGTGTGAAGAATGAATGGAAAGGGGGGTATTTATAGCAAAAGTCATGTGCCATTTGAAGGCCAAGATCACTTTGGAAACTATTCGATCTAATGGTTAAAGGTTTGATCTTGGAATGTCTTTTCACTTTTCACTCAAGACCTTACCACCATGACATCACTAGCATGGCCTCCCTTGGTACACCTAACCCTTCCTCTTTTTGGGTGCCATTCTTGTGTCCTTGTGGGTCCCACCATGTGCAACACCTAATTCTTACTTTATTCTCTTTTTCTTTCTTTTCAAAAATCCATAAATTATTTATTATTTAGACTTAGGCTCCAAGATAACTTTTGGGCCTTATTGGGCTGTCCTAGGACGAAATGTTAGGCCTCTTTTAGGTCCAATAGCTAACTGGCCCAAATTCCAATGTACTTTCCTCATACTGATATCCGTAAATTACCCTGATCTTAGCATAAATGCTAAACACCTCTTTTAATTGTTCTAACATTTTTAGAAATTCATTCTAATATAAAATGAATTCGCTGCAAAGTTTCATAATTTTCTGAGACCCAGAAGTCCTGTTAAAAATTACATATGTTTCCTTTAACCCTTTATCGGTGTCATTTTTTACCGTAAATTCCATAATTAATTCTACAGGACTCCTTTTTGACTTCTGTCAACTCCATAAATTCTCATATTAATTATAATAATTTACTATCAATTTTGATCTGATATCCATCCATTGTATAAAATGAACAAAATGCCCTCCATTCACTTCTGGTTTCTTAGGGCATCACGGAGGCATTTTCGTAACTTTGCACTTTGGCTCTTACACTTTCTTCCTCTTCCAATTTAATTCCTTTCTTTACATAAATGGCCACATCTTTTCCTGATAAATCTCATATATTTTATTCAATCTGTACATACAACTTAGTACAGAAATTAGGGATGTTACAGAATCCCTACCCTCAAAACTGATTTTTTCCTTGAGCCCTCAATCACCAAATGTTACAGTGTCTCAAAAGCCAATAAGAAGGCAGGGGAGTTGAGAAGTGTCAAAAGAGGGAAAATGGTAGTTGAAGGTAATTTGGAGGAGGAGCTAGACCCAGAAGAAGCTGCTAGAAGTGCTTTCGATCTCTCTGAGCAGTTCGTAACCATTTCTGATCAATTGGTTGCCATTACTTCTAAATTATGAGAACAGAAACCAATCATTATAAGCCAAGAATATCAGAGGCAGCAGTTCGTGAAACATCCTTATTTTCGTACGTCTTAGGGACCAATTGGTAGTATTTAGAACCACTTTCAAGGTCATTGAAGTCCAATTTCTCAATCTGGAGTTTTACTCTTATAGAGTACTGTTCACTATGTAAATTCCAGATGAGTGACCTGACTTCGAAAAATCATAACTAATTCTAGAAAAATCAGAATGCAGTGGTTCAAATTGCTACATGAATCTAACTCAATACTATTTCAAGGAAAATAACTCGTTGACCATTCCTTGTCCAAGTCAACTTCAGTCAAAGTTACAACTTTACTGTTCATCCAGCGTTTTTCTCCTAAATCCAGCATTTTGGTCCCAACTTTGATAATTTATATCTCCATGTGTAGACATCGAAATGAGACATTCTATATATCAAATCGAAGCTTGGTATGTCTACTATTTATCATAAACATATCATACATTTATTTAATCATTTACTATTTTTAATTATAGATCAAACATCACTATATCACCACAAGTTACTGTTCATGGTGGCAAATTCCAGCAAGCAACTTTACATACATATGCATACATCAATCACATGTCAAACAAACATGCCAAACAATACTTATCATTAAATAATAAATCTTTATACAACAGGGCATGAACAAAATCCTCGTATCTCTATTACATCTTTCCTGCCTGAAATCCGGCAGTATAACTACTATACTTCATCTGTAAAAATAACTAATCTTGTACTGATTCGGTAATTCCCTTGAGAATTACCATTCTACGTAAGTACCCAGGAAAGACTGGATGAACCGACTAGGTCCACTCACTTCCAGACTCCTTAGACAGTACCTACGTACACAGTACGTATCATCTCCTTATGTTCAGTCTGAAAATCGGCAGCATAACGGAGTCTTACAGCATTCTCAAAATTCACTTCGATATAACCTCTCTGTAATGGGTTATAAATAGGGGATGAGATTCGGGGGAATCTCAGTAGCAAACGGTACTAAACAATGCATGCATTAAAGTAAATACTTGTGCTTGCTTGTGAAAGTGTAAACATTGTGTAATGTGCATGCTTCCATGTAACATATGAAATACAATTGGCCAAGGTAATCATAGAAACAGAGCTTCAATCATATACACATATGCACACAATTCAACAAAGTCATAGCACAATCAAGCATAACATTCAATACATACAAGTTTAGGGTAAGTTTACTACCTTGGATTTAAGCTCTCTTTCTAATGCTTGCACTTGCTTCCCAAGCTTTTTGGTCAATCATTCCCCAACATCTTCTTAGAGGTTTCAAGGTCCTAATCACATTCATATTCATTACATAATCCATTAGGACCATGAACTCAAACACTACTCAAGACTATCTCTCTTGAACCTTTAACTTGCTTTAACTAACATAACTTTCTTTAATCTTTGCCAATTAACTTGGCCCTTGAATCAATTGATGTCTTGACCTTACCCTACACAATTTTACCTTTTGAATCCATTTATGAACTAAAAATAACCAAATTCCAGCAAGAATACACTGTTCTGTACAGATTTGGAAAAACATACATAAATCTTCCAAAAATTCTCATTTTGATTCCAATGCTTCCCATACTTGTTCCTCCACTTTCCCCCCACACAAAATCTCATTTTAAGACCATTGGAAGTATCAAAATCATGAAATTCAAATCACTGTTCTTGCGAGTGAACAGTAACCGTGAGGAATTTTCAACACTATAACCTTTAATTCCAATGGTTTCCAAGGTTCAAAACCTTTCCAATCCTACACAAAATCATCATATAAACTCAATGGAAGCATTAAATCATTGAAATTCCATTTCCTTCTATCATGAACAGTGCATGAACAGTGCAACCCGAAATGTTCTTCCATGGTAAAGTCAAGAACATCAACTTAATCCAACAACCAACCATGCAACTAGCTTGTTTAAGCTTGTCTAAACTATCTATGACATAAAACTCATGTTCCTCTCACATATACATAGAAATTCCAGCAGCATTTCCCCAATATTTAAGCCTAAAAAATCACTTAAACTCAAGCACAAACCATAAGAACAAAAGGTAGAAGCAAGGAGACAACTTACCTTACTTGCTCCTTCAAGACCCTTGCTTCTTCCTTGCTTTCTTCCACTTCCTTTCTCTAGAACTCACTTCTCTTTCTAAAGGAGCTCTTGGGTGTGAAGAATGAATGGAAAGGGGGGTATTTATAGCAAAAGTCATGTGCCATTTGAAGGCCAAGATCACTTTGGAAACTATTTGATCTAATGGTTAAAGGTTTGATCTTGGAATGTCTTTTCACTTTTCACTCAAGACCTTACCACCATGACATCACTAGCATGGCCTCCCTTGGTACACCTAACCCTTCCTCTTTTTGGGTGCCATTCTTGTGTCCTTGTGGGTCCCACCATGTGCAACACCTAATTCTTACTTTATTCTCTTTTTCTTTCTTGTCAAAAATCCATAAATTATTTATTATTTGGACTTGGGCTCCAAGATAACTTTTGGGCCTTATTGGGCTGTCCTAGGACGAAATGTGAGGCCTCTTTTAGGTCCAATAGCTAACTGGCCTAAATCCCAATGCACTTTCCTCATACCGATATCCGTAAATTACCCTGATCTTAGCATAAATGCTAAACACCTCTTTTAATTGTTCTAACATTTTTAGAAATTCATTCTAATATAAAATGAATTATCTACAAAGTTTCATAATTTTCTGAGACCCAGAAGTCCTATTAAAAATTACATATGTTTCCTTTAACCCTTTATCGGTGTCATTTTTCACCGTAAATTCCATAATTAATTCTACAGGACTCCTTTTTGACTTCTGTCAACTCCATAAATTCTCATATTAATTATAATAATTTACTATCAAATTTCCTCTGATATCCATCCATTGTGTGAAATGACCAAAATGCCCTCCATTTACTTCTGGTTTCTTAGGGCATCACAGTGGCATTTTCGTAATTTTGCACTTTGGCTCTTAGACTTTCTTCCTCTTCCAATTAATCATTTTCTTTACATAAACATGGCCACATATTTTCCTAAATATCTCATATATTTTATTCAATCTGTACATACAACTTAGTACAGAAATTAGGGATGTTACATTTCTCTCCCCCTTAAAATAAATTTCGTCCTCGAAATTTACTTGTACCTTAGTCAACAATCTTAAATATACATCCTCTTTAAATCTCTTTCTGCTTTATGACTAAGAATTGGGGTATCCATCTCTTACCTTTTATCTTATTATCTAGCGGAGTACTTTCAATATCCGCTTCATGTCCTTGCTGTCATTACTCTTTTTGTATCAGTCAACTTAATTGGAGTTTATTTCTACTTCATCACGGCACTTGATCTTGTGCTATGCATCCATTTGCTTATGGACAACTCCTTGTACTAGACTTGAGAGTAGTGTCCATTTCTTTCATATCAAACTCTCTCGAATATTATTGTATTCGGGAGTTTCCCTCACTCACTCATCATACTTTCTAACACTTATCCCTTATTACTTCTCTTAGCATCTCGCAGAATTCTTTAACATCCGCAAAGCTTCATCCTCTTTTTGTATAGAAACTCTTATAACTCTATTGTTGCTCTTATCATCTTTAATGATTCAACATCATACAGAGAGAGGACTTATGCAGTTATTCTTTTCTTTACTTTACTGCTAAGTAGGAGCATATACTCTAACATGCATAATGCCTGGCCAATATCTTGTAGGACTGTATACTTGCTCCTAAATGCAAAGCTCTAACATTCTCTTATGACTTTATCAGTCTCTCAGGAGAGTATTGCTCTTTTGCTTATCGTTCTCCTAAACAAAATCATAATTTAAATCTTTCATTTCAAATCCACTCTTATTTGGACTTGGCAGAAGGGTTTTAATCATTTAATGTTCATAACCTTTCTAACTTTTCATAACTTTGTTTATCATTCATCATATATATGCCAAACTTCTATGGCATTTACACTCTTTCATATCTTACCCCTTAACATCTTGGTGTAGCTATGGGGTCTATCTTACTTTAACTTTTCACTTTTCTTACCTTGTCCATCTATACCAACTTCTGTGACAACTGGACCCTTTTTCATTACTCTTTCTTAGACTACTCTTGCCTAAACATCTTTTTGGATGAAGGCTACATTACTCTTCTAAGCCTTAGCATTCTCTATCTCATAGAACTACTGGGTTCTATCTTTACTTTAGACCTCCTTCTCTAGGTCTCTCTAGCCTTTTAATCTTTTTATCCTCATCTGGAGGATTTATCTGCTCATACTTTTCTATTCTCAAAACATATGGGGTTCTCTTCTTTGTTTCTCAGGCATACTTCTATAAAACCTTTGAATATCAGCACTCAGACTTTAACTTGGACTCCGTCTTTGTTTAAAGAAAACTAAGTTTAGTCTGTATAATATAGGCTATCTGAGGAAAATCATTATAAATAATTTTTCTGGATGAGTTTATCAACTAGTGAAGCTTCCTTACCTTAACTTCTTCTTTGGCATTCATCTTCTCAAAGAGATACTATATTGTACTCATATCTCATGGCTCATTACTTTCCTTAGGCTAGGTCTAACTGCGACCTCGGGATCTAACTGCGACCTCGGGATCTAACTGCGATCAACCATCAGCCTCTTCAGAATCTAACTGCGACTCTGGAATTGTTAGGATCTAACTACGACCCTGGAGCCATGCTAGGATCTAACTGCGACCCTCCAGAATCTAACTGCGATTCTGTATATCTCCCGAAGATCTTAAACCAACAGACTAAGTTATAGGGTTCAGCGCTTCTACTTGTTGATAACTAAATAAAAATTTAAAAATATTATGTTCAGTAGCCCATATTATTTCCCAAGACTTTACTTATTTCCTCTCTTACTCAGGAGTTCCTTCTCATCTTTCTTACCATACTGTGGCTTACCATGCCTTGTGCAATCATGGTTTAACCACTTGCCATTGCATTCTGCTGCTATGGCCTCATCATAACTTCTCATGTAAATCTATGCTCTAACTGCGAGCCATTTGAACTATGCTCTAACTGTAAGCAGACTGTATCATATCCAACACTTATCTAAAGAGTGATTTGTACTCATCTGAATCTAGTCTCTATCTGAGAGTCATCTATTTCAAATCTAACTCTTTCTGTATACCATTCCTTTCAATAGAAATGGCTCTGAGTACTGCATTCGCAAGCCTATAGAAAAACCTAAATCACCCCAATCATAAATCATATCAGAATATCATATCATAACTTATCGTCCCATAAACTGAGACTATCTATCATCCTTAATACATTCCTTATTGCATATCATATGGTATAGGAGCAACATAATTTTCTCATAACTTCCTCACCATATATACTCTACCCTGCATATACTGCGAAATGGGAGTATTCATCATGGCATACTCTAACATGCATGTCATTATATGACCACTGCAAAGAGATGCAACTATTCATCATCATAATTTGCTCAACCATCAATCAGACATTGTAATAAACTAAGTAAGCCTCAAAACATATTTCCTTTATCATATTGCCTATCATATCCTGATCATTCATCCTAAAACATCTATCTATTTCACTTAGGCTGCCATACTACCCTCTTATCAGGGTATAGACTCGACCCTTCTATCGAATAGGGGAGTTACTTTATCTTTAGAACTGTGGCTATCTTTCTTTTTCTAATCTTGCTTATAGCTACTGCTATATTTAACTTCTGTGACTACCTGAGAAAAACTTTTTCTTTATAACACGGAATTCAACCCATTAACTGACTTCTTAGTCATTCAACTCTCATTGCTCGTGTGGATGAACTTGGCTACATATTTCATCAAAGGGTTCCTTTTTCTCTTTTTAACCCTTAGCCTCACGCTCATCTCTATTTAACTGAGAGGAATACTTTTCATAATCTTACTCAAGAATTACTTCTCAGGTGAGCGGACCAATCTCCATTTCTCTAGAGTAACATTGGTGTCTTTCTACTATCTCTTAACTCTTTTCGCGCGTATACATCAGTCTCAGTCTACTCTTGACTAGACTATGGTTTCTTCCTGGTCTTTTTCTTGATCCTGACCAACTTAGATCATATAAATCTCATTCATCATCTAGCACCATTACTTATGTTCTCTAACAGCCCAGCACCCTTCCACATAGATATTGTCCGCTTTTCCCTTAACCAGCCCTGAGGCCACACGAGAGCACAGTTTTATTCTCCAGGCACATGAGGACTTTAACCCCTTAGGCACCCGAAAATGCATACTCTGGGTATCAGAGCTATGCAGATAAAGATATTATCCCCTCTCCCCTTAGGCAGGCACCTCTGGGCCCACACGAGGTCAGGGTTTTGTTCCCCAGCACTGCCTGCCTACCACTCGTGCCTGCCTACCCCCACTGGGGCGCTTGGTGACTAGGGCGCTTGGTGAGTACTGGAAACGCGTTCATGAGGGAGAGTTATCCACACCCTTATAAGGCATGCTTCGTTCACCTCCTCAACTGATGTGGGACTAATATCCTGTTTCAGGGACTTTAACTTTTGAGAACTTGAAGCCATATGTTAGGCTCATTTCTTGCGCAAGCCTTATCCTAACTTTTGATTCTTTTGTTCATAAAAGACTAAATGAACAAAGTCTTTCCAAATGTATATTTACTCTTGATAGTCATATAGAGGATCTACTTCTGAACATCATCTTAGACTAGCATGTATCTCTATTTCTCATACTGTTTAGCTTGCCTACATCATGTGCTAAACCTCTAACTGATAACCTTCAGTGAGGCTGGCATCTTCATCCTTCATCAGGTCCCTGCGCATCTTCATCGTGACCTGAGTATGAACTAGGTGCAACGTATCCATGAACTTTAGTCGCTACCATCTCATTCTACTTGTCATGACTGGACAGCTCTACATTCTTTAGTCACGACCTCGGGTCACCTTTCGTCATAGCCTAACTTCTCGAGGACTTCTAGCTATGTTCTAAACTGTTTTACATGCGACCTGGATCTAACTTGCTTTAAACATTCCCTTATAATGTTCTTGTCTAGTCTTTACCCTAGTAATGGCCGATCCTTACACATCAGTTGTGAACCATTTGCCAAAAGCTCACTTAGCTTTACATGCCACGTAGGGTATATGGCAATATCTGGCTTATGGCCATCTCATATCATGCTACTAACATGAAAACTTAATCTAGGTCAATGCCCTCTATCACATCTCTATTTATCATCCTTGCTACGGCATTGAAGAACTGCAGCTAAACTGACTGCTCTTGATTTCTACTTCCTTCCATCCCTTAACCTAAACTAAGTAGTTCACTTCCCACAGCCTTTCTTGAGACTAGTATAGTCACATTGTCTGTCTTTCATAAAGAAGGCTGAGGTGGATTAGGGCTAGGAACATCCCTTTAATCTTTATCTATAACCTCATATATTCCTGGACTGTGACAATAGGAAGGGATGTCACAGATTGTAACTGGTTCTTAGGCTACTCATATCAAACTTATCCTCAAACTCTAGTAGAGGAGGAATAATATCTGGCCTACCTATAATCCAGTATCAGTACTCAGCTTCCTCAGCTGAAATCTGTCCTCTCATCGGAGGAATAGAGCTTATATCAGGTTAGAGAGCACTCTATCAAACTTATCCTGTACATAATTACTAGACCCATCATTATCTAGTGCAGCATTATCTGATGCATACACAACATCTGACTGAATTTCTCATAATTTCCAGACTATAAATCCGAGTCTACAAAAATATGCATGGGTACTTTACTATAAACCTTCCTGATTGAGTCCCTTATGCTGTCATCTGAACTCTCTTCACTACCTGAAGAGTCAAAGTCTAGGTGTACCTCATCTTTATACAGCATTAAAGGTTGGGGGTCTCACTGATTAGCTGATGTTTCAAGCTTAACTTTATGAATCCCCATGTCTACTACTCCAACATTTACCCTGTGTTTTGCTACCAAAAGTCTTCTCTCATCGTGACTTATGACTTAACTTGTCGCAACTTGGACATCTAGCATGCTCATTATAGTATCTGGTCACAACACGATACCTCGAGCTAGTTTTAAAGCTTCCTTAGTCATGAACTGATCAACTTCTATCTCTATCCATAGAGGAAATTGCTCCTTAAACATTATTCTGCTTAGTTCAGCCACATTGTTAATAAACACGAGACCTCAGCTGTATCGGCTGACTAGGATTAGCCTATCGTAATCATATCCTTCGTAAGACTGTAAAGCTCGGGGTATAGTCTCATTCATCTGGGTGTCACTGTCTTTTGTCTAAACCTTTCTAAGTAGTGAACACCATCCCTATATCATACTCTAGGGAGAGAACCATTAAAATTTCTTATTTGTCTAAGGGATCAGTCTAACTAAACCAGAGCATCACTGAGCCAGAACCTTCTGTTCTGTGCCAAAATCTTATGCTCTAAGCCAGAACCCTTTGTTCTGTGCTAACTTTATTCTGTACTAATGCTAGAAATCATCTGTTAAGAGCATTTCCTAAGCCAGAATCCTTTGCTCTGATACCAAAATGAAACATCCTTATCTTCGTACATCTTAGGGACCAATTGGTAGTATTTAGAACCACTTTCAAGGTCATTGAAGTCCAATTTCTCAATCTAGAGTTTTACTCTTATAGAGTACTGTTCACTATGTAAATTCCAGATGAGTGACCTGACTTCGAAAAATCATACTAATTCTAGAAAAATCAGAATGCAGTGGTTCAAATTGCTACATGAATATAACTCAATACTATTTCAAGGAAAAATAACTCGTTGACCATTCCTTGTCCAAGTCAACGTCAGTCAAAGTTACAACTTTACTGTTTATCCAGCATTTTTCTCCTGAATCTAGCATTTTGGTCCCAACTTTGATAATTTATATCTCCATATGTAGACATCGAAATGAGACATTCTATATATCAAATCGAAGCTTGGTATGTCTACTATTTATCATAAACATATCATACATTTATTTAATCATTTACTATTTTTAATTATAGATCAAACATCACTATATCACCACGAGTTACTGTTCATGGTGGCAAATTCCAGCAAGCAACTTTACATACA
Source organism: Leucaena leucocephala (assembly GCA_037074615.1). NCBI lineage: Eukaryota > Viridiplantae > Streptophyta > Magnoliopsida > Fabales > Fabaceae > Leucaena > Leucaena leucocephala. The sequence goes on along the minus strand of CM073565.1, from coordinate 15,373,011 downwards.
TATGCATACATCAATCACATGTCAAACAAACATGCCAAACAATACTTATCATTAAATAATAAATCTTTATACAACAGGGCATGAACAAAATCCTCGTATCTCTATTACATCTTTCCTGCCTGAAATCCGGCAGTATAACTACTATACTTCATCTGTAAAAATAACTGATCTTGTACTGATTCGGTAATTCCCTTGAGAATTACCATTCTACGTAAGTACCCAGGAAAGACTGGATGAACCGACTAGGTCCACTCACTTCCAGACTCCTTAGACAGTACCTACGTACACAGTACGTATCATCTCCTTATGTTCAGTCTGAAAATCGGCAGCATAACGGCGTCTTACAGCATTCTCAAAATTCACTTCGACATAACCTCTCTGTAATGGGTTATAAATAGGGGATGAGATTCGGGGGAATCTCAGTAGCAAACGGTACTAAACAATGCATGCATTAAAGTAAATACTTGTGCTTGCTTGTGAAAGTGTAAACATTGTGTAATGTGCATGCTTCCATGTAACATATGAAATACAATTGGCCAAGGTAATCATAGAAACAGAGCTTCAATCATATACACATATGCACACAATTCAACAAAGTCATAGCACAATCAAGCATAACATTCAATACATACAAGTTTAGGGTAAGTTTACTACCTTATTGCTTTACTTCTTTCCACTTTAACTTTGCTTCTTCCTTCTTACTTTTCCTTGCTATGTGGCTGCCCTCTTTTGAGCACACCAAGCAATTCCTAACATCACATTACCATCCAACCATTACAATCTAACTTCTCTTGAACACTAAGCTTACTTTAAGTAACATAACTTCCTTTAATCTTTACCAATTGACTTAGCCTTTGAATCAATTGATGTCTTGACCTTACCCTACACAATTTGGCCTTTTGAATCCATTTATGAACTCAAAACAACCAAATTCCAGCAACTATGCACTGTTCCGGACAGATTTGAAAAACATGCATAATTCTTTCAAAAATTCTCATTTTGATTCCAATGCTTCCCATACTTGTCCCTCCACTTTTCCACCACACAAAATCTCATTTTAAGACCATTGGAAGCATCAAAATCAGGAAATTCAAATCACTGTTCATGCGAGTGAACAGTACCGTGAGGAATTTTCAACATTATAACCTTTAATTCCAATGGTTTCCAAGGTTCAAAACCTTTCCAATCCTACACAAAATCATCATATAAACTCAATGGAAGCATTAAATCTCATTTTAAGACCATTGGAAGCATCAAAATCATTGAAATTCCATTTCCTTCTATCATGAACAGTGCAAACCGAAATGTTCTTCCATGGTAAAGTCAAGAACATCAACTTAATCCAACAACCAAGCATGTAACTAACTTGTTTAAGCTTGTCTTAACTATTTATGACTTAAAACTCATATTCCTTTCACATATACACAAAAATTCCAGCAGCATTTCCCCAAGATTTAAGCCTAAAAAGTCACTTAAACTCAAGCACAAACCATAAGAACAAAAGGTAGAAGCAAGGAGACAACTTACCTTACTTGCTCCTTCAAGACCCTTGCTTTCTTCCACATTCTTTCTCTAGAACTCACTTCTCTTTCTAAAGGAGCTCTTGGGTGTGAAGAATGAATGGAAAGGGGGGTATTTATAGCAAAAGTCATGTGCCATTTGAAGGCCAAGATCACTTTGGAAACTATTCAATCTAATGGTTAAAGGTTTGATCTTGGAATGTCTTTTCACTTTTCACTCAAGACCTTACCACCATGACATCACTAGCATGGCCTCCCTTGGTACACCTAACCCTTCCTCTTTTTGGGTGCCATTCTTGTGTCCTTGTGGGTCCCACCATGTGCAACACCTAATTCTTACTTTATTCTCTTTTTCTTTCTTGTCAAAAATCCATAAATTATTTATTATTTGGACTTGGGCTCCAAGATAACTTTTGGGCCTTATTGGGCTGGCCTAGGACGAAATGTTGGGCCTCTTTTAGGTCCAATAGCTAACTGGCCTAAATCCCAATGCACTTTCCTCATACCGATATCCGTAAATTACCCTGATCTTAGCATAAATGCTAAACACCTCTTTTAATTGTTCTAACATTTTTAGAAATTCATTCTAATATAAAATGAATTCGCTGCAAAGTTTCATAATTTTCTGAGACCCAGAAGTCCTGTTAAAAATTACATATGTTTCCTTTAACCCTTTATCGGTGTCATTTTTCACCGTAAATTCCATAATTAATTCTACAGGACTCCTTTTTGACTTCTGTCAACTCCATAAATTCTCATATTAATTATAATAATTTACTATCAATTTGTATCTGATATCCATCCATTGTATAAAATGACCAAAATGCCCTCCATTCACTTCTGGTTTCTTAGGGCATCACGGAGGTATTTTCGTAACTTTGCACTTTGGCTCTTACACTTTCTTCCTCTTCCAATTTAATTCCTTTCTTTACATAAATGGCCACATCTTTTCCTGATAAATCTCATATATTTTATTCAATCTGTACATACAACTTAGTACAGAAATTAGGGATGTTACAGAATCCCTACCCTCAAAACTGATTTTTTCCTTGAGCCCTCAATCACCAAATGTTACAGTGTCTCAAAAGCCAATAAGAAGGCAGGGGAGTTGAGAAGTGTCAAAAGAGGGAAAATGGTAGTTGAAGGTAATTTGGAGGAGGAGCTAGACCCAGAAGAAGCTGCTAGAAGTGCTTTCGATCTCTCTGAGCAGTTCGTAACCATTTCTGATCAATTGGTTGCCATTACTTCTAAATTATGAGAACAGAAACCAATCATTATAAGCCAAGAATATCAGAGGCAGCAGTTCGTGAAACATCCTTATTTTCGTACGTCTTAGGGACCAATTGGTAGTATTTAGAACCACTTTCAAGGTCATTGAAGTCCAATTTCTCAATCTGGAGTTTTACTCTTATAGAGTACTGTTCACTATGTAAATTCCAGATGAGTGACCTGACTTCGAAACATCATAACTAATTCTAGAAAAATCAGAATGCAGTGGTTCAAATTGCTACATGAATATAACTCAATACTATTTCAAGGAAAAATAACTCGTTGACCATTCCTTGTCCAAGTCAACGTCAGTCAAAGTTACAACTTTACTGTTTATCCAGCATTTTTCTCCTGAATCTAGCATTTTGGTCCCAACTTTGATAATTTATATCTCCATGTGTAGACATCGAAATGAGACATTCTATATATCAAATCGAAGATTGGTATGTCTACTATTTATCATAAATATATCATACATTTATTTAATCATTTACTATTTTTAATTATAGATCAAACATCACTATATCACCACGAGTTACTGTTCATGGTGGCAAATTCCAGCAAGCAACTTTACATACATATGCATACATCAATCACATGTCAAACAAACATGCCAAACAATACTTATCATTAAATAATAAATCTTTATACAACAGGGCATGAACAAAATCCTCGTATCTCTATTACATCTTTCCTGCCTGAAATCCGGCAGTATAACTACTATACTTCATCTGTAAAAATAACTGATCTTGTACTGATTCGGTAATTCCCTTGAGAATTACCATTCTACGTAAGTACCCAGGAAAGACTGGATGAACCGACTAGGTCCACTCACTTCCAGACTCCTTAGACAGTACCTACGTACACAGTACGTATCATCTCCTTATGTTCAGTCTGAAAATCGGCAGCATAACGGCGTCTTACAGCATTCTCAAAATTCACTTCGACATAACCTCTCTGTAATGGGTTATAAATAGGGGATGAGATTCGGGGAAATCTTAGTAGCAAACGGTACTAAACAATGCATGCATTAAAGTAAATACTTATGCTTGCTTGTGAAAGTGTAAACATTGTGTAATGTGCATGCTTCCATGTAACATATGAAATACAATTGGCCAAGGTAATCATAGAAACAGAGCTTCAATCATATACACATATGCACACAATTCAACAAAGTCATAGCACAATCAAGCATAACATTCAATACATACAAGTTTAGGGTAAGTTTACTACCTTGTATTTAAGCTCTCTTTCTAATGCTTGCACTTGCTTCCCAAGCTTTTTGGTCAATCATTCCCCAACATCTTCTTAGAGGTTTCAAGGTCCTAATCACATTCATATTCATTACATAATCCATTAGGACCATGAACTCAAACACTACTCAAGACTATCTCTCTTGAACCTTTAACTTGCTTTAACTAACATAACTTTCTTTAATCTTTGCCAATTAACTTGGCCCTTGAATCAATTGATGTCTTGACCTTACCCTACACAATTTTACCTTTTGAATCCATTTATGAACTAAAAATAACCAAATTCCAGCAAGAATACACTGTTCTGTAAAGATTTGGAAAAACATACATAAATCTTCCAAAAATTCTCATTTTGATTCCAATGCTTCCCATACTTGTTCCTCCACTTTCCCCCCACACAAAATCTCATTTTAAGACCATTGGAAGTATCAAAATCATGAAATTCAAATCACTGTTCTTGCGAGTGAACAGTAACCGTGAGGAATTTTCAACACTATTACCTTTAATTCCAATGGTTTCCAAGGTTCAAAACCTTTCCAATCCTACACAAAATCATCATATAAACTCAATGGAAGCATTAAATCATTGAAATTCCATTTCCTTCTATCATGAACAGTGCATGAACAGTGCAACCCGAAATGTTCTTCCATGGTAAAGTCAAGAACATCAACTTAATCCAACAACCAACCATGCAACTAGCTTGTTTAAGCTTGTCTAAACTATCTATGACATAAAACTCATGTTCCTCTCACATATACATAGAAATTCCAGCAGCATTTCCCCAATATTTAAGCCTAAAAAATCACTTAAACTCAAGCACAAACCATAAGAACAAAAGGTAGAAGCAAGGAGACAACTTACCTTACTTGCTCCTTCAAGACCCTTGCTTCTTCCTTGCTTTCTTCCACTTTCTTTCTCTAGAACTCACTTCTCTTTCTAAAGGAGCTCTTGGGTGTGAAGAATGAATGGAAAGGGGGGTATTTATAGCAAAAGTCATGTGCCATTTGAAGGCCAAGATCACTTTGGAAACTATTTGATCTAATGGTTAAAGGTTTGATCTTGGAATGTCTTTTCACTTTTCACTCAAGACCTTACCACCATGACATCACTAGCATGGCCTCCCTTGGTACACCTAACCCTTCCTCTTTTTGGGTGCCATTCTTGTGTCCTTGTGGGTCCCACCATGTGAAACACCTAATTCTTACTTTATTCTCTTTTTCTTTCTTGTCAAAAATCCATAAATTATTTATTATTTGGACTTGGGCTCCAAGATAACTTTTGGGCCTTATTGGGCTGGCCTAGGACGAAATGTTGGGCCTCTTTTAGGTCCAATAGCTAACTGGCCTAAATCCCAATGCACTTTCCTCATACCGATATCCGTAAATTACCCTGATCTTAGCATAAATGCTAAACACCTCTTTTAATTGTTCTAACATTTTTAGAAATTCATTCTAATATAAAATGAATTCGCTGCAAAGTTTCATAATTTTCTGAGACCCAGAAGTCCTGTTAAAAATTACATATGTTTCCTTTAATCTTTTATCGGTGTCATTTTTCACCGTAAATTCCATAATTAATTCTACAGGACTCCTTTTTGACTTCTGTCAACTCCATAAATTCTCATATTAATTATAATAATTTACTATCAATTTTGATCTGATATCCATCCATTGTATAAAATGACCAAAATGCCCTCCATTCACTTCTGGTTTCTTAGGGCATCACGGAGGCATTTTCGTAACTTTGCACTTTGGCTCTTACACTTTCTTCCTCTTCCAATTTAATTCCTTTCTTTACATAAATGGCCACATCTTTTCCTGATAAATCTCATATATTTTATTCAATCTGTACATACAACTTAGTACAGAAATTAGGGATGTTACAGTTCGTCGATCCGTTGGTCTTTAAGATTGCTCAGTCCCTTCACATAGCTATGCCCCCAGGTTTAAAGAGGCCTTCTTCAAGAGTAATATCCCTGCTTCTGTATTCTTTCCAGAAGGACCAGGGGAACCCTCAGCTTCTAGAGCTACAGATGCTGGGGAAGCCGCTAGGGCGGCTGAAACATCCTTCTTTATATCTCTCACAGTACTCTTGCTATAGCACTCTCAACTAGATTATATCTCTCTTATCGAAAATCCTAGCAGAAATAACTGTACTGATTCGGGAATTCCCCATGAGAACTATGATTCTACGTAAGTACCCAGGAAAGATTGGATGAACGGGCTAGGTCCACTCACTTCCAGCCTCCTTAGACAGTACCTACGTACACAGTACTCTGTATAGTCTACCAGCACAACGGCATTTTCTAGTAAATATCTTTAAATCTTAACCTTAAATCTTGACCTTAAATCTTAACCTTACATATACTCAATTGGAATTATCTTAGATCATTGAAATACCTCTTAACCTTAAAAACATGAATTTCCAAGAGTTAGGCATTTGGTACTATTCATTGTCACTGTTCACTGGGTAATTCCAGATCACAGCCTGAACTTTGGAAATTCATAATTAAATCTAGAAAAATAATATTGAGGTGATTCCAATTTCTAATGAAATCTATTTCATTTAAATTTGAGAGAAAAATATGAAAATGAGGTTTCCTTGTCCAGATCAAATCAGTTTATTCGTTGAACTTTACTGTTCATTTGGTAAATCTGGAAGTTCCAGTTCTTTGTCCCATTTTCACAAATTCATTTCTCCTTCTATACTTATCCAATTGAGTCGAATTACCTATGTATTTAAATATCAGAATGAGTACTTTAAGATCACCAAAAATTACGGAAAAACTCATTCATTTGCTATATGAAAACCGCATTGGAACCTTACTGTATCGGATGACTTGTTTTATCTTGATCCAGAGTTTAAGTCCAACTTTGAAAAATTATATAAATTTGAAAACTTAACCAAATTATGAGTTCTTGTTATCCAATTAAATCTATGGATATTGGCTATGTTCATGCCAAATTTCACGTGAAACCGAAATGGATAAGTCACTCAAACTATCGCTGGAAGGTCACTCCCTCAACTCGGATCCAGTGAGTATTTACCATGTGCATACCAATATATCATCACATAAATTAAAGGCATGCTTTCCAAGTCATATACACATTGTTCATTCCCATTTACCTTCCTCCTTGTGAAGTTCCAGCACCTAGGGCAATATTTATTGATATGGAAGGAATGAGATTTCATGGAAATCTCAATAGCAAGTAATACAAACTATAAGGTTATGCATGTTTGATTAAATGCGTAACATGTTATCATGCAATGGGAGCTAATTCATGCTTATACATAAGAAAACTCTAACATGAATATTGCCATGACATATATTGCAAGTAGTGGAACATATTCATAGAACATCATCATCATCATAAACATCATCACACAATATTCCATGCTCAACCAAACCTTCATGCATAACAAGTAAGCAAATCAATAAAAGCATATAAGTTTATAGTTAGGTATTCTTGCTACCTCTTATGGATCCTTGTCCTTCCCTTCTTGAAGTGATTTTTCCTTGCCACAAATGTCTAAACCTAGACATTACAAGATAATTACCAAATTACAACTCCATTCCAAACAAATTCCAAGTCTAGGCTTCAAGATGCCCCTTTCTTTCTCTACTTTGTGACATATATTTATATCTTTCTAAACTAAACTCTCATGGTTCATTTCCACATAATTTTTCATGTACAATCTAAATATGTATTCAAAAATTCCAGGATCCAATTGCTTCCCAAAGTTCTGTACAGAAACCGAAAAGTGGCTCCCTTTTTCCAAAAATTCCCATTTTAGTTCCAATGCTTCTAATACTTGTTTTCCTACTATAACCCCACAAAAAATTCCATTTTAAACCCATTGGAAGCATCAAAACCATGAAATTCCAACATATGAATAGTGATTCTGTACTGTACAGAAAAGAACACCTTCATGGATTCACAAATACACATGGATTCCTAAGCCATTATCATGTGACTCAAGCTTGTGCAAACTATCTAGAACATAAACACATGTTGCTATCACATATACCAAGAAATTTAAGAAGAATTTCCCCAATATTCAAGCCTCAAACCAACTTAAACTCAAGAAGAAGTCATAAGAACAAAGTCTAGAAGCAAGGGAGCAACTTACCTTACAAGCTTCTTCAAGATCCTTGCTTCTTCCTTGCTTAAGAAAATATTTTGCAAGAGGTTCCCTAAGGTTCTTGCTCAAGGTTTTGGCTTAGAATGAGGGGGTATTTATAGCAAAATCTTGGGAAAATTGAAGGCCAAGATCACCTTGGGAACTATTTGATCTAATGGTTAAAGGTTTGATCTTGGAATGTCTTTTCTCTTTTCACTCATGACATCACCACCATGACATCACTAACATGACATCACTTGGGACACCTAAGCCTCCTCTTTAGTGCCATTTTGTGTGTGTGAGTTCCAAGAAAAGTTTCAACCCAATCCAGTCCCATCCAGTCCAATCCGATACCGGCCCGATCCGATTTTCTGTAAACCAGATTGTTTTCTTAATCTAATTTTTATGGGACTTCATAATATATATTTTTTTAATATTTAAATCCTTCATACCATTGACATTATCATACTAGGTTTAAATTTAATTTTAAATACCTTGGAAAATTACCAAAATATCCTTAGTGCTTTTCCTTGCACTTTATTAAACCCAAGGGCATAATTGTCATTTCTCACCTCTTTAGACCTTGTCAAAATATATATTGACTCTAACTAACCTTTCCTGCACTTGTCTTAGTGTTTTGGCCTGTCCAAAATGACCAAAATGCCCTCCATTCACTTCTGGTTTCTTAGGGCATCATAGGGGCATTTTCATAATTTTGTACTTTTCCGGGGTTCCTCTGGACACTGGCCCACCCATCAATCCACTTATTTTATTGGGCCTTAATGATGCCATTTTTGGGCCTTTTAGGTTTCAATACCTTTATGGCATAAATTCCTAGCAAACTCTCCCGGCAATATTCATCGGGTATTTTATTCCACTGTAAATTCCATTAAAAATTCTACAAGATTCCTTTTCTGATCCTGTCAATTTTGTAAATTCTTATATCAATTATAGGAATTTACTAGAAGGCCTCATTTGATTCTGAGATCCCAAAAATATTGTAATAATTTTAGCTAACTTCAAAAATTTATATCAATTTTTCGGGACCTCAAATCAAAATTCTGTGTGATGTCAAACAACCCGGAATAATTTTCTTTATTTATTGGAAAAATTTGGGTCCGATCAGAACACGGTCATTTTTGGCCTGTTTTCAGTCCAAAGTTCCCATATTTACAGTTTTGCCCCTTGACTTATCACAAATCACAACTTTTCATAATTACACTTAAAGACCCCATATTTTTGTCTACCTTTTCTTTTAATCTTAAACTTTTTATAATTGCACTTTGGCTCTTACACTTTCTTCCTCTTCCAATTTAATCCCTTTCTTTACATAAATATGGCTACAGTTTTTCCTGGAAAAAAAATCTCATATATTTTATTCAATCTGTACATACAACTTAGTACAGAAATTAGGGATGTTACAACGGATGCTGAGCAAAATATGGACAACCGCGCTACTGAGGGCGCTGCAGAAGAGACGGAGGAGTAGTTTGAGAGTTTTTCTTTTTCTTTTTCTTTGTTTCTTCTGTGGCTACCATGTACTTGAATTTTTTTTTTAATATTCTGGTGTAAATACTCACATGCATGACTTTAGCTTACCCATCCTGTCATCTTCGCTTTACTTGTATTGCTTTGTATGACTTGAATATGACTGCATGCCTCATTGGAAAATATGCATTGAGTGATGTGATTACTCACTGTGTTGAAGCTAGATTTGATTGACTTTATAGAGTGCTGTGATTTCTAAAGTTCTGTTGACAGTGAGGACACTATCAAGTTTAAGTGTGGGGGATGATGCTTTTGTTTTGTGCTTTGATTAATCCAATCTTTCATTACAAGTCTTTATTTGGTTTTTAATCTTAAGGTGTGATGAATTGCTGAAAATTGGATCCCCACTTGAAACTTATTTGTTATTTACTAAAAAGGTGTTAGTATGAAATATTTTGGGACTTTGAAAATTGCCACTTGGTAGTCTCTGTGAAAACTGGTCGCGACATATGTGTTATTTGGTCGCGACCTGAAATGGAATTTTGGACTTAACATGCTCTCTGTGAACTTCCTTCATGACCCATGTGCTTTATGGTCTCGACAATATCTCTCTGTTGATTTTCATCACTACGTGAATACCTTGCCTGTCGCGACTGTTTCTCTTTGTGTATTTGTGTCGCGACAGGAAATTCATAGGTTGTGACCAAATGTTTTGAAAATTTTGAGTATGCACCCCTGGGAAATTTGGTCGCGACCTTCATTGTTTTCATTTGCAACCTACTTTTGAAAAATGTCCAATTACCTTCTCTTTGCCTTGTGCAATATTGTATAGAAGGGTTCCTTTTGAACTACCGAAACATTCTTACAAATGATTCATTGCCCCTTATTTCAAAAACTTTTTAGCTCCTAGAAACCATTGCCATACTTGAATTTTTCTTTGAAAATTTTGGATATTGAATTTGAAACACCTAAGCTCTTGCTGTTAAATTTGGGATTATCACATGATTCTAAGTGATTACCTTGAAACTTTTAAATCATCATTTAGAGGGTTTTCAGTTCTGATAAGCGTTTTAATGCCTAGTGAATGATGAACAGTGTTTGAGACTTTAGCTTGTGAGCAAATCAGATCACCACCCTTATTGGAAGGATTCTCGGCCTTAAATTCTATATTGAGCGATTATTCAATTGGTTTATATCCTCTAGAACTTGCCGTAACTCTGAGTTGAGAATTACTTGCGCACTTATGAATTGAACATGATAGAGGCATTCATTTCTAAACCCTTTTATCCCAAACACAAGCCCACTATATATTGTATCCTTAGTCACCCCCTTTGAGCCCATCACTTTTTCTTTTCATCATTTTTTATATAGAAAGTCATATATGCATAAACATCATTTTGAAATAAATGTTCATTCATTCATGTCAAAAAATTCATTACTGTCGTGATGTTGTGCTATAGCTTTTATGCATGAGGTGCCAAATAAAAGAAAAAGAGAAAAAGCATATTGTACCGGAAAAAAAAAGAGAGAGTGCAAGAAAAGATTGAAAAAAAGAAAACAAAAAGAAAAGAAAAGAGAAATGAGGAAGGAACCATTATCAACGCCAATTAGAACAATCATAATTTCTGCATCTCTAGAGACATGAATTCAAGCTATATACTCATTGTTGAATGCATATAAAACTTTCTATCCTGCATGCTCCATTCCACGTGCCTATCTCCATCATTACAACCCTAAAAGACCTCTTGATTCTTTGCATAAGTGTTATATAGTTGCTGAGATTTAGAGCCATTACAAGCTTATGGTAAGATATTTTCCAATTTGAATTTGAGTGAAAGAACCCTAACAATGAGAGAAAATAGAGAGCTAAACACTTATATCCTTTGAGAGGATCTATTGAGCTCATAGAGTTGAGGTTGATTTCACTTGGTAGTTGATTACTTGGCATTGCTCACATGATCACTTTTGCATTCCCAAAAGATAGTGGATTAATTGTTTTTTAGGTCACACTATGGATTGTGTTGTTATCTTGGATTTAATAGTGTTGTTCTAGGTGTGATTCATTTCTTTGTCCAGGAGTACAAAAGTTCAAGTGTAGGGGAATTGATAAGACACATTTTGTATATGATTTCTACGATATTTTTAAGAGTTTTGTTGTAACTTTACCATTCATTTCATGCCTTAAATTGTACTTTTGTGTATTACATGATTGTGCTTGGCAATGTGCTAATTAAAGGGTAAAATGGTAAAATAACTCTCCTAAACTGCACATATACTGTTATTTACTGATTTGGACTTGTACAGTGAGCTTTTATGTTGAATTACAAGTATTTTGGAAGAGAGCAAGGACCAGGAAAGAAATCATAAGTTAATGAAAGATAAATCACGTTTTTGCACTTTTTAGTCGTGACCAAAGTGTCCTCAGGTCGCGACCTTGATTCTTCTGGAAGCTTCTCTGTGTTTATAGGTCACGACCAAAAACAAGAATTTGGTCGCGACTAGAGAAGACAGACATGAAACTGCGCGTTTCTGGTTAGGTCAAGCTGCTTTTAGTGTGTGTTTGGGTGTGTGGTTAGAGAATTGATTTTGGCTAAAACTTCGGTTTGGAAAATTTTTATACAAACAGCTATTTTTATTGAAAATTGATTTTAGGCAAAACCTTGGTTTGAAACCTAGGTTTTGAATAAGTCATTGAAAATAGCTTTTGGTTTGAAACCTAGGTTTTAAACTATCCAATTACTATTTTACCCCTACTTTTTCTTACACCCTCTCTCCTCTCTCCTCTCTACACTTCTTCTATCTCCTCTTTCTTCTCTACCATCTTTCCTCTCTCTTACTTTTAATCAAATCATACCCTTTTTAGTAATTTACCAATATAAAAAATAATTCTGCTACTAATCATCCAAACATCTCTATTTCCAAAATCTATTATTCTTAAAATCTATTCTTCCCAAAATCTATTCTCTAGAATCTATTCTTCCCAAAATCTATTCTCTAGAATCTATTCTTCCCAAAATCTATTATCCAAAAGCTAATCCAAATATGCCTTTAAAAGGCGAGGCAAGCTGCTGTCAGAAAGGAGGCTAGTTTTAGACCTGATTAGGCTAAGAAGCAATACTTGAGCACTCTCTGATCACCTTCTCCACATATTCCATCCTTCTACACCTTTCCACAGATTTCTACACATCTCTACACCATTAATCTACCATCTATCCATCGTTTCTTCATGGCATTAGACCTAAACAGCGATTGCAGTGCAACAGAAGTCATGAGAGGCTAAACCCTTAGTCTCTTGGTGATAGATCTGACATCTTGAACTCATGGACTAAACTGGGGAGTTTCTTCTTTTCTAATTTGCATCTTGTCATGTTATGATTGCTACTAGATCTAGGGTTTTCATTATATGAACAAGTTTTGAATATCGATTGATCATTCTCAGATTAGACTGTTGTAATTTGATTCTGGATGTTTGAACGCTGGATTTTAATTTAATATTTCAGTTTCAATTTTAAGAAAGTTGGGTTGTTTTTCAGCGATCGTTGCAAATCAATTGAATTGCTTGAAATCTAGGGTTTTCGATTGACGACCATTCGAGGACATTCTCATCATCTAGGGTTAATTGCACGCTAAGTGGTTTCTAACAGTTCGCTAATAGTATTTAAACTAACTTTGATCAAAGAAGTTTAAGGAATATTGAAGTTC